>JBBPBP010009779.1:24094990-24108185 GCA_037974735.1 Cicer chorassanicum
AAAATTAAAAAAAAAAAAAAAAAAAAACTATGAATAAATATTTATTTTAGGTAGTCAAAGGTACATCATTATTGTTAGACTTAAATGCATTTTTGGTGACTCTATTTTGTAAAAAAATGAACTTTTAACTCTTTTCCCTAGTTTAGCCGAGGCGAATCAGATCACTTAACTGCAACACACATGACACCAACCAAAGTTGATGAATTACCACCGTCCATTATTGTGCACTTAAAAACTCACACGAATGCAGAATTTTGTGTTCAAATTCGTAATATGTCTAACCTAACAATTTTGATATTTATCGATTGAACTTCTACTCCAAATATCCAAGGCGATTTTATTTAGTGTCAAAATAGTCAGTTTAATACTCCTAGTAACAGCTCATGCTTTGCAAGTCATATGCAGTACCACTCAATTGGATGAGTTATTATCTTATAAGCCCAAGCACGGGGTATGGTTTAGGTTAACGCTTTTTGGGCTGGATTTGAGCTCAGCTTTTGGGACGAATTATAAAAAAACAATATGTGTAAAATTTAACATCCACCCCTCAAATTGTACTTTTTACCTCCACAAACCATTTAAATTATCCTTCGTCCTAATAAATAAAAACTAACTTTTGATTACTTCTGACCAACTTAAATTTGGCTTTATAAGAATGGAAATAAGTTATGGAAAGTTGAATTTGATTTTATAGAAATTTCTACAAATTCAAATACAAGATTGTCAAAATAGAAATAAGTTTCAACGAATGTAATTTTGACTTTATCATAATAGAAATTGGTTTGACAAACTCAAATTTTGAATTTTTCAAAGTAGAAAAATGTGCTATGCAATCAAAGTTTAAAATAGACATATGTTTTGGTAAATTTAAATTTTGAGTTTTTCAAAATAAAAATTTGTTCTGCAAAGTTAAATTTTGAGTTTGTTAGAATACATTTAAGCAAACTCAGTTTTTGAAAATTTTAAAATATAAATATATTTAAGAAAATTTAAATTTTGAGTTTGTAATAATCTCGTGTATAGAAGGGCTGGCAAAATTTATAAGGTTTATGGGGTAGGAAGTGTTAAAAAAAATTAGAGATAGTGTTAGATATTTGGTAATTCAAAAGTTCGAAATCCAATTGGGAGATGTGTTTATATTTAATGTTAACATATCTCGAATAGAATTAGCATGGAGAAAATTTCGATGGAGAAAACTTACAGAGAAAAAGAGAATCTTAATTCTCTCATCTCAAGTATGGAATCGGCCTTTTATCCCCTATTACAAAAATGCATATTACAATTAAGAGTGAAAATGTATTTTAGTCATTCAGAAAAACTGTGAGATTTAATTTAGTTCTGAAGAAAAATAAAAGTAATTTTTAGTTCATAAAAAAAATAAACCAAGACAACATTGTCTTTATACGAACAACAATCAGAAAATTGATTTTAAAAATGAAAATTAAGTCCTTATCTAATGCAATGTTTTGATTTAGTTTATCATAATTGATTTACTGATGTGTATTAATATAGTTTATTCACTTGACTCACTTAAATGAAATTATAGTTTTGGTCTCCATATTTTTACCAATTTACCAAGTTTATCATTCTATTTAAAAATCCAACAGTTTTGAATCCTCCCTCAGGCTTTTTAATTAAAAATGATGATGTGATATATTTTAAACGACATCACATATGATATGATGATGCTGAATGATTAATGATCATGAAATTATAATAAAACTCTCTAAAAACTTTCGTTTCAACTTTTAAAATTATTTATTTTTGCAATTTAATTAATAACTTATAAATAATTAATTTAGATGGTTTCACATTATGAGATTGTATGTCATGTCATTTAAATATATCAAATCACCTTTTTTTTAATTAAATTTTTTAAGCAATAGACCAAAACTGACGAATTTTAAAATAGGATGACCAGTTTCGCAAATTGATGTAAATAAAATAACTAAAACTGCAATTAAGTCTTGAAATTATTAAGAGAATTTTTGTTGTATAGACAAAATTATCGATTTTTAGTTATTGTTAGAATTTAATTGTCCCATTTTAATTATTATTAAGGACTTAATTGTCCCTTTTAGATAATAGTTTAAGTAAGATTTAAGTTGTCTCAATTTATTTTTTTTTTTGTCTGAAATATGTTTATATTTTTCCCGAGATCTATATTATGTCTCATTTTTTTTTAGAGTCTAAAATGTTTTTTCACTCTACGATTAATTAGATACTAAATACTCGGGTCCTTGAGTGAAGATACAATAGTTATTAGAGAATTAAATTTTAAAGGGAACTTTTATGATACAGTTAAAAGTTAACATATTTTGGCAATATGAAATTAAATCATCAATAGTATAATGATATGTCATCTATAAGTTTAATCATATTTTAAATTTAACACCACCATATTTTTAAGTTTTACATTTTTGTTCTATTTTAAAATAATTAATATTTAATAACTAATTTTCTTCTCTTTGATGTATCGTCTCTCTGTCGTCATTCATCGTCTCCCTCTGTCGTTTTTCACCATCTCCCTATGATGTTCTTCCGCGTCTCTCTCCTCCGTTTTGCATTAAGAATTAAAGACGAACTTAGAAACAACGGTGCGTGGTTGACGACATTAAAATGACAGCGACGCAAACACGAACGAATTAAGAGTGAGACAGAAGAGTGATCTTCTCACAATAGTGGAAGAACGATATAGAGTTATTCTCACAACAGTGGAAGAACGACAGAGAATAACGATTTCCTTTGGTGGTGAAGCAATTTCACGAGAGAAATGGACTTCTTGGTTGATAATGATTTTAATTTTAATTAAATAAAAAAATTAAGAAAATAATTTATTAAATATAAGAGAATTAGACTCAGAAAATAAATATACCACTACAAATAATTTAGTTTATTTAATATATAATATACAGATGCTGTGACGGAAAAAGTAAATTTTTTATTAGTTAAAAAATTAAGAATATCGATATATTTTTTTTTAATAGTATCATAAAAATTGTTAATTTTAAAAGCATAATAACATGTGGCGGAAGATGTAATTTTTTGACATACAAATATATTATTAAATATACTACGTTGCTAGATTGAAAAAAAAAAGTTAAATATAACATGCTTACAAATATATTATTAAACATTAATTAAGAAAATTAAATAAAAAAATGTTAGTTAAATAAAATTTTTACCTTAGAAAAAACTAGGAAATAGTCAAGAGTGACTCCCTAATAACCTCTGTATTGTAGTCTAGATGAAAACTATCCTTTTTACCGTCAGTCCACAAAACAGAAGGAAGGGAAAATGACGATTCCTGCAATGGAATCTGACATCTAAGGTAACCATTCTGCTGAAAATATTGAAAAGCTACATCGCATCGCATGCAATATGACTCACCACCAGGTAGTACTCTTTTGACTAAACCATTAATTATTCACTTTTGGAATTTTCATCTCCAGTCATACTATTACTAATATTTTCCTCTCTTGTCTTTTCTTATAATTGCAAACATTGTGGGGCTACATTTGATCTCTATATCGTTGTTTCGAATCAATGTATACAATTCATTAATTTCATCTCATGTCATTTCTTTGTTCGATTGATGGTATGGGTTGAATTCAAGGATTGGATTGGCAACAAAATTAAAACGTAACTTTCTCATTACACACAGGAGAGTAAAAAGTGATATGTAACTTCATCGATTTTTTAATGATTTAAATAAATATTTTGGGTGGTTCTGATACATAGTGTAATATAAATATCTGCGGGCACCAACGACCCTGTTTTCCGCCTCCGTAGCAGTTATCATGTGATATACTGACACGATTGATTAATTTGAAAAGAATATACCTCCATTTTCGTCTCTTTCGGCCTCTCCTTTTATTGTAAATTCATGCTTCTACACTACTGGTGCTGAGATGGATGAGAAATAAATACAAGAGATGACAAAAGGATGTGAGAGGGGAACAGAAATTTGAGGAATATAAATTTGAGATTCCATTAGTTATTTAATTTTATATAAATAATTTAGTTATTTTTTTATTTGATTTTTTATTTAATTTTAAATAACGATTTGATTTTTTATGTTTTAAAACATCAATTATTATATTATTTTTTACAAAAATTTAAAAAAATTATCATTATTTTCAAACAAAATTAGAAGATTAGTAATTATCTTCAGCAAAAATTATATTTATCAAATTCATAACTTAAATCTTTAAATAAACTCATATTTTCATCTCTAACAACAAAATCAAATAAAGAACTTACATTTTAAGATTTAGGTTAGGGATTTGATTTGAAGAATGATATAAAGAAGAAGAAGAAGAAAATATTATCTTGGTGATTTGGAGATCAAATCTTAAAGTGTGAGTTCTTTATTTGATGTTGTTGTTGAAGATTAAGATACGAGTTTATTTGAATATTTGAATTATAGATTTGATAAATATATGAATTTTCTTGAAATTGATAATGAATTTTTTGGGGTTTGTTTGAAGATGACGATAAATTTTCCATAAAAAATGATAACATTGTTGACATTTTAAAATATAAATGATCATATTGTTACTTAAAATTAAATAAATGATCAAATTGGAAAGAAAAAAAGAAGATAAATGATTAAATTATTATATGAAATTAAGTTAAGAGATCGCATGAGGTATTTTGTCTATTTTATAAGAGTAAAAGGATATACAATTTCAATATAAACAATTTTACACTTATATCCAATAGCAATCTTGTATTTTGTTAAATTATTACTGTACACCACTTTAATATTATGAGTGAGATGTTAAACTCATTTTTGAAAATGAACAAACATACTCTCTCTTAAGTTTTTATATTGACTCTAACCATTCATCGCTAAACCAAATTGTAAAATGGAATGTGACTCTTTATAAATTCACGTAGAGTTTTATCTTTTATCAATGTAATAGTTGAATTTTTCTCAATATATCTGCTCACATTCAACACTATTAAATTTGATGCGTGGACATAAATCATAGGTGACTCAATTGATACACTCCGATATTATTTTAAATTTTTATATTTGGCTCATCATCACAAAATCAACTTTTAAAATAAAAAATACCTATATAAGAGTTGAGATTTTCTTAATATACTCATTCATAGACACTAAGGTTTTTTAAAAACAGGAGAGATAAAAATGGAAATTAGTTAAAAAGTGAGATTTCCAACAATTTCTTATCATTCAAGAGAAAGAATTTTGGTGGGTTCACACCTTTTTACTCACTCTTTTTTTCTCACATTTCTCTCCTACCAAACAACAAAAGTATCTTTTCTCCCCAACTTCTCTTTCACAAACTTCAATCAAAACAAACACACTCTACGGGCAATTGGGTCTCAACCCATTACATATGGACACACAAAAATATCCATAACACATAAAGTAAACATGAAAAATAAAATTGAAATATTGTTAAAAATTACAAGGAGAATTTTGAGATATAGAAAGTTCACTCATAATTTTACTAAATGTATATTTGTACTAAATATATAATTTTACTAATTTTACTCAGAATTTGATATATATATATATATATATATATATATATATTTGTACTAAATGTTTATTGGCTTTTATCATAATTTTTTTTTGGATTATTAATGTCTTTTATCGGTTTTTACATTATTATAATGGTTAATTTATTTATCAAAAAATAAATAATTATCAATTTTTAAAAAATTAATTAAAACTAGCATATATTTTAATAGGTTTGGTTGAAATTGAATTATTTAGAAATTGTCTTGGATTGACTAGTATTGTAAAGGAAGAGATAAGTCAAGGCTACATGTAGATTAAAGTCTTTTGTTATAAGAGAAATGTATGTATAGTAAAAATTTCTACAAAGTGTTTATTTATTTGATGTTATTATAGAATGGTCTTGTGGTTTTTCTCTAACACATTATATTTTTGTGTTTGATTGTATTTCTTCAATTATTCCATGTCGATTTTTCTATCGAGTGATATCAAAGCTTTGGTTTCATCAATGAAAATTGAATTCTTAGTATGCTATGTAGTTGTAGCATTGATTGATCTTCTTCCACATGAGAAAAGAAGTGTAATACTGTGAAAGTGTTGTTTGAAAAATTTATTTTTGGGAAATAGTTGGTACTTAAGTGGTCTTTCTTGACTCACATTTCTTTTCTAGAAACCTTGAACTAAAAATGTCAATCACAAGGAAGAGGGATTTAAATTGTGATTTCTTTAAAAATTAATTCCTGCTTCTAATTTAAAACTAACTCAAGATTAACTTTGGTTTCAAAAACAAAAAAGCATAACGTTCTTGGTTAGTGAAATTAACAGAAATTATTTCTACGTGATTTGTGCTAGTGAGTGAGAAATAAATAAGGATAAGGAGAAGAGAGTCACACAGTAATGTATTCTGGTTCACCCAAGGTGAGCTACGTCAAATCCTCACAATTTGTGAGCTTTTCCACTAATATGCTTGAACAAGAATGTTCTTGCTTTTCACAAAAACTTTCTTGATCACTCTTGATAAGTGACAATGTTGACCTTTCGACCTTGAAATGATTTCTTACAATTACCTTTCAGTCCATAAAATATTTTTACAAGTCACTTTTTAATTATTGGAAGATCAATCAGCCAAAATAACCATGAGCAGCTACAATATTATAAGTTTCTTCCTCTTGACCGAATTTGCAACATTCATTGGCAGATTCATTTTATGTGGTTTCCCTAATCAAACTAGAATTTACCAAGGAACCGTGCATAGCACTGAATAGGGAGCCGCCGAATACACCAACTTCACAAAAAGAATTTTTACAAAACACTCAAATTATCTTTAAGAATATAGTCTTGAGTTACAAATCAATTATTGAAAGAAGGCTGATGGATCAGAATCTACTCAACACTTGTTTGAGTTTGATTTTCAGCAAAAAAAACTCAATAAAAGGATCCTTGAATCTGGTGAAAGACACATGGAACTTTTTCTTGATTAAAGAGTTTTGATTTCTCAAATATGGTTGTTTAAGTGATTAATTGTTTGTACTTGAAACTCTTGCTGTTATCTTGACCTTGAGGTTCCTTTTATAGGTGTGATGAAGATTTATGACAACTCATGTAGTCGTTAATCATCCAGCTGTTCAGATTGATATTTTAATAGACATGTGTTCTATTTTATCAAGAATGTTCCTGCTTTATAACTAGAATGTTCTTCGTTTTTGTTTTGAGTGAGTGTTGGACTAAGATCATTTGACAGCTATTTGGTGTCAGTTTTTTCTGCTTTGTACGCAAGTTGTCTTTCTGCAGAGATGCAACATCAGTGTCATTTTTCCTTGTTGTCCTAGTTGTACTTGTTTCATAGGTCATTTATTTGGAGATTGGTCTCGCTATGGTTCTTATTGTTGTTTTGCTTCTTTTAATCTTTTGTGCTTGATTATGGTTATGAGTTTCCTTGATGTTTAATTCACTTAAAATCTGGGATTGATTTATTTTATTTTTAGAACAAATTGTCCAGAATGATCTTGTATAAAAAGGCTTAAACTTTCGCAAATCAGAATGATCTTGATTTCACTAGACTGAATGTTGTAAAAACCAGAACATCTTCGTTTGTCTAGACTGTTGTTTTTATGAATCAGAACCATCTTGTTTTCACCAGAATGATCTTGTGTTTGTTATATATTATTACCTATCTTTAAGTAGCACACTTAAAATCACATGTTAAATAAAAACATAATTTAGAATCATAATTAGAAATTAATTAACTTTGTTTGATTAACTTTGTTTAACTCATGTTGATGGTTTTTGATATGCTGAATATTTGAACGACTTAACTTCAAGCGAAATTTTTCAACTGATTTAGCTTCAAGTAAAAAATTCTTGAAGCAATTTAGCTTTAAGTAAAAATTCTTGAAGTGGTTTATCTTTAAATGAAGTATACTTATTATGATAGAGTATGATAGTTTTTTTAAACTATGATTGTCAATGTAAATAATTAAAGTTAAAGATGCTTAAATTTCAACCGATGTGAAGATTGTTTGATTTAATTAAAATTGAATTATTTTGTAAAATGTCTCATATTACCTAATATTGTAAAAGAAGAGGAGATTAAATGGACTATAGTTCTTCGTAACAAAGACAAAAACATTTCAAACTTGTATCTGATTTTTTTTTCTTTTCTGTTATACTCATGTGTTACAGTGTTGTGAGATATACTTCAGGTATTTGTTTTAGAGAGCATGGTTGTATTGGAGATCATGAGGTGTTCGAGAGAAGTTTATGTTTTATCTCTCTTTTCTCTCCCCATTTCATCTCTCTACTTACACTCATGTCTCTCTCTCTCCCTCTTATCTCTCTCTCACCATCCTTTTTTATCCTACCTCTCATTTATTAATATTTGCATTCATAAATAATAGACAGACACACACAATATATATATATATATATATATAATAGGTATTATAGTAAAAAAATTATATTATTCTGCCTCGTGCATACGCATATCAAACAAGATGCAATGTAAAATTGTTTGTTTTGTACATAATCACCAAACACAATGGAGTACACAAGGGCGAATCCGCTATGGAGCTAATAGAGGCTCTTGCCCACACAAGAAAATTCATTTAATAATACAATTATTTTTATTAAGCCCCCATAAAATCTTATAGTTATAAAAAAAATATATATGTTATGTATCCAATAATATATTTACTTCTAAAGTTAGTTTTAATTTTGCATGTGACAACTGCAACTATTGAAAGATGTGTCTGTCCCATGAATTTTGTGAAGAATTGAAGGCACAATCATATTGAGGATGGATGATTGATTGAATTATTTGTTAGTTATATATATAAAGAGTGATATATTTAATAGTGTTGACAATGAAAAAATTATTGAACATTTTCATAATATGAAATCTCGTAGATGATAATTGTAATTTGTTAAAACTCTTATTTATTTTGAATGTGTTTAGTCATTATAGTTATGTATTTTATAAGAGTTAGTAATGTTTTTTTTTAATCTAAATATATATACTATTTAGTTGCCCCAATCGGAGAAACTTTATGGATCTCTGAATACAAAACGTTATCAAGTACATTAATGTTTTGTCCTAGAATGTACTCTTATGTCTAGTACATACTATTTTACGAATCAAACGCACCCATAATATTCTTCTCTAGGTGTTATTCAATAAGAGTCGTAGTTTTTTCTCTTATGTTGATGTTTCTCATTATACTCTTAATTCTTTAATTTTTTTCATCATAAATTATCATCTTTATCGTACACAAGACGACACATAGGAGTCTTAGCATATATTTGGTATAATTACAAAACGGTTTACGGTTATTTTACAAAATCAATAATTTATAACTTTTGTAAAATCAGATTCTAACAAATCTATCATCGTTTAAAAAGCTGAACAACTTATATGTGTTTTAAACATAGTTTATTCCGCAAGAAGTCCAATTCCAGTTGATAGTTATGAAAAGAGGATCTGTTAATGAAAATAGAAAGAACCAAGTTTCTTTTTATTTACAGCCCCGATGAATTTCCAAGATGGGCTGAAACAATAACAGAGCTGAACTCATTATTCGTGTAATGGTGAATGGCCGCACCATTACTTCCTCTTGATCCATCAGTTCAAAGCAGAATACATTGAGACACAGAGAGAGCAGGGCACATGCAGAGCAAGGCAAGAGTTTGTTTGGCTTCTTTCAGGATAACTTTCAAATTCATGCTTTTGTGTAGACATGGTACCCCTAGGCTAGGCCCTAGTTAATTCCTAACCAAGCTTTGACTATAGCATCTCCCACACATTTACCATTCATTCATAGCGGCCAAATTATTTCAGAATGTGTGTAACTAATGACTATGTGTCTTTACGCAATCAAAATTGGTGACGATATGATTGAGATTAGATAGTCAAAGTTTATAATTGTATTTTTAAAAAAAATCAAAACAATACATTTTTTTTTTAAATCTTTTTATTTTGATTTAACAGTTAAGAATTGTTTTACGACTCCAGTCATTTTGTAACTGCATATAATTTAAATTTAAAATATATAGACACTCTTTATTTGAAAATTATCGGAAACTCGAACTATCACAAATATCACTTTTTAAAAGTAGGAGTTTAATTATGTGATCCTTGTCATATTTCCGATTAGACACTAATTAGTTTGATTGGTATTTCATAAAAATAAAACAAAATACATATTTATATCTTAAAACTCAACTATTATTATTATTATTTTTTTTTTATTGACATGAATCAAACTACCAACTCAAGTGTAAAGACAAAATTGCAAGCTTTTATTTTCAAAGAGTATTGTCATTAGTATTATGGATAATTTTTCAATATTAGTTCACCACATACTATTTATTAAAATAGTTCAATGTTAAATATACACTTTCATTAATTCCAACTCTAATATGAAATTATTATATAAAAAATGCTTATTCTTACAAAAGAAAATTGAGAAGAAATACAAAAAATTTATGTGATATTATTTAACTCTTTCACATAATAACCATCCACTACTCTCATGTATGATTAACCAAAACTTAGTTGATAAAAAAATCATATTTTATATATTCTTCTCTTTCTTCAAATAATTTTTCATACTAAATAACATTTCTCATATTATATTGATAAGTCCCACTCACTTTATTATATTTGTTGCATATTTTAACAGTTTTTTTATACTTTCATACATGCAATGTTTATGATTTGAAAAAAAAAAGTAATCTGAATGTGGGCAGGACAGCATGTGTAAACAAATAAATAATTGAAAAACAAGAATGTGAAGATAACATTACTATTAAGATAAGTTAATTTTGACCCAAAAAAAATAGTTTTATACTTTCACATGCATACATTCCATGCATGTTGAGTGAATGGTACTAATTTTCACATCATATTCTTAAAATATTCCATATACCTCTCCATATTTTTTTCCTATTATTATATTTTACTTCAAGTCATAAACTTTTCAACATCAAATCTCTTTTCTCAACACACTCACATTTACAGAGAAAAGGATATAAATAGATAGAGTATAATCGCAAAAAGTATGAAGCACTTTTTATATCCTTAAAAAATTTTAACCTATATTTATATTCAGAATAAAGAAAAATAATCATTTCAAACCTTGAAACTATTATGCATTTAACTTTTCTTTTATAATATAACTTTTTAAAAAAATTCTAGTTTTTAATTGACCTTGATAATTTAAAATTCAATTAAAAAATAAATAAAGTAGACTTAATAATAAAATAAATTCAGTGTACAAATAGTCCGAATCTCAAGAAGAAAAAAAAGCCTTTTTTCACGTCATAGATTTCAAACGACTTTCGCACTACTTATATCCGTACAAAAACCACTAAGATAAAAAAAAAAGTTGGAATTTTTATTTTATCATTACTATTAATAATTATATTAAAAACACTGTATCAAGAAGCTTTGTCTAGTCTAGGGTGAAGTCTCGTATATATACTCTATAATACTAGGAAAGTTGAAATAACCATCAAATTTAAAGACAGAAAAAAGTTTCTTTCTTTCTTGAAATTTCGGTTTGTTATTTAAACTTTTATTTTATTTTCTTATTAAAAATAGTTTAAATAAATTAGATTTTAAAAGTTTATCGGAGTCAGAATACATCTCAAAACTTATAAACTGTCGATAAAGATACATGTTATACATCAAAAAGATTCTCATACCAATAACAAAAGTTAAACTCATGACTTTGTAGCATCACACAACTTTTATTTTAATAGTGCATCACTCATAGATATACTTTTCATTTGTTTGACACATATTTATAAAAAAAATAATCAAATAAACCAGTAAGTACTATCTAAAACTCATATATAATTATGAGATTTCGAGTCCGAAATGTTCAACTTAATAATTTTATCGGTTGAACTAGAACTTTATAATTTAAACAAAGAATTAGATATATTAGTTGTTGCTTATTATTTATAAACAACATTAAATTTTTAGAGATATTTAAATTAAAATTGTGTTTGGTTTTAAGATGAGGAGAAATATTTTAATTATTAAGTGTATTTAGCAAGGATGATACACTATCAGAGAAATATTCTAATTTTATAGTGACAGTGAATTTGAACTTTTGTTATAATTGTACATGATCATTAAATTCATTTTTAAAACATGTAATATAAATTAAATATTATTGACTTTATACACATAAAAACTATACTAATGATATTCTCAATTTCGGTTGAGAAATAAAGAAGATCTCAATTCATATTTAACTGCTTCTACTATTTATTCTCTATATTTCTCAAAATAAAAAAGGAGCAAAATAAAATTTATGAGGAATATTGGCCCCTTCTCTCTCATTATTCTCCTAAAAATTATTACAAATACATATAATTTAAAATATCATTTCTCCTTTTTTCCATCTACCGAAGCAAACACACCCTTGCTCTTTCTTTTTGGCGATAATTATTTCCTTACTCTTGAAAATGAAAACAAAAATAGACCATGCTTTATTAGTTGAATTATTTATCGTACCTTGCACGTTCCCAATCTGACTCATGTGATTCCATAACCACTTTGATTTGGATCCATATGGAAGTTTACGAAATTTTGATTACTTAAGTTTGTTCTTTTCTTTATGTACCCAGGGCCCATGTGGTTGTGAATTAGGTCCCATTCTTTAAGATATTCTTACCATTTAAAAGATTAATTAAAATCAATACAGATATCTAGATTAGAGTGCGAAATTTTTTCATATATGCATTATTTTAGTTTAAAATTACATGTTTTTTAACAAAAAGTCATTAAAACAAATTAAAATATAATTTTGACAATACAAAACTGTTTTGCAATGCATTAAAATATAATACAACACCCAAGTAAATTATGCTTCTTTGTCTCAAATAATATTTTCACATCAAAGTGTTAGTCTAAGTGGTAAGAGATTTAGACACTTTATATAAATTGTAAAAGGATTTAATTTCTAATTTTTGTATAGAAAAAATTGGATTGAAAATAGAGAATACACCTTATGTGTCTAACAGTTTTTTCAACCGAGATTAATTACATACTTCATACTTATAACATAATTATAACAACAACAAAAAATACACAAATGAAGTAATATAATTAATCAAGAAAATGAAGTAATATAAATGATAAGTCTTTAATTAAACTCTTTCAATTTAGCTTTTTTATATATTTGGTAATGGTAT
>JBBPBP010009779.1:24132158-24142655 GCA_037974735.1 Cicer chorassanicum
TTTTAAATTTGATTTGTTTATAATGGATGAGTGCGGCAAAATTATGGATTATCGTGCTAAATTGGGCATTGAGGATTGATTGCATGGTGTTTAGGAAGGTAAAGAAAAGAAAGTTCTGGTTTTTGAGCTTGTATGGTGTTCAATGTTTTGGATGGAATCTTCTGAAATTACATGGCACAAGCGTGTTACTCTTCACGATCTCAACAATTTGTAACACTACTGGGTTCCATATAGTTTTCTTGTTGTGTCCCTGGACCTGGATATTGACAGAACAATCCTCTCCCTGTTTACACTTTACACCAAAAAATATTCTAAGTTATTAGACGAAAACAACCTACAGCTGAATTAAGGGTGGACCAAATCAAAATAGCTGAATCCAGTACATCCAGTTCGACAACATTCCCTTGGGAATATCAACAGAAGAATCCTCTCCCATTCATTTCTATGGTTAAACAGGCTTTTGATAAGGAGTTAAGTAAATATTTTGTATGCCTTTTCTTTCTTCACTTGAGAGTTGAGATACTTTCCCAGTCCAGATGAGAAATTGAAAGATATAGTCTTGCACACGTGAACATTTGCGAGACAAAAGGAGATTTCTGAAGGCGTTGAGTTTCTCACAGCTGAAAAACCATTTTGCGGGCATTCCTTTTTGGTGCTGTTGGTATTCGATGATCTAGTGTACTAAATTTTTTACCATTGATGCTTAATCACCATTATATGTTTAGCAAAAGGGAGGCTGATAATGAAATATATTATGGATCATGATTAGCACTCTTCATTTCCTTAAACCCTCTTTTATCGAAGGTACCCTGAGATTTCAAAGCCTTCTTTTTTTAACTTAGGTAAGACTATAGCTGTTTGGTGATTCTGCCACAATGGTCCACATGTGGTCCAAATGCTTTGGATCCTTGTTATTAGTTCGGGTTTCTGTTGTGTGGGGCTTTGTAGACAAAATTACAAAGGTAAAATGTAGAGGTAGTCGAAGAGTATTTTTCCTTTAATGGTGCCCACAGTGTTTCAAGCATTGCTATATCATAAAAACACTGTCCATGGTACCAAATTTATTGTCTTGTGGAATTTTGAAATGGTTAAACTATTCTGGTTGCTGCAAAATTAACCAATTAATAATTTAATACAATTTACAATATTTGTACTATTTGACCCATAATTTTTGTCTATATGAGAACCTTACCATGCTTACAGTTACATGGGAGGCATTTATGCTTGTTTTGACCTTCGGTTGCTTGCAGCTCAGTTTCCATTGTGAAGCCCACTCTTAAAATTATTGGTTAAAGAATATAAGTAGAGAGAGCATTATGACAAATTTATTCTAGTAAAATGACATGTGCTGCCTTAGATGTTGATTCAGTTGTCTTTTCTCATATTTATAGGTCCTAGAGAGGGACCAGATTATGAATAATTTCTATGACGTGACAGCTCAGTTGGAACAATCACTGGATGGAATTTCCTATGATAAACTTGACATATCAGATGAAGTTAAAGAGCAGGTATAAGTAATTCTATTATATATATTTATAGCATGGGACTCTTCTTTAATTAACAAAATTTTATCTGTTGACCTATTTATTTACTAGATATTTACAATACAATGGACACTGTCACACTGTGGAGCTTCTTTATCTTTACATTTTTGCTCTTCATATAATCTTGTCTAATTCTCCCTATCATTTTAGGTTGACCTGGTTCTTGCTCAGTTCAGAAGAGCCAAAGGGAGAGTTGATGATCCGGATGTCAAGTTGTATGAGGATATCTCATCCCTTTACACTAATAGCAATGATACAGCTACAGATCCTGCTCTTCTAAGTCGATTAGCAGACAAATTGCAATTGATGGGAATAGCCGATCTTACACAAGAATCACTCGCTTTGCATGAGATGGTGGCAGCAAGTGGTGGGGATCCAGGGGCACGCATCGAGAAGATGTCAATGTTATTGAAGAAGATAAAGGATCATGTGCAAATAGAAAACCTAGTCAAGGATGATGCCATAATAGGAAAAACCCTTTCTTCAGGATTTTATGGACTAGGGGCAAATGATAAGAATCATCAGGTCCCCACTATCCCTAGTGATTTTAAATGTCCAATTTCCCTGGAATTGATGAAAGATCCTGTCATTGTTTCTACCGGACAGGTATGATACCCTCTGATAGCTAGTAAGGTTTGGTCATTTCATTATCATTCTTAACTTCCAAATTGATAAGATCTTATGGTCCTTATATGTCTGCTTGAATGTTATATTGCTGCAAAAGGATCCACGCTGTTGCACAATTTTGTCTAGAGATCTAAAGGTCTATTTGGTTTAAAAAAACTTATAATAATCTGTTTCCACTTAATAATTACAATTGTTTTCACTCTAATTTTAGTTTTCAATGACTTGTACCGGAAATTGTATAGCCTTTTCACCATTTCGTGGATGACCATTCTCTCATTTTACTAACAAGAGAGGGCCATGTTGAGAGAAAGAAAGAAGCAAAAGCAAATCAAAATGACGTCCCTACTTTATTTTGAAATTTCTTCTACAAGGCCATTGAACTTTAATTGAGTCGGCCACATTGTAAAAATGTACAATTGCTTTATATATTGATGGATTAATATGGAACCATAACTTTCGGTTGAATTTTGAGTTATAAAAGTTGAAGGCTACATGATGATTCCAATGTGAATTATTGACATTATATTCCCCCATTTCAGAGTCAGTTTGCTGATAACTGTCTATTAACACTCAGATGCATCTTGTCCTCATCTGCAGACTTATGAGCGTTCCTGTATTGAGAAGTGGTTGCAAGACGGGCACGGGACATGTCCGAAAACACAGCAGAGTCTCACCAGTACCGTTCTCACACCCAACTATGTCTTACGAAGCCTGATAGAACAATGGTGTGAAGCCAATGGCATAGAGCCACCAAAACGACCCAGCAGTTCTGAGCCTAGCAAATCAGCATCAGCCTGCTCCCCAGCTGAGCGAAGTAAGATTGAAAGTCTTATCCAAAAGCTCAAATCTGGCAGTCCTGAAGACCAGAGATCAGCTGCCGGTGAGATTCGCCTTCTTGCAAAGCGCAATGCAGATAACCGTGTAGCTATTGCTGAAGCTGGTGCAATACCTCTCCTTGTTGGTCTCCTCTCCGTGCCAGACTCCCGCACTCAAGAGCATGCTGTGACAGCGCTTTTGAATCTCTCCATATACGAGAGTAACAAAGGAAACATTGTATCTTCAGGAGCAGTTCCCGGCATAGTTCATGTGCTGAAGAGAGGAAGCATGGAAGCCCGGGAAAACGCAGCAGCAACACTTTTCAGCCTTTCAGTTATCGATGAAAATAAGGTTACAATTGGTTCTTCAGGAGCCATATCACCGCTGGTGACACTGCTGAGTGAGGGCACCCAAAGGGGTAAGAAAGATGCTGCAACAGCACTCTTCAACTTGTGCATTTACCAGGGAAACAAGGGTAAGGCAGTGAGGGCCGGTGTTATTCCCACGCTGATGCGACTGCTGACAGAACCTAGTGGTGGAATGGTGGATGAAGCATTGGCCATTTTAGCAATTTTGGCTAGTCATCCTGATGGAAAAGCTGCCATTGGTGCTGCAGAGGCAGTGCCAGTTTTGGTAGAGTTTATTGGGAACGGATCCCCGAGGAACAAAGAGAATGCAGCTGCGGTTTTAGTTCACCTTTGTTCTGGAGATCGACAATATCTAGTGCAAGCACAAGAGCTAGGAGTGATGGCTCCATTGTTGGAGTTGGCTCAAAATGGTACAGACAGAGGCAAAAGAAAGGCAACGCAATTGATAGAGCGTATGAGCAGGTTCCGTGAGCAGGAGCTGCAAGAAGTTCTGACACAAATGGATCTTCAAGTTCCGAACGATGATATCCAACCACCTTTGATCATTAACCTTGAAGACACCTGAAATGTTTTGTTTATATTCCTTAATGTTTATTTTGTATCTTTAAAAAAGTGTTGAAAGAGGCATCTGTTTGGAGGAAAAGGTGGAAGATCACCTTCCTGCTCCGCCAAGTTATTCGTTTGTTTGTTTGTGTGATATACAGAGACATAATGCAAAATGCCCTTGAAAGGAGGAAGAGATCGCCTGACATGAAAAATGTATAATTGTAACATGTAATGAACTATTCTAATCATCCTCGATATTTAATGAAGAGATGTTTCGTGTATTGGCCCCAAAAATTTGTCCATGTATTTTTACATTTGAAAACATTGATTTAAAACATGTTGGCGATGTTATAGCTTCTCTTTGTTGGTCCACTATACTACATGATAAATTTATCAAAGTATGTGTATGATCAGATGCAATATGGGGTGTGATACAGGCGTCGATTGGAATATTCATCACCTTCTCCCCCATGTTTGTACTTGTACCTGTAGAATAAAAGTAAGAGTGTGGCTGCTTCAATGGCACTTGTAAAAGAATAAAAAAATAGTATGTCTTGGAAAAATCAATTTTTAAACTATCAAGATTGAGTACACCACTTTTAAATAATATTTTTTTTTATTTTTTTTTTTTATTTATTTTTTTTTATATTTAGTTCTTTAATATGAATTTTTAGAATATTTGTTAGTATTTACCTAAAGGTAATGATTAGTGATTACCATAGAACACAAATCATATAAGATGGTTTTGAAGTGAGAAAGATGTTATGGGTTCTAACTCCTCCCTCTAATAAAAATGAACAATTAATTATAAACATTAACTATTTAAAAAAACATAGAACACAAATCCTTCATATTAGATCTATCCCTTCATATTAGAACACAAATCCTTCAAAATGCATGTGTAAGGACAAATCACGTTAAAACAAATTGTGTTGTGCTTTGACCCGTGACGGAGTTTGAACAAATAAATTGGAGATGCTGAATTTTTAAAATTTTAATTGATAAATTAAATATAGTACTTTTTTTGTATATTAAAACTTTAGGTCGTAAATTTGTAATATAAATACGCAATTTTTTTGCAAACACAACTGCAAAAAGAGGACGAATTGAACTGAAAAGTTGCATATGTTTAGGAGGGACAAAATTATAGGTCTAACATATTGATTTAGTTTGTATGTTTGGAGAGGAAAAAATCTAAATAAAAAAGATAATTAATTTAGTTGAGTTTTAACAATTTTTCTCACAAAATGAAACTCAAACTGATGAATAACATGTTGATTTGGTTATGTTCAGTTAGATTGACATTAATAAAAAATAAGATACTTATTTTAAAATACAACACATATGAGGTTTCTACTATGCACCCCACACCTTAACCTCCAACCCCCACACCTTAACCTCCAACCCCCACATCTTACTTGAAATTACATTTTTGCTCTTTTTTATTATTTTGAATGATACTTACTTTTCTATTTCGAATATTTTGAAATTTTCAAAATGAATTTTTTTTTAGATTGTTCAAACTTTCGAAGTTATGAAATTTTTGATATGAAGTTTTTCCAAAAACTGTTGAAACTTTCGAACTTTTTTAAATGAAAATTTTCCAGATTGTTCAACGTTTGAAATGAAGTTTTTCAAAAATTGTTGAAACTTTCGAATGAAATTTTTCCAAATATTGTTGAAACTTTCGAACATTTTAGAAAATTTCAAAATGAAAGTTTCAAACTTTCGAAAATTTAGAAATTTTTGAAATGAAAATTTCTAGATTTTTCAAACTTTTGAGGATTTCGAAATTTTCAAAATGGAAACTTCGCAGAAATTTTGGAACTTTAGAACTCTTAGAAACTTTCGAAATTAACAATTTACTAAAGGTTTGCCCTAGATCTGAGCGTTTTTAATTCTTGATATAAACTTTCTATTTACATAAACTTTCCATTTATATATTTTTAATTTATATAAACTTTCCATTTATATATTTTTCATTTATATATTTTTCCATTTATATAAACTTTCCATTTTTTTAATTAACAAACTTTTCATTTTTTAATTTTGAAAGTTTCGAAGATTTACTGTTTCGAACATTTCAATGTTTCGAAAGTTTTGAAAAGAACTGGAAATTAACATTTCGAAAATTTCGTATTGATGGAAACTTTCGAAAATCTAGAAAAAAAAAAAACTATTTTGAAACTTTAATGTTGTTCTAAACTCAAAACACTTACAGTTGAAATTTAAGTTAAAAGATGTAGTGTATTTTTTAAAAATATTTTGTGTAATTATTTTATAGGTTATTTTTATTAAAAAAAAATTATTGGAGATATTGGGGCGGCAGCGGCCATCCTATATCCTAACAAAGATCCGCCTATGTATGAGACAATCGCGTCAACCATGCTAGTAGTTCTGAAATATTACACACATCATTCATATCATTTTATTTTCCAAGAAAACAAACATAACTATTACTACTTTTGGTCTTTTTTAAGAGAAATTATGATTTGGTCAACAAAAGTTGATTTGATCCTGATCGGTGCTGGGCAATAAAGCCTGGTGAGTGGGAATTCTTGAAGTTCATTGTCATTTTGGAATGGTGACGAAGCAGTGGCTCCATCCTGATCGGTGGTTGTGATGGTCCGAACATTGCGCTTACCACCTTTCTTGGTCTTGTAACATTTTTTGGAGTCATGATTCATACTGTGTTGAGTAACTATGATGGAATTTTAGCTTTCATAATTACCATAGACGGCGCTAATGTCGAAAGTAGACTTGAATCTATGGCAGGATAGGTGGAAATGTGGTGGTGCTATGACGATAGTTGTGACTGCTCCTCGACGGAGGTGTATCTACACACACTCCGACGATCAAGTAAATTTGTGTTTGAGACTGGGATGGTCTTAATGTTTATGCTGTATTTATGCCTTTTGTGTGTGCTCTATTTATGCATGTATATATTAGTTATGACCATTACTAGAAATTTCGACTTTAGTGACCGATTAATCGACCGCTATTGTTTCAAAATCGATCGCTATGACTTTTAGCGATTAAATCAACAACTTTTTAAATTTCGTTGATAAATTATTTGTCGCTAGTTGTTGCGACCGAAATTTAATGACCAATTTTGTGACAAATTTGGAGACTAAATTAGTGAATAAGGTTTGAGACCGATTTGATAACCACTTTGAACTAATTTTCTATGTCATTAGCCACTGATTTAGAGACGAAATTTGTGACTTAAGCTATGATTTTTATTAAATATTTGTTCACTAATTCCGCCTCTAAACTTTACATTTTTTTAAATCTATTTCTTTAATGTCTAAAAAAACAATGATTTTTTTTTTACTCTGATTTCAATATTTAAAAAATTTATACACCAAAATCATTTAAATGCATTAAGTATATCCATGTACATAACTAAGAAAACATAATATATTTAAGTAATATTTTTAAGTACTCAAAAAAATACAGATAAATTTTTAGTTTAAACATGATATATTTTAGTCATAACAAAATGCAACATATTTGTTCTTTAGATTAACTTATCACTATCCATCTAACTCTTTATCATCATGATCATTAGCATCATTATCACCAATCTCATCATCAAAATCACTAGCATTGATGATCATCAATCTCATCATCATGATCACCAACATCATTATCTCCAATCTCATCTTCATGAACTAGGTCATCGATTAAAATTTCTCTCCCTTCCCTTTTTTTTAACCAAACATATATGTACTTGTTGGGGATTCTCGGGGAGTGCAACAACATCAATGGACTAATTGTTGAAATTCAAGTGTGAGGGATTAATCTCACATCAACTATGAATGGAGAAAATATTAGATATATAAGAGAGCTGATCCATATATCTAATATCTTAAGATTTTGTGTTGAGATGCAATGTCAATGTGTTTTAAAAATCTTGGACATTTAATCCTGAACTCCCCAACAATACTTCTCTTCTCTTTCCACTTCCTTCCATTAAAATTCATCCCCTTTTCTCGGTTAAGCCAAACATTACTTTAGAGTTTGAAAGTAACTAATATTATAAACATAAACATATTTACTTGATTTTTTTTCCTTAAGTTCATCTTTTATTTCTTATATATTAATTAGGGCAAAATTTGGTAAAAACACACAAATAGAGTATTATATTATATTTTTGTATTGTACGTATAACTCAGTTAGTAATTGCAATGTCGTTGATATACAAAGGTTTAGATTTGAAACTAAAATTCTACACTTTTTCATATGTGAGAGTCTAGCCATTAAATAACTTAAAAGAAAAAAATATAGCATTACATTATATTTCTGCAAGTTATAATTAGCGAAATTTATTTAAGCATGATATGATATGCTGTTAGTGTGAAATTAGGTATCCGCAAGCATCTCGTGGTACATAGTATATATGCTTTTGTTTCAATCTCAATTCACTACTTGAGTTAGAAAGAAAGAAAAAAGAAGACACATAGATCCACGCTAGTTGTTGAAGTGTGCAGTGTCTTGTAAAGTTGGTAACGGTCTCTGGCATTAATGGGTGGAGAGGTCCCCACGGTTGAGTAAAAAGAAAAGGGAAGGTAAAACATAGAAGTAGAAGAAGACCAAGAAAGAAAACAATACCAAGATGCAAATGGAAAATGAAGCATAGGGAAAGAAAAGCGAAATAAGACAAAGGAAACAAATTTATAAGGTCTTTATAATTTGAGTCTTGCCACACATGCATATTATTATAGGAAAGATTTGTGGAACAACACAACATATATTGAAAATAGTAAGTTTAAAAATCATTTAAAATTCTAATGACGATCAATAATATTTTTGAAAATAAAAATTCACAGTCAACACAATTTTTATTGTTGAGACGATAATTTAATTGGTGTCGATTCAACTATTCAATTTTTCATTGATTCCATAGAACAAACATTAATCAAATTCTTAAGTTGGACAAACAAAACAGAAGAATCCATGAGACAAGGTCTCTCATCATTGATGTTGTAAACAACTTTCAAGAATAAGTCTACGTTAGTTCATTTATCAAAGTAGTTTGAAGTAGAATTTTCTTCATTGTAGATATTTTTTTATAGAAAAATATTAGTAAATTAACGATTATGTTAGTTTTATAGTATTGAACACCTTTTTAAAACTCTTTCGATGTCTTTTAATTCGTCTAACAAAATTATCAAGTCTCTTATTTTTATGAGTCTTGCTAACAAGTACCTTTAAAATATTTATTAAAAAAGTTAAAAATAAAAGTTATATAAAAAAAAATAATTTTTAAGTTTTTAAAAAGTTAAAACCATAAATTTTAATATATTTCTAATTAATTTTATTTTTTGTTTTTTTAACAAGTGTATAAAACACTTGTCAATATTTTCTATAGATATAGTGATAGTTACTAAAAAGACTTGTTAATATTTTTATAGATATAGATAGTTTGATTACACTAACAAAACTATGGACGTTAAAGTTTGGACGATTATGATTGAAAAACACTGTTGAAAGACAGAGTAGCAGTTGAAACAGTTCACAGCAATCCACGAAAGAAAGCTATAGCATGAATTTCTGAGCCCCTCTTCTTTGATTCATTTGTTTGTACCATATAGTCTGCAAATTTAGCCCACACTGTTCTGTGAATTGCTTCTTTTTTGCTTTATCTTTTGCAATGTTTCTTCTTTGAGACCCACACACACCGACATTTTTGGAATCTGGGTAAATATTTACCGCCTATGTCCAAATACACAGTGAGAGAGAGATCGCTTTTGTCTGCGTTACTTGCTTTATTCGTTCAATTCCATTCTTGAAAGGTACCATTGGTCCTTACAAAAGTTTTCATAATTAATCTCATAAATTATCATACCCTCTTCTTTAATTAAACTCTTAAAGAAGAATTTCAATTGAAAGATGAAACTAATTTAAAACTGTTTTACTAGGATGGTCTAAATTTACTATTCAACCCGAAATGAAGTATGGAGTGGCAAAAGAGATTTGAATTGAGAAATATTGACCGCAACGTAAAAAGGTGACACTTATTTTGACCCATATAGTCTTTTTCCTCTTTAAAATTCACACAAGTGCGTAATTAATAATTCGTGTTTGTTTGTTTCATCATTCTATCCAAGAAGTTCTAGAACAGTCAGCCCCTCCTAGTTTTGTCGAATATAGAAAGAATTGCATGATTTTGAGTGGGATTTTGGCGTCTTCTTTCAATATCACTTCCAATCTTCCACCTTCAATCTCAAATAATCCAACAAATATTGCACGTCCCATCTTATGAATATAATAAATCTTATAACTACAACATCATAAGTTTGACTCTTGACTGATGTACAAAATGTATAAAAAACTTAAATATTTACTTTTCTAATTCAATTATCATTATCTATCCTATTTGGCACTTGAGTTATAATAATTCTATATATATATATATATATTTTTTTTTTTGTGTATGTTGTTTTTAAAGAATTTTTTTTTCGTTTTCAAATTTAAGGTAATTCTTACGATTATATTTTCATTTAAGTGTGTCTTATTAAAAGAATTAGATAAAATATTAGTTAATATTTTGTCAAAGTTATTTCTCTATTTATTGTATTGAAGAGAGAGAT
>JBBPBP010009779.1:24147036-24159124 GCA_037974735.1 Cicer chorassanicum
GTTTACTTAAATTAGTAAAAGTCTATTTTCAGACCATTTTTTAGAATTCATGTTAGACATAGCCATTTTAAAATGTTATGAAAATTTATGTGTTTAATCTATTTAATAAGAATTACTAATTTAAACGGTTAAATTAATAAAATTTAATGTGAAATAGATAAACTAAAAAGATTACATGTTGGAGAGTGGATAGAGAACAAGAACATTAGAAGTAACACTCTATTAAAGATTAACACTCAAAAGATTTAGATACCACGATTTCACTCAAAATGTTAAGAAATTATATATATTTTTCGCTCTGTTTATTTGTAGTAATATTTCATACTTCAATTCCAACAAGAAATGAGGGATAAATGCCTGCAGAATTCCTATTCATGGTATATTACCAAATTAACCTTGTTTTGTTGGAAAAAATAACCCCTGACTAAGACAATATATGTACCTTACTTTTTTTGCATGAAAGATAAACGATATAACAAATGTAGATTATAGTTATTTTCTTCTGAAAAAACGTAAAATAGTTCCTTTGAATGGAACTGTATTAATTATATTTTAGTTTCAAAAGCATGTTAAATCTATAAACATTTAATTGAGATGATATGAGTCTCTTTTTTATTTTAATTAGTGCTCTTGAGTTTGAATATAAATTCAAAAAATACAACATATTAAAACTCTCGATAACTTCACCATCCTTTTACTTTTACCTAATATGAGATATTAATTTCAGCAATTGCACAGTGAATACTCAATATTTTAAAAAGTATCCCTAAAATTACTACATATCTTACAACTAGATAATATTAACTACCATGTAACAAAAAAAGAAGATAATATTAACCACCCTTGCATAATTTGAAGTTAAATCATTATGAATATGAAATCCTATTTCTTTTCCCTTTTCCAATTTTCCTTATCCAATTTTTTGACCAATGAAACTAAATTTGTTTTTATAGGCAAAAGCAGTTCACTATCAATTTTCAAAATACGTTTTTTGCAAAAGGGTGCGGCAGATGATTGAAGTAATTAAAAAAAGATGAGACAAGTAATTGAGAAAGAAAACATGAAAGGGTAAAGGGAGTTTTCAACATTGTCATATATAAATGTCTTGTATTAGTACTAAATAATTGACGCTAGCTAGCTAGACTTTATATAATTGCTTTACTTTTTTATGTACTGAGGCCCAGTAAATTCAAGGCTTAAAGTTGTGGTCAGACCCTTTTTTGGCACAGCACCAACACTAGTGACATCAATGCATGAAATGTTATGTTTATCCAACTTTATCAAAAATATCTTTTTAATAAGTTGCTAGACAAAATCTTCTAGTTGCCTCTTAATCTTTAATGCTTCAATAATTAATACTTCAAAATTGAGGGCGTTTGATTAATTAATTTGTTTCTTTTGTCTATTTTTGCTTTGCTTTTTCTATGATGACCCTACTTTTTTTTCTTGGTGCATAGACCTCCAAATATGATAGATAAAAAATTTGTCAAAAAAAAAAAAAACAATATATTCTTTTTGTAAGTGGGCCGGAGTCACACTCAGACTCAAACCCAATGAGTAGGGACTCGATTAATGAAATGCAACTAAAATGAGATCAATGTCGTTTCTTCATCAATAAGAAATTTCGATTTTCTACTAATTAGCTTTTGGGATAACTTAGCTTACAGTGTTAGGGAACTGTTGTTGTAGCACCTTATACATGTTGCAATTAACAATTCAATGTTTAAATTAGTTTATCATCAAGTAGAAAAGTAATTAACTAACTGCATCTATGATTAGGGTTAAAAGGGTTGAAAGTGTTAAATGATCAAAGTTCAAACCGGCGTGTAAAAAGAGTATAAACATAACAACTAATATAATAAAAATAAATTTATTAAAAAAACAAAAGAAAAACAACTGAGAGGTATAAACTTAATCCAAAAAGAAAGAAAATAAATAAATAAATGATAGAAAGAAAAAAAAAATTGCTACAAAAATTCCTTAAATCATACTATTTTTTAGCCGTTGATTTTTTATTTATCTTAAAAATCACATGCATAAAAGGCTCTATAATGGTAGTAGAATGATTTTGAAAACTAATAATTATTGTTTTCTTGTCATCTCTACGATCTATTTCGTTAACATATATATTTTTAAAAAACTCTGCAATATTTTCAAGTCATGAGCAATCTTAGGATGTAAATTATGGTTAGTAACAATAACATTTTGATATGTTATACTTGGCAACTTTGAGTAAACTTCTAAATCAGAAGAGATTTGATAGTTTTGAACATTGTTCTCCTCTAACAATGCATCACTCCAAGAATCAACAATATACATATCTGAATAATATTGATGATCCTCTTGTGAATGATTTGTGTTAACTAAATTAGATAAACAAGAACCAAAGACCCCATGAATTATATTTTTAGAACCATGGGTAGCCTGAACCTCATACTCCTAAAGTGTCTATAGAATAGTTTATAATTCCCCGAAATCAATTGAGTTCGAGTCAAAAACTTCTTCACGATTTTTTTTTTCAATTTTTTCTTTCTTAGGGAGAGAAAATTCTTCAATAACATTGGTACCTCCTAGGTTAACATTGAGGATTTGATCAACAAAAGAAGAGGTAAAAACACGATAAGTACTATTACCTAGAATAGTTTTTGATTTCCCAAAATCAATTGAGTTTGAGTCAGAAGCTTTTTCACGATTTTTATCATTTTTTCCTTATCAGATAGGGAAAATTCTTGAATAACAGTAGATCCTCCCAGGTCAACGTTGGAGATATGATTGACAAAAGGAGAGTTAACAACAAAATGAATATTGTTACCTTGAATATTGTTACCCTCACAACAGACTTAATTGATTGACAATATCAATAGGATTTGGTGGTGACATATACCCTCACAAAATCAGAACGTTGAAGCATTTTGAGAGCTTATGCCGCCACAAAGTATGATCGTGCAATATTTTTTAGGGTTTAAGCCGCCACAAAGACAACATTTTCTGAGGACCCAAGCCACCACAAAGGCATAGAGTCGTTGGCATTTTTTGGTCGCTTTGGTTGCCACAAATGTCCTATTTTCTCCCTATATATAACACTCTTCCTCTCATTTCTTATTTCTAAATTCTCTCTAAATTTTCTCTATACCTTATATCTAAATTTTATCTCTACCTTTTCTCTACAAATATTTTTACTTAACTTTTATTTTTCTCCAACTTTTCTCTCTACCTTCTCTTTTGAGTTTCGGTAAGTTTTTATTTTATGTTTTGTTTATGTATTTGAAGTTATTTATGTATTTGAAGTTATTTATTTAAGGAATATTATTTAATTTTCATTTTGATAGTGATGTTATTGGGTTGATTGCGATGAGTTGTTATTTGTTCGTAAACTTCAAGTCAGACACTACACTGCATCAAGTTAGTATGAAATGCATTTTAAATATATATTATTAATTTATTTAATTATTATTAAAAAAAGTTATATGATTATAAATTATTTTTAAAATACATAAAAAGTTCATCTTTCGAAACGTCAGTAAATTTGTCCAAAAAAAAAATAGAAATCATGTTATTTACATAATATATGATAAATAAAATTTTGAAACAAATTTTTATATACAAATTTTTTATATACTTTTAAAGTCTTTATTTTGGTTTATAGAGACGTATTTTTGTTAGTAATATTGGTAATAATAATTTAATTAATATTAAAATTAAAATTTTGTTTTTATATATAATATTTTATTCAAATTTATATTTTCATTTTTTAAATTATATTATTATTTTTTTTGAATTTTGTAAAGTTATTTTTTTTAATAAAGTTACCCATTTATGGTGGCCAAAATGACTATTGTGGCGGCCTAAGTTCTTACAAACTGTATTTTTTTTTCATCAACATCATCATTTGTAAAACCTAAGCCCTCACAAAAGAGATAGTTTGTGGCGGTTTTAACCTTCACAAACTGTGGTATTTTTTCATCAACTTAATCTTTTGTGGCGGCCTAAACCCTCGTAAAGATGATCTATAATAATTTCTCTTAGTGATTCTTTCTAACTTACTCTTTCAATTTCAAGTTTTCACAAATCATATTGCTCACACTTTTTCGTGGAATTAATTGTTAAGAGCATTGTTAAAGCTAAAAATGTTATCTACAAGAGAACGTCCTTTAAAAAATTATTAGTTTCCCTATACACTCTTGAGAATAGAATTTATTAAGTGCAAGATCAAAATTTCAAAAATGGTTAAAATTCAAAATCTCGTTTCTTATGAATATTATTTTCATTTCAGTTGGGATATATTAAAAGATTAAATATATTTTTACTTTCTCTAAAGACATCATTTTTTTTTTCATGTCGCATGTTCTAATTGACTTTTTTTGGATAACATGTCATTGTTAAAATTTTAAAATATTATTAACTTAATAACTTAAATATTTAATATTAAATTTAACAATTTATTTTTGTTGAGTATGACTCATAGGTAGTATCAAGTGAGCGGTTTGATCCAACTAATTGTTGTGTGGACAACTGGGGAAAGGGGGCTCTCTATGGTATGATTTACGGGTATTGTTGTAATATGAATCTTATTATGTACTCTGTAAACCCTAATTCGTTCATCTAATATAAAGGAATTATAGTTGCTCTGTAGTCGGAGACATAGGCATCATTTGGTTGAACTTCGTTACCAAACGTCTTGAGTTTTTATTTGCAATTTCTCTCTTTACTCTTTTTAGACCGTGTTGATTTTTTAATAAATCTTTAATTTGAAGTTATGGATAAATCAAAAAGATTTAAGATTAAATAGTTAAATTATTAAACTAATGATATTTTAAAGTCTTATCAATGATATATCATTAAAAAAGTCAATTTGAATATGGGACGTGAACTTTAATAAACAAGCATAGACTAAAATTAGTAACTGAAAATTTAAAAAAAAAAAAACCAAAGTTCAAAAAAGATAAATTTAAAAAGATTAAAAATGAAAATCGATGTATTTAAAAAGATTAAAAATATATTTAATTCTGTAATAAAAATAAGATATTTTTAGTTCTGTGCAGGAATTCCATGTAATGGGTAAATTGCCCAAGGCAACAACGACTTCGTTTATAACATTGATTCCAAAGACAAAATATGGTAAGATGTTGCCTGAGTATATATATATATATATATATACACACGCCAATTTCACTCATAGAGATCATAAACAAAATTGTATCTAAGTTTCTACCCTCGAGGTTAAAATCGGGGTTGGGAAACATTGTCAGAATGTCAATATGCATTCTTATCAAAATGATAAATACTTGATATAGTGTTAATTGTGAATGAATTATTGGATATTAGGAAAAGGAGGAAGGATTTATTTATTTTCCTAAAGGTTATTTTCAAATGTGCATATGTTATTGTCAGTTGAAGTTATTTGGAGTATACGAGGAGAAGAATAAATTTGACAATAAATGGTGTATTTGGATGAGAGCTTAGGTACGTGCTAGCTCAGTTTCTGTTTTAGGGGATGGAAGTCCTACGTGTGACTTTGTCATACAAAAAGATTTTGGACAATGAGATCCTTTTGCATCCTTAAACATTAATGTAGGATAGTAAGAAGTTATTTGAATAACTTTTTCATTAATTTATCGATTATTTAATTGGCTCAATCGAATAAATTATATATGTGTAAGTTCTTCTATTTGTTTCTCCTATTGATTGATTTCATCTATGTAATCAATTAAATAAAGATAGGTCATGACATAAATCCTCTTATTTTGGGTTTTGTTTTGGAATTCGAATCTTAACCCTATCATCTATTTGCACTTTACACAATATATGACGTTTGTGAGTAAGAATATCACTCTTTTATAAAATTGTATCGCTTACATATACGAGACTTAAAGTTCATTTGTTTAAGATTTTATAAAATTATTTTGACTTTATATTTTAAAAAATTATTTTTATGAAAATTTACTAAAAGTTGTTTTAAATTCATTTGTTACCGATTAAAAAATTATTTTGACATTCAATAACTTAAATGTTGATCATTATTAAAAAATTTAACATCATAAAAATCACATTTTTTTATAAAAAAAGATATATTTCAAAATGATTTTTACGAAGAGTTTCTCAAAATAACTTTTCATTTTAATCAATTTTTGAAATTTCAGTATCCTAAAAAGTGGTAGCAAATAGATGAAATAGTTAAAAAGATAATATTTCAAAATAAATTATTTAAACTAATTTTTTATTTAAAATTTTATTATTAAAACTTATGTTTTTAAAAATATTATAACAAAAACATAAAATATTAAATAAACATTCCTTTAATTTTATCCGATAATCTATTCCAAATGGGGATAGACATAGTCTACGTCAATCCCCTGAGGCCTACTTTAGATTCATTAATTAAAAAAATTTGAATTTTATATCACTAAAAAAAGTCTTTGAAACTTAATACATTGACTTATTTAAGTAAATATATAAACATGCTAACCTTAATTTCCAATAATTTTAAGCGTACAGTTTACTTCAATTTTTTGCCTATTTAAAAATATTATTATAAAATGAAATTTAAATTCAGTCAAAAAAATTAAAATAATCATATTCTCTAAAAATTAGTATTAAATTTCAAAGTAAAACTTAAATGCATCGATTAATTTGTTCCGTAATCTATTTAAATATAGATCATATTACTTGTTTAAAGACTTTAATATAAATAAGTCTTTTGTTGGGTGGGCTCACTCCCCAAGTGGAACCCACCAATTTTATTATTATTATTATTATTATTATTATTATTATTATTATTATTAAAAGAAAAAAAGAAAAAAAAAAGAACAATATATGTTTTAATGGGCTTGACCCACTTTAGTGCAAGGTTCTTATAAGGTCGTTGATTGATGTTCCATATTGTTATTAGGAAGACTCTGGTGTACCCATTAATTATTATAGTGAAAGTTTTTACTAGACTAGGTCTGTGGTTTTTATTCTCTCAATTTTGAAGGAAGTTTTCCACGTTAAAATTGTGTTTGTCTCATATTTAATTTTCTGTCAATTATTATTGCTCTTGAAATTGTATTTTCTGTTTGACCATTTATCTGCATAGGTGGGGGAAAAATATTCCTCATTATTGAGATAATTATCTCTGGTTTTTTTTTCCAACAAAGTGATATCTAGAGCTCGGTTGATTTGTGCATTTAAATGAAGGAGAAAAATAAAGGTCCGAATATGATTAAACTCAACTCTTCTAATTACACACTTTGGAAGACTCTCATGGAAGACATGTTATACAGTAAAGATTTGTATGATCCTACTAAGGGTAACACTGCTAAACGCACAGACATATTTGATGCTGACTTGAAGAAGATGAACAGAAAGGTAGTGACATTGATTAGACAGTGGTTAGATCTGAGTGTATATCCACATGTTGAAATTGAAATAGATGCTAAAAAGATGTGGGAAAAATTAAAAGAGTTGTATGAACGAAAGAATGTGCAAAACAAAACATTCTTGATTCGGAAGCTAGTGAATATGAAATACCAAGATGGGGATTCAATGGCAAAGCATATGACTATTTTTCATAATTCAGTGAATCAATTGACAACCACTGAAATTAAATTAGATGATGACTTGCAAGCTTTGTTATTGTTGAGTTCCTTGCCTGATAATTGGGAAGTCCTTGTTGTGAATTGACCAATTTAGCTCCAAGTGGAAAGCTGAAAATGTCAACAGTTAAAGAGAGTATGTTGAATGAAGAAGCTCGAAGAAAGGAACGTGGTTTGATTGGTTCTTCCTTAAAGTTAGAAGCACTAGTTACAGAGTCACGGAGAAGTCAATCTAGAAACCTCCATAGAGGCGACAACTCTAAAAGTCGTAGTAAGTCAAGAAGCAAGTCGAGGACTAGAAAAGAAATGATATGCTATCATTGTGGCAAAGCAGGTCACATAAAAAGAAATTGCAGGTTCCTTAAGAGAGATCAATCAAGGGAAAGAGATGAAGACAAATAGAAGACAAATGATAAAGATACAACAGCAGTTGCATCTGTTAGTAATGTATACATTGTTCCATAAACCTTGCATGTCATGATTCAACTTGGATTATTGATTCGGGTGCCTCATATCATGTTACTCCTAGGCGTGATTTTTTCTCATCTTACAGTGTTGGTGATTTTGGCATGGTAAAAATGGGAGATGAAGGAGTATGTAAAATTATTGGTATGGGAGATGTTTAGGTTGAAACTGGGATTGGTTGCAAGCTTTAGTTGAAGAATGATAGACATGTTTCTGATATTTGTCTCAATTTGATTTTAGTGAAAGCCTTGGATATTGAGGGTTATCACACTTACTTTGGTGGTGGTAGTATATGTAAAATCACTAAAGGGTCCCTAGTGGTTGCAAAGGAGCAAAGTTCCACTTATCTCTATACTACGAAGCTATGCAACGAAGAAGTGAATGCAATTGAAAAGGCCTCTTCTGATTTATGACATATGCGCCTTGGTCACTTGAGTGAGAAATGACTCAATATACTTGCGAAGAAAAATTTTCTTCCTGTGAAAGGTACGTCTCTAAAAACTTGCACTCATTGTTTTGCTGGGAAACAACATATAGTTTCTTTTTATAATATTGGTCCTCATAGGAGGCAAAATACTCTTGATTTAGTTCATACTAATGTTTGTATGATGGATAGTACATCTCTTGGTGGTGCATCGTATTTTGTTACTTTTATTGACGACCACTCTAGAAAACTGTGGGCCTTTCCTTTGAAATCTAAAGACCAGGTACTTGGACTCTTCAATCATTTTCATGCAAGTGTTGGAAGAGAAAAGAGAAGGAAATTGAAATGTGTTCGATCAGATAACAGTGGTGAATACAGAGGTCCATTTGAAGAGTATTGTAGAAAACATGAAATCAGGTTTGAGAAAACAGTTCCAAAGACACCTCAGCATAATGGTGTTGCAGAGAAAATGAACCGTACGATTAATGACAGAATCAAATGTATGCTCTTTTATGCAAAATTGTCGAAATCTTTTTGGGATGAAGCAATGAAAACTGCAGTGGATTTGATCAATCTTTCTCTTTTTATTCCACTTGATGGTGATGTTCCAAATAGAGTGTGGACAGGGAAAAATGTCTTTTACCGTCATTTGAGAGTGTTTGGCTGCATATGTTTTGTTTACGTTCCAAGAGATGAGAGGTCCAAACTTGATAGTAAATCCAAACAGTGTATATTCGTCGGTTATGGTGATGAAGAATTTTGTTATAGATTGTGGGATCCGATTGACAAGAAAATTATCAGAAGCCGAGATGTGATATTTCTTGAAGACCAGACTATAGAAGATTTTGATAAAGCTGAGAAACAGAAACCAAATTTCAGAAGTTACATTGATGTTGCACCTAAGCCCCCTGCAGAAACTTTTGTTGATGGGGGAGATATACAGGTAGATGATGAGAATGTAACTGATGATCATGTGCCTCACCAAGATGAGAAGGTACCAGCTGAGCCACCAGACGAGTTTGAGTTGAGAAAATCTAGTAGATAACGTCAACCTTCTCAAAGATATCCTCCACACGAGTATGTGATGATCACTGATAGTGGAGAGCCAGAATACTATCAAGAAGTTATTACAAATGTTGATAAAGAAAAGTGGTTGAAGGCCATGCAAGAAGAGATGAGTTCCTTGCATGAGAATCACACATTTGATTTGGTTAAGTTGCCTAATGGAAGAAAAGCACTCAAGAACAAATGGGTATACAAGATAAAAGCAAAAAAGAATAGTTTTCAACCAAGATACAAAGCAAGATTGGTTGTGAAAGGTTTTAATTAGAGAAAATGTATTGACTTTAATGAAATTTTTTCACCTGTGGTGAAGATGTCCTCTATCCGATTTGTGCTTGGGTTAACAGCTAGCTTGAACCTAGAAGTTGAACAACTTGATGTGAAAACTGCATTCCTTCATGGTGATTTGGAGGAAGTGATCTATATGGAGCAACCAGAGGGTTTCGAAGTCAAAGGTAAAGAGCAGCTTGTGTGTAAATTGAAGAAAAGCTGTATGGGCTCAAGCAAGCACCCCGACAATGGTACAAGAAATTTGATTCTTTCATGGAGAAACATGGGTACGGTAAAACTATTTCTGACCATTGTGTGTTTGTCAAGAAATTCTATGATGGTGATTATATTATTCTTCTGTTATATGTGGATGACATGTTGATTGTTGATCATGACACTAAAAAGATTCAATCTTTAAAGAAAGATTTAAACAAGTCTTTTGCAATGAAAGACTTGGGTCCTGCAAAGCAAATTCTGGGCATGAGAATTACTCGTGATAGGAAGAATAATAAATTGTGATTGTCTCAATATAATTACATTGAGAAAGTGTTAGAGAGGTTTAACATGAGCAATTGTAAACCTGTTACTACTCCACTCGCAACTCATTTTAAATTGAATTCTGATCAATGTCCTACAAGTGAGAAAGACAAAGAAAAGATGAAGAAGGTTCCTTATGCATCTGCAAATGGTAGTTTGATGTATGCTATGATATGCACAAGGCTAGATATTGCTCATGCAGTTGGAGTTGTTAGTCTGTTTCTCTCTAATCTTGGTAAAGATCACTGGCAAGCTGTGAAGTGGATTCTCATATACCTCAGAGGCACATCCAAAGTGTGTTTATGCTATGGAGGTGGTGAACATGTGTTGGATGGCTACACAGATGCAATGGCAGGTGATCTTGATTCTAGAAAATCTACTTCTGAATATATGACAACGTTTGCAGAGGGAGAGGTGTCTTGGCAATCAAGATTACAAAACTGTGTTGCTTTATCCACTACTGAAGCTGAGTACATTGCAACAATTGAAACTTCTAAAGAACTCTTGTGGATGAAGAAATTCCTACATGAGTTTGGCCATTTATCTGCACAGATGGAGGAAAAATATTCCGCATTATTGAAATAATTATCTCTAATTATCTCTGATTTTTCCCAACATCTTTAAATATGTTTACAGATCAAATTACTTTAGAAAAAGGAAGATTTTTATTTAAAAATAAATCTATGACAATAATCAATCATACTTCGACTTTGATTATCTTAAATATGTTAGATCTATTTTGCAACGTCGGTCTAATTTATTTTTACTTTTTCAAAATATATATATATATATATATATAGCTGATTGAAATAAAAAAGTTTGTGTGATTGGGCTACTTGCTGTGAAGACCACATATTTTTGACGTATGTAGAAACCAATAGGAAATATTTGAACAGTAAAAATTCAAGAACAACTCTAAGACAAACAAAAACCCAACCCCTAACCCATTTGTTTCTGGTTTTTCATGCATATGTTATAGAATCGGATTGGATTAAATTAACGGATGGTTACAAATTAAAGGACGGAGTGGTCTATTTACTAAAAAATATTTATTAAAAATAGTTTGTAGAAGATAGCATTGAGCAGGCAATCCATAAGGGTAGACTGTACTGAGGTTGTGCATGGGAGTGTAGTGGTGGGGTTAAAGATTACCATGTTATCAACATAATGCACACTAACAGGGAATCAAAATCGATCATTTTTGGCATGAGATGCTTACGGTCGGCACAGGAATCCTTATTGTGTCATCTACACATAGATGGGTCCCATTACAACACCACTTTCCTTACACATGTCTCCTACGGAATATATAATATACGTGCCGAAATTTAAATGGATGTAGATACTGCACAATTGGAATGGAAAAACGCCAAACCAAAATACCAAATATTCATTACTATGACACGTAGTTTATATGCTTTCAAATGTACAATTTGTTTTGTAATTTTTTTTTTTAATTTTGCCTTTTTTTATAATAATAAAAATATAAATGACACGTGTAATACATGTTAATATCCTCTGAAAAAAGATATAAATTAACAAAATATTGTACATAATTAATAGAATAAGATTTTAGAGTAATTTTATAAAACTATTTGAATTCATAGTCATTAGGGTTAAATTCATAAAATTTTATAACTTTATGAGTTTAATATTTATGCGTTGTTAGTAAAAAAAAATTATACAGTCAGTATATAATGATCAATTATATATATAATTTTAGAAATAATTATGACAAATATTAAATATTATTAAC
>JBBPBP010009779.1:24162397-24178363 GCA_037974735.1 Cicer chorassanicum
ATGTTAAATTACGTGAAAATGGTTCTATATTTTGGTCCAATTTTAAAATAAAGTAATATTTATATATCACATAAAAATATTACATTTATATATAAAAGATAATAAAAGCTTACAGACATTTATACATCTAACTCATTAAATTAACAACTCATAAGCACAAATTTAGGACCAATTCTCTTTGGATTTGTTGCCTTAGTATTTTGTGGAGGTATTTTTCTTAAAACAACACACAAATTCCTATCATTTAGAAAAAACATGTAATTTTAAAATGTTAAATGTAAGTTTATTATGAAAATATACTTAACAATATAAGCATGTAATTCTCAATTTATGTAAAAGTGAAGTAATTTAAAAAAAAATTGAGAATTACATGCAAAAAAATGTAAGTTTTAAAATGTTAAATATAATTTTTAAATTTTGATATTTTCAACATAAAACTTTATTTTTATTTCTTTTTTTAATTCCTTAACAATAGTCTTAAAGGCACTTAATATAACCCTATTAATTATTTGATTAATTAATCAATTAATTTTACTTTTCTCAACACTTTATTTGAAAAAACTCGATCGCCAGAAATAATGTTAATCTTAAACGCTGATTATTTAATTTTTTTAAACGGTTATTGATACAAGATTTGATGAGAAGGTTGGTGGTGTTGGAATCTAATTCCCTATCTGTTTTGACAGGTTCCTGCTTTTTTGCTCATTTTCATACCAAAAGCTTACCACTTAATTTTGCTAAATTTTAGTTGTAAAGGCACCAAATTTGCAGCCTTAATCCTGTATTCACTTGTCCCCTCTCTCTCTCTCTCATGCTAGTGAGCGTATGGAGGCCACACACATAGAGAAAAAAAGATAGAAATTAGTAGTGGTATATACAAATGGAGCCATGCACGTGCATGAGAAATACAAATCAGAAAAGAAGATGAGAGTGGGACATAGCTAGTTGCATTGCATGTCTTTATCGTGAAGGGTCAAGTGGGGGCGTCAAAAAGCAAAGTATATGGAAGGAAGCTACGTACTACACTTCCATGGGATGCAATCACACAAATTATAATGCAATAATAACCTTTCTTTCAATAAATTTCTCAAGTAAATATAGTTATAGGAAAATATTCGAAAATAATTATAATCACTACTAGAAAAAACGAAAATAGACACGAATCAACTTCAATTAAAATATAAAATTCATATCTTAGTTGACACTAAATTCATTAATAGATAGCCTTTTTGTTAATAATTTTTAATATATAAATGATAGTAACTTTGGTTGAAAAATATATCTAAATTTAGTTTTTGACAATGTAAAGAACCAAAAAGAGATATTAAGTTAAAAGTAATCCATTAAGTATATTATTTTTTAAAAAATAATTTTCTCGTTCTATTTCTCCCCATAAACATAATTATTTATGAAAATTTTAGTGAGTACAAAATTATAAATTTATTTTAATGAAAAAAATTATAAATTAAAAGATAAACATCTCTAAGATGTAGGTCAAACGAGTTGAACTAAAGACACTTGAAAATGTTGTTAAAAAAATGTTTAGTGCTAAAACTCTAACTACTAACATAGTAATCTATATTAATATTTTTTTGTGAAAAAGTTTTTAGTCCGGACCAAGTGATAGTTTAGTTTTAAAGGCAAAGAGTTCTATTAAAATGGTACAACCTACATATGGCACGAGGCGTGCCTATGTTTGCTTATCATATAAAAAAGGTATACCAATGTTGACAACACAATCTATGTCAATTCTAATGTGCACATGTTTGATAAGTCTTTCACTATACATAAGTTTATTGTCACCTTAAAATTATAAATCCCACCATTAGATCAAAGAAGATCCAACGAGATATTTTTTTGGTACAAAATGTGATGGGATTTATTGATCAAATAATAAAAAATAAATTTATGCATGGTATAATACTATCTTACTTGTGCACAGTAGTGAAAATCTACCATTAATAAATAAAAAGGCTACATACAAAATTATATCAGAAAAATAATTGTACCATGGCTCTATAATATCGTGTTTTTGAAGCTTAACAAACTAGTAAGCTTATTGAAGCTCATTGGAATTTGTAAAAGCTTCTGCCATTGTCACTGCTTAAAGAAAATTTATAATTGCAATTCAATTTTACAAGCAAGATTGATTAACCTTACCAAGTATGCAAACTTATTAACATGAAACTTAAGAAGATAAAGAACAAGAGAAAGAAATGCACAATATATACAAATACACACGAGTTTTGCACTAACCGACTACAAGTCAACTTTTGCACTAACTAACTCAATTGTTGCCAATTTTCTAATACATGTAAATATAAAAATGAAGAAAAATAATTGTACGAGACTACAACTCAAATTTGACAAATAAATAAATAAATAATATGCAGAAGAAAATTATATTATATAATTTTTTCTGGCAAGAAAACTTGCATAATTTGATGCGCATTTTGAATTTTTTATTTATTTTTTTATTTATTCTTTTAATGGGTTAGGTTTATGTTAGATGAAGAATAGATAAAAGTGGAGTTTGATATAAAAAAAGTAAAAGATAAATATTTTAAAGGTGTTCTTGTCTTTTCAATCTTTATGGGGGTGAAAGCACTAAATTCAGGGTATAGAAAACTAAGAATCAAGGAGAAAAAAAATGTCTTAAGCCACCATAAAAGAAAGCAAAGCCCAAATATATTGGCCTAAGTCTCACAAGATAAAACAATTCGTAATTAATTGTGCAATTTGTACCGCTGCCTTCATGAAATAAGCCAACGTGTAATCTAACCCAAGCTATGTTCATTTATCTAATCATATATTGTCTTCAAAAAATTGTTTCTTGTCAAACAAACTAAAAATCCCCATTTCAAAAGAATACTAGTAACACAGTTAAGTCCACTAATGTTGTTTTTTAAATTAATTCTATTAATACATGAGTACAAGAGATAATCAAAATCAATTAAATAAGATAAGTTTAAAGAAAGAAAAAACTCAAAAGAGAACGGTACACAGTCATCTGATTACCTATGTTAAGAATTATTTTTAAGACAATTTCTAAATACTTTTAAGATGAAATACTTTTAACGCTGTTTTATCTTTCATAAAAATAACAATTTGATTTTTTATATATTTTTCATAATAATTAGGTCTTTTAAATTGCAAAACTTTTGCAACAACAATTTTTTTTTTAATTCCATTTCATTAACAAATGCACGGTTGGCAATTATAAAGAATTTCTTAATATAATAACTTTATACTAGATTTTTTTAGAAAACTTGCAGCGGAAAAGAAAATTTATTTCTAAAGAAATAAAAACTTTTATAACTAATTTAGGATATCACATTTCTCAATTTAATTCAAAAAACTTAGTAGTACTTATAAATTTTTCTTACAAAAAGTCGTTTCTAATTAAATAAATAAAATACAATTTACAACACTTAATTTCTGGTATCACCTATCAGAGCGGAGTTTCTCTTAAACTTGAATTTCAAGACTCATTAACTTGTAATAATTGCGATTTTACAAACGCAGGGCCAAACCAGTCAAACACAAACAATGAAGGAGGTGAGTTTTGAAATCATGTTGATAGTATAATATAAGTATGAAAAACACGCAAACAATCATAATAGACCGTATCATAATCACATTACGATATATCAAAATATTTAACCAAATAGTACCATATTATAACATCAAGGTCACTCAAGTAAAATAATTATCTCATTATAATATGCATCAAATCATCTAAGAGAAATTATTATTACTTTCGAAACACATCAATAACAACAAAACAATCACAACAAAACAATTACAAAGAAATGCAATGCTATCAATGAGCTTAGACTCTACTTTACAATATTGTACCAGTTTAACTCTTGAGTACTTGGTTAGGAGGCTTGATACTATGCCACCATCCCGGTGGACGGACAATTAAAATTGGTCCTGTCCTCATAGATCCCCTCGAATCAACTCGAGACACATATACGCGACAATCAAGGTAAACATGTGTTGCATTTGCGTGGTAACTCCCGACATTTGGAGTGCTACCTCCAAGTCACCAAGGAATTCCCCGCCCGAATACCTCCAAGTTCTAACGATCTCGCCTTAAGGCTCAATGGTAGACCGCTAGGATTAGGCTCAATTCAGTTGTACTTCTCCGAAATCACAAGACTTGTCAGACCCTACCTATATGATAACAAAATAATCTCCACTTCACAAATTCTCAATATTTATTTTTTTCCCTCGTTAGCCTAGACTACTCCGTTAAGAGCATCATCTTTAACACAAGTTGGAATCATCACTATTTCATCAATTATGGGTCAATTATGGGGTACTTCAATATTCCCATCACAATTTTATAACATCATTAATCATACATAATCATAATCATCATATAACCTCATCACAAATTTGTAAAATCACTATCATCAATCAAACATCATCATTATCTTCACATAAACATATGTCATACAATGCATCCATCTTTTATCATCACATCACATAAATTCGTCTAATCAAAATATGCACATAATTTCATTCAACATCCAACATCACAACAGTATCAAATATCAAATACCACACAATTATCGAAAATTAAATCAATCAACACCTTATAAACATTTCTATTTAACATTTTAATCTCGCAATCCTCATATTTTCACAATAATTAATTTACCTCTCAAAGAGCAATTGCTATACGTAGCGAGCCCCAAATGAATTGTTGGGAAATGCGGTTTTCTTGTTCATCTCATAGTATATTATACTCATGAATTCAAACGCTCTCTCACCCCTGACCTTATTTAGACGCTTTCTCAAACACAAAAATCAATGAAAATTTTCAACAGCAACTACATATCGACAATGTACAACGAGCGAATCCGAATAACGGCGAGTTCACAAAATCATTGGGACGTGACTGATAAATTATGCAGAGCACAAAAATAAATCTTAAATAATTAATAATAATTTTAGGAACAAAAATGAAGTCAAAATAACAAGAAAAAACTGTAGAAAAAGTCTCACCGACTCATCGAAGCGCCAGAAGGGTCTCACATCAATTTCACTGAAAAATACAAATGAGTAGTGCTTTTTGAAGGTTTCGACGAGAGGAATCCAAAAACAATGATAATTTTTTTGATAATCAACATGGTGATCGAAATTGACCAAAAACAGCTCGCCCAAGGAAAGAAACACAGTTGTTTCTGATTAAACGAATTGATAAAATTGATGCCAAAAATGGATTCAGTGGTCAATTTGTGTGGGATAGAGGTTGAGATCGTTTCAAAATGGCAAGGAATTGGTGGGAGTGAATTTGAGAGAAAAATGGTTTGCTGCGATTTGGCTGCCATTAGTATGACTTTTCGTCTTTTTATTTTTATTTTTTTAATTGCAGAAGGAGGGGTGCAGATAGCCGATGTACAGGTTCAAGAGTAAAACTTTAAGGCCCAACACAGGTAGTCAAGTTTGAGGTAGAAATAAGGGTGTATTGAGCAACTCGCAGGTGTAGGAAAGAAAAGTTCAACCAGTAACAACCCAAATTAATATGCAGTAGAAAATAAGGGTGTAAACAGTCGTCTGGTCCAAAATTCATTTTCTAATATTTCTAAAAGCCTTTAATAAATAAATAATTTATTTTACTTTTCTAGAAAAATTTGCTCCAAAATACTCATTTTAACATAATATTATTTATCCTTAACATAGATAAATCTAATTTTATCCAAAACTCTCATATTCAAATAATAACTATAATTATTATTATTATAACATTTTTCAAAATAATCACATAAAAATACATCATCTTTATAGAATAGTCGAAATGATAAAATAAATAAATAAATAAATATAACATCAACAACTTATATTACTTACTAAATCAAAATAAATATGTATAAAATCTTCATACCATAGCAACTATATAAAAATAAAATAAAAAATCAATATTAAAATTACTAATATACCAAGATAATTATTTGTAAAATAAATACTTAAAATAGCATATATATAAATAATTAAATATAATTATGTGCACACTTAACATCAGTCAAACATACAAGAAAATATCACATTAACTACGAACGCACATATACATGTAGAATCGTCTAAAATCTTATTCTTTAAAATATTTACACTAAAATACTTTTATTTGTAAAAGAATAAAATAAAATATTTGTTATTTATTTCACTTATTTAGTTAAATATATACAAAATTAGCGTATCATAGAAAGCACCCATATAATAAAAGTTAGTCACGAGATTTATCCACATATATTCTAAAATGGTTTAAACACCAAATTAATTATATAAAATCCTATTTAATTAAAAAAATATTTATTGTAAAATTTGGAGTGTTACAATCGTAAACTTTGACCTCGCTTATAAACTTGTTTCGCCTTACGCTCTATGCGAAATGATACATGAGATGAAATCTTGCCACTTCAATCTAGTACGGGAGTTTGGAACATTTCTCTCCATCATTGAAACAAACAAATAAAAAATAAAAACAATTAAAATTAAATATTGATAAAATAAACTCCTAATAAAACTATTAATTAAACCCTAATTAAAACTATTAATAAAACTTCATAATGCAAAGGTGTTTTGAGTTATGTTGAAGGTGACGAAGCATTATGATATTTTCTAGGTTTTTTTGAGTTATGAAGAAGATGATGAAGACTTGTTTGATGCTTGATGAATCAGATATCTAAATTATAATCGTGTTTTGATGTCTTTTTAGAAGAATTGATTTTTCTTTTAATAGTAGAAGAAGAATTTGTTTTAATAATATTATATCTAATTATTTTATTTTAAAAATATATTTAAAACTTAATTATAATTAAATAAAAATTAGATAATGTTTTCAATATTACATCAGTATTACATCATTAATGAAATAATCCAACCATCAATTGGAGAGGACCAAAAAATCCTATAATATTTGAAATAACAAACTGAATATCTAAATTTAAAAATAAAGAGAATAAAAATTAAATTTAAATAAAATAGACCGACCAAAAATACATTTTAAGCTTTTATATTTTTAGTACCGATTCACGGTATAATATATATTGTTGAAATTGTCTATGTAGCACCCCTACCTACCCATTACCCAAAAGAGCACCAAATACGTTCAAGTTATAGAACACGAGGGTAGTCTGTAAAGTAGGAATTTTTTTTTAGCATTTTCTTAAATAATATAATAGAACACAAGTTATAGAATAGGCGACTGTTGAAGGTTGAAGCTGTTCTTGTAGCACCCCTACCTACCCATTACCCAAAAGAGCAATACTAGGCAGGATTAAGATATGTCCTCGGAGTAACTTCTTTTGAACGACAAACCCCATTTTCATAACGATTGACATTTGTGAAAGCGAGCAATCAATTGTATGCACAGAAATAAAAGGTTTTGATTGAACTGGATAACTAAAGAAACCAGTAAATATAGTATTTAGTTGTAGGTAGGAGGAGGACATTTGTCTTTGCCCGAAAGGAGCATAGGTGTAGGACCATGAACATGAACAAGAGAAGTTGTCGATCCATACAATCGGGGATTCTTTTTGTTGGAAATTTTGGGTTTAGGAAGTTAGGATTTTTTTATGCATGGATATAAGCAAAAGTTGAACCGTTGATGGTGCCTTGGATTTTTTATGCAAGCAATGATTGATGGTGTCTTGGAGATACCTCAAGATTCTTTTTATGCCTTGTTAGTGGTGAGTGGTGGGTGAACTCATGTATTGACTGAGTTTATTTACAGAAAAGACTATGTCAGGTCTTGTGTGAGTTAAATATTGTAGCCCTCCTATGGCTTGTCTGAACACAGTTGAATCCTTCAATTTCTCCCCTTCAACTGTGAATTGCCTACCTGTTATCCACTAGCATCTCTTTGTACTTCTATGCCTAAAAAGTAGTGTAAAAAACCCAAATCTTTGAGAGAGAAAACATTGTTAAGTTGTTTGATGAAAGCTTGAAGAAACTTGTTGTTGCTACCTGTGACTATTATGTCATCTACATATATAAGAAGGAAAAGAGAGGAGTCACTCTTTGTGTTTTGGAAACCCCAGTTCAACAATCCAGTTTTGAGACTATCAAACAAAGCTCTTGGTGCCTGCTTCAGTCTATAAATTGCTTTAGATAGTTTGCATATGTGATTAGGCTTGGTAGGATCGACAAATCCTTCTTGTTGATGCATGAATACTGTTTCTCTGAGATATCCATTTAGGAATGCATTGTTGATGTCGAGCTGCCTGACTTCCCAATTGAGGTGCATTGCAATGGAATGAATGATCCTAACTGTGCTCGCTTTGACTATAGGGCTAAATGTTTCTTCATAGTCGATCACAGCTGTTTGTTGAAACCCCTTTGCAACTAGTGTAAATTTCCTCCTTTCAATGGAATCATCTGACTTTTATTTTTGCCTTGAAAACCCATTTTGAATCAACTATGTTTTCTTGATCTTGGTGGGGCACTAGTATCCATGTTTTGTTGGACATGAGGGCTTGAAACTCCTGCTGCTTTGTTTCTTTCTATAAGGGTCTTGTGAGAGCTTCCTTGGCATTTGTAGGTTCCATTGTGTCTTTGTAGATCTCAGTGAGTCCAATGTAAGGTAGCTTTGGTTTGTAAATGCATGACTTGCTCCTTGTGTATATTGCATTATCTGTATTTGTGTTCAGACTTGATTCACCCACACTTTGCGGTTGAGCTATGTTTGGTGTCTCTTCATGAGTGGTGCCATCTTCTAATGAACCATTGTCATATTGTTTTGTGACATTGTTAACATCTTGAGGGTCTTCTGTGTTTATCTCTGTTGGATTTTCTTCTTCAGTGATTGCATCATTGATGGAGTTACCTGCACTGTACAAAGGAAAAGAAGTAGATGGATTATTAAATGTTGTATTTAGAGGACTTCTTGTATTGAGAAATCCATCATGGAATGGAAAATTATCTTCATTGAAGATGACATGTCTTGATATGAAAATCCTTCCATGAGAGTTGAGACATTTGTACCATTTGTGGGAGTTGTTATATCCCAAGAGAACACATCTGGTTGTGTGAAATTGTACCTTGTGTTGGTTGTAAGGTTTGAGACAAGGGTAGCACGCACAACCAAATGGTTGTAGAAGCTTATAATCAGGTTCTTTATGAAGCACGAGTGAATAGAGACTCTTATTTTGAGTAACTTGAGACGAGAATCTTTTTATGAGATATACTATAGTAGAGAAGGCTTCCCACCAATAATGTAAGGGCATTTAAGCTTGTGCAAGTAAGGTTAAGCCAAACGTAGCTATGTGCATGTGTTTCCTTTCAGCTCTTCAATTTTGTTGAGAAGTATATGGACATGACATTCTAAATTGTATGTCAGCTTTTATTGCTAGTTTTTGCACAGGTTTATATTCACCACCACCATCACATTGAATTACTTTGATTCTCTAATTGAATTGATTTTCGATCAGGTTTTTGAATTGAGTAAATGCTTGCACAATCTCAGACTTTTGTTTCAAGGGATAAATCCAGGTGAACCTACTAAAATCATCAACAAGGTGCACATAATATTTAAAACCAATGGATGATATTATTGGTGCGGGGCCCCATACATCTGTGTGGATCAATTCCAGTGGTTCCTTAGCATGAGAAGATGAAGACTTAAAGGGTAAAAGATGCATTTTGCCATATTGGCATGCCTCACAAAAACTAAAATTATCACTATGTGGTATTTTGACATTACAACCTTTCAAGACTTTGTCTAGGACTTTATTATTAGGGTGATCAAGTCTCATATGCCAGCTCTCCTTGACAGATACATAAGCATTGGGGTTTCTTTTAGTTCCTGAGAGATGGTACAATCCATCTTTAAGTAGCCCTTTTAGCATTACCTTCCCTGTCAGCTTGTCCTTCACAAAACAACAATTTTCATCAAACTCAACAAGTATGTTATTGTCATTCATCAAACTCAACAAGTATGTTATTGTCAGCAGTCAGTTTAGAAATACTTAATAGATTTTTCGTGATGTTAGGTACATATAGGATATCATGTAAATTGAGTGGCTTAAGTTTTGAAGAACTTGTGGCCACAATTTCCAATTTCTCACCATTACCAACAACTAGTGAATTCTTACCATGGTGCTCAGTCAAGTCTTGAAACTTGTCAGTTTGATGTATCACATGATTGCTTGCACCGCTATCAAAATACCAGTCATAGTCTTGGATTGAGTTCTGGGAGGCTAGGAAGGCATTGTGAGATCATTGCTTGTCATTGTCTGCTGAATGATTGGATCTTGAGTAGGTTTTGTCGAACCTGTGAAAACAATCTATTGCAGCGTGATTACTCTTGCCACAGACTTGGCATGGTGTCTTGTATGACCTACCTCTTCCTCTACCTCCTCTCCAACCTCTGAAGGTGAAACCTCTCCAATTATTATTTGAATTGAACCATTGCCTCGATGGTCATACTTGTTTGCAACATTTGTTGTTGGATTGAGAGTCAGGTTGGTGAGGTTATTCAGTTGCTCAATTCTACTTTCAAATGTTAGCAATTGAGCTTGTAAATCCACCCAGCTAAGTGTAGTTTGATCAGATAGTTTTACAACTATGGGATTATATTCCGAATCCAAACCATTTAGGGTTTGAATGATCAGATTAGCAATTGAAATTGGACTGCTTGCAAGTTTGAGTTTGTCAGCAAGGTTCTTCACTTGAGTTGAAATGGATCCATTGTCATTTCTCATTTTATGATGTTGTGAATTTAAGACTTGAGATAGATGATTTGAGACCTTGAGATCTGAAACCAGTAGAAAACATTCTTTTCTTCGATGTGACCATACACTCTAAGTCTAGCTGTTATCTGTTGTATTTCCTCAACACTTGGTGTCTTTGTTCCTTGTATTTCCTAGGGCATATGATATGATATTATTAACTCTTTGTTTTAATTTTCTCACACTAAGTATTGTGACGTGAGTATTATGATATTGGTTGAAAGTTGAAGAAAAAAAAGATATAAAGAAAATAATTTTTCTTTTTATTATTTATTTATTAAATTTATGTATAAAATTTTCGTTGATATTAATATAATTATTTTTTGGTAGAATAGTTATTATTATTATTATTATTATTATTATTATTATTATTATTATTTGTATAAATATTTCTTGGAAAAAAACACTTCAATTAATGCACCATACATGTACATGCATTTTCACATAACCGAGTGACCAATTCAACATTTGTGAAAAAATAAATAAAATTGGCCAAGTAAACAAATACAAGAACTCATAATCATATACATGACTTGAAGTGGCGCCATCAATTTCTCTTTCTTCTCTTTTCTGCATGCCTTGAAACTGTTTTTCTTCTTCCGTAGCCGTCCTCAATTCTCCCGCCTACGTTTCTCTGTTCGATGCCATCAATTCTCTTCCCTTTAATGCAGGAGCCACAAAATTCTAATTTTTGTCACCTCCGAAAAATCAAGTGATTTGTATTTCCAAGTTTGTAATTTATCTTTGAAAAATTAAAATAGTTATTATTCTTTTTTCTCATTCATTCCTCTTATCTAAGGTTTTCTACGTATAAAATGATCAATTTCTCATGTTTTTATACTTTCATTCGACAATAATAGTATAGTTCTAATAGTACATTTCACAATTGTTATTTCTTTTGAAATTCAAAATTGCAATGTGGAAAACCCTATTTTGTGGCTTCAATAACTCCAGGAAAGGAGTCATGAAATATTAATATGTTATTATTATTTATATTTAGAATTTTCAATATTAAATTGCTTTTCCACTATATCTTGAATATTTTTTTGTTTTCCGGAATCTGTTGCTAAATAGAAGTAGTTTATTCTTTTAAATGATGTATTTTCTTCTTTTGCCTTACTCATACGATAGAACTATTATAAATGCTGATAATTTGTTTAAATAGCAAAGCAATTACAGTTGATATAACAGTCCATGAACTAGAATACAATGAACTTTTGTCGACCCAAAATTTGAGAAACACTTCTAGCAACTCAAGGTAAAACAAGTTCAATCTGTTCACAGGGACTATATTGTTTAAGTTGAAAGTGAAATATACACTGCATAATTTGTTGTATGGATGAAGTATCAAGTGCTAGCTACATCTTTCATGCTTTGTGATCTTTCATGAAAAATAAAATAGAATAGGAAGGAATAATATACACTATGCTTTGTGATCTTTCATGAAAATAAGAGTAAGCTATTGCTTGGATACGTAAGTATATAGGGATACACTCTTGAAGGAAAGTTTATGGGCCTGATGGTTTCATACGGTTCTAAGTGGATTTGTTGGTGTTTCACAAAAAAATTGACAAGCATGGAGACACAACTATTGATTCTACGTTTATAGTCAATGGTTCTTTTTGTTGCTTTTGTTCCTCTTTAATTCTAATATATGTAAAATAACAAAGAAGAAATTCATCCTAATGTATTTCTTTGGTTCTTTAATTTGATTGTTTTAGTTTACATTTTAATGTAATGTAATTTTTTTTCTCTTTTTATTGGACACAAGAAATTAATTTTTATGTCTTTTGACTCTTTCTTTATCAATTGTAAAACTTGTAGTCACTAATTTGTGGCGTACTCTAATTTTAGTGGCGTACTCCAATTTTAAAAAGTAGAAAATTGTTGAACTTATGTTATTTGGTTCTTATCAACACATCAACCTTCAAATTATAAATTTTGAAAAAGTTTATTTTAAAAATAATGTTTACTACTTTAGTTTTTGTTCTCCTGAAATGGTAAAAATGAATCAATTTTGTATATTTTCTATGAATCAACTATGTAAGAGATAAAATTATTTTTCATGAAATGGTAACAAATTATTTTTCGGATAAAATTTTTAACAAAAATTACCCTAAAAAACTACAAATTACATTGGCTTCATACATTAAAATATACAAAATTGATTCTTTTTACATTTATACACATTAGTTTGATCACATTTTGTCAAAAAATTGGTACTACTATTTCTGTAATGGCATTGCTATATTTTAAGGGTCCCGTGGCTATTTCTAAATAAAGTTATTTAAGAATTTGTTTAGATAACCATTAAATTTAAGTATTGTTGAAAGTCATTCGCACCACTTATATTTTAAACCACAACCGCTTATACAAAGTATACAATATACTAAAAAGCAATAAATTAGAAATGACAATTCAAACTATATGTTCTATATTCTTTTAATTTAATTTTGTTTTTTTCAATAAAATAAATACAATTTGTATAACAAAAACTAAAACCCTATTGCATCCACTTATGTCGCTATATTTTATTTTCATTTAATTTAAATATTATTACTTCCTGAGTTTTAAAAGAGTGTCCCTTTAAAAAAAAATGTATGATTTATAGAGGTGTCGAATGTGACACTCTAAACCCAAATTAAAATAGAAAGTAAAATGCGTTAGTTTTGAAATAGATTCGCAACGGTTCTAAAATAAAGTATACAAATTCTATTTTAAACTATAAGGTTTAAGACGTCACACTCATACTTACACAAAATGCTTGCATAAAAATTTTCAATTAAAAATCTTTTAATATCGAATATAGTTGAGGTTTATTAATAAAAATTTATGACATAAAAATTCGTTTTAAACTTAGAGACAATTAATTTCTACATCCGAATAAAAGATAAAGATAACACAATTGATCGATCGAATTTATAAAAATCTAAATTAGTTCGTAACTCAACAAAATACGACAAATTACTCCTACCCAGTATCACATATCAGAGCGTGAATCACCAACCGATAACCTGAAATGACTGCGCGCTCTCGCAAGCGCCAAACACAATCAACGAGGGGTGAGCTTCGGAAACATGTAATAGTATAAAATAATTGAGAAGAACACGTAAAATATATTAAACATCGTATCATATCAAATCACAATTAACAAGAATAATCAAGGTAAAACATTGATACAATCCACAACATCAAGTAAGTAAACACACAAATCAAGTAATGTTATGCATGCTCTTATACTCTAGACTCCTCCTTTTTCTTTGGTACCATTCTAACTCTGAAGTACTTGGTTATGAGGATTGATACTATGTCACCACGCAAGTAGACGGACAATTCAATTTGGCCATGTCCTCATAGATCCCCTCAACTCAACCCGAGACATATATACGTGACAGTCGAGGTAAACGTGTGTTGCATGGTAGCTCCCGACATTTGGAGTGCTACCTCCTAGTCACCTAGGAGTTCCCCACTTGAATACCTCCAAGGTCTAACAATCTTGCCCTAAGGCTCAACAGTAGACCGCCACAATCAGGCTCATTCAGTTGTACTTCCCCGGAATCACTAGACTTGTCAGACCCTACCTATATGATGACCAAATAATCTCCACTTCAAAAATTATCAACATCTATTTTCTCCCCTCGTTGGCCTAGGTTACTCACTCCATTAAGAGAACCATCATTGGCACGGATCGAATTCATCACTATTCAATTAGACACGATATTCATTTCATGATATTCATCAAGGTGGTAACATCATAAGTCAACAAGTACACATCATCAATGCATATTTTCATAGTCATATATTACATTCAAATATTATCATCATAATACACAAGCTCCAACAATGCAGGATTTTCACTCACGGATAATAATACTAGATCATTCACACACACCACGTCAATTTCAATGCAATAATTACAATCATCACATTTTATATCATATAAAAATATCAAGGGTGAATATAAACAAAACACGGAATACGTCAAATACACAATTCTACAATAATTCAACTACCACACGATTTTCAAAATCAAATCAAACAACGCCTTATAAAAGTTTTTAACTCATATTTTAACCTCACCAAATTCAAGTTTTCTCATTAGTCAATTATTACTCAAAGGGCTTTAGCCGTACGTAGCGAACCCCGAATGAATTGGGGGAAATACGGTTTTCCCGTTCATCTCATTTAATTTACACTCATGGATTCAAACTCACTCTCACCCCATACCTCAGTTTGACGCTTTCGTACGATATAGGAATCCGAGCAATTTTCAGCAACCATAACATGTCGACAACGCGCAACGAACGAGTCCAAAAACATCGACGAATTTGCAAAGTCAATGAAATATGGCTGATAATTTACGCGGAACATAAAAATCAGTTTTACATAATTAATAAAAATATTAAGAGAAGAAACGTATTCAAAACGAAGTGAAACAAGTTATTAGAAAATGCATCATCGATGTGTTGGAGCGCCGACATGGTCCAACATCAACTTCACCGAAACACACAAACAAGTAGTGCTTCTTGAAGGTCTCGACGAGAGGAATCCAAAAACGATATTATTTTTTTCAAGACGATGAACGTGATGGCTGGAAATCACGAAAAAAAACGCGACAACGGTGGAAACCCGTTTTTTTTAAAGTGTAACAGTTGACGATTTCAAGCATAGGTAATGCAAGAGGGTGTTTCGTGGAGTCCAAATATGGTCTCAATTTTCGTTGGTGATAACCGTGATGGTCGGAATCTTGATCAAAAGGTGGAGGTGTGATTTTTGACAAAGAGAAATAGGGCGTTTCAATTTGCGATTCAGGTTGGGAATGAAAGAGGAGATCACAATGATCACAAATATGGTCTCGGTTTTGCACGATACTCACTATAATGGTCATGGTCGAAGAGAGAAAATGGAGAAGAAAATATTGTGGAAGCGGCAACTTACGAAGGAAGAAGACGATGCAAATCAGTCCTTCTTTTTACATTTCTTTCTTTTATATTTATTTATTTGTTTATTATTATTATTATTATTATTAAACTAGGTTTTACTTGCATAGGAGTCTAATCCATAAAACACATTTTACTCTAAAATAAAACCCACATTTTTTAACACAATTTAATTATTAAAATATTATATACTAATATTTCAAAACTAATATTTTATAAAATAAAATAATTAATCTTTTAAAATACATTAATAATCAAGACTCTCACAATCAAAATAATCATTGTAT
>JBBPBP010009779.1:24181389-24208052 GCA_037974735.1 Cicer chorassanicum
ATTAGTACAAGTAATGGTTAATGAGTAATGAAGGTATTAGGAATGAGAGAAATATTAGTTATATATTGAGAAATCATGAGACAAAAAATGAGCACATTGCTCATATGAAAAATATTAGTTATAAATTGAGAAATCATGAGACAAATAGTGAACATATTTCTAACATGAGTTATTGGAGTGATACAACTTATAAACCTTGTTCTCTTCTTCAAAAAAAAAATGGAAAATTTTACATAAGTTCTTGATGTTGATTTAGAATAGTTGAAATGTCTTATTTCATTTTTTGAAAAATGTAGAGAAGATAGATTTGAAAATGCCATTAATTTTTCTAACAAAATTTTCTATAGTTATTAAATAAAATATTAATAATTTATTTATTAAATTTTTGAAAAGGTCTCGTCTAATAGTTTCGTTTTAGGCCTCATAACGTGTTGGGTCGATCATGTCAACACAAACAATTCAAAACTTATCAAATACTTTATCCTTTTTATCGTTATTATAAGCAAAAAAAAATCATTTTTACTAGTATTAAAAAAAATAATTAAGTAAAGTTAATTTTCTATATTTTATATAAAATAAATTAAATTTACTAAATTTTTGAAATCAATTTTTTTGCTTATTGAAAATTTAGAAGAGTTTTTTGCAGAAATTTCAAAAACAAAAAAATTTGATAGACAAAAATGTTTTCTAACATTTTTTTTACCCATTGAAAATTTAATAAGCAAATTTTTCTCAATTTTTTTATTTATCAAAAATTTCAAAAATAAAATATTTGATAGGCAAAACTCTTTCCCAAATATTTGTATTTATAGAAAATTTCGAAATCAAAGTTTTTGCATACCAGAAGTTCTGAAAACAAAAATCTTAATAGAAATTTTTTTTCTCAACTTTCTTTTTGTCTACCGAAACTTTTGAAAATAAAAAATTTAAAACGCAAAAAATTATCTAATTTTTTTTTTACCAATTGAAAATTTCAAAAATAATTAATTTGATACACAAAACTTTTTCGCAACTTTTTGTCTTCCAAAAATTGTAAAAACAAAAACTTTGATAGATGAAGGATTCAAAAATATTCAATGAAAAAAAGTAAAAATAATAAAAATAATCAAAGTGGGTATAAAATCTAATTTTCATAGAGTTGAAAAGACTGGGCCATAAAAGGTCCAACCATATCTGCTCTAAAAAAGAATCGAATTGGCAGTATTAACAAAACTAAAATTCAATTCAGTATCCTCGTATAAAAATTTTGACAGAAAAATAAATCTTACTAATATCTCATTTTTAGTTTTCACGTGCACAAATAAGTATATAGCAAATAAATCTTACTAATTATTATGCATGATTAATAAAAAAATGACACATACACTATATCAAAATTAACATTTTACAGCGTTTTTTTAAAGTCTTTTACAGCGCTTTTAAGCGCTGTAGTATCTAGCACTGTTAAAAGACACAACTGCGCTATTTAAAATAAAAAACATTGTAATATATAGCGCTAAACACTTCTCTTAAAATAGTTTTACAGCGATTTTCATAAAAAAAACGCTATAATAGGTGTATATATAGCGCGCTTGTTATAGTCGTTTTACAGCGCTTTTTTTAAAAAGCGTTGTTGATATAATCTAAAATGCGCTGCTTGTTGTACTAGTTTTACAACACTTTTTTCAAAAGCGCTGTAAATATATTTTAAACAGCGCTGCTTGTTGTACTAGGTTTACAACGCTTTTTAAAAAAAACGTTGTAATAGGTGCATTCTTATACTAGTTTTGTATTCCAAAAAGCGTTGTTTGTTCTACTAGTTTTACAGCGCTTTTTCAGAAAAGTTCTGTAATAGGTGCATTCTTATACTAATTTTACATCGCTTTTTTCAAAAAAAACGCTGTAATAGGTTCATTTTTATACTAGTTTTTATAAAAAACGCAGTAAACCGGATCGACATTTTTTATTGGAATTTTTAAAATAAAACTTGTTTGTATAAACAGGTCTTTTATGGCATTTTTTAAGAAAGCACTGTCTTTTAATTTTTTTCCAAAATCATATTCATGAAGCACATATTGACACAATTACTATATTTTTCATAGCAACAACAATTTCATTTAAACAGCAACAACAACAATCAGTTCATAACAATAGCAACAATCAGTTCATAACAGCACCCAATTACATATATTTCATAGCAACATCAATTTCATTTAAACATGTACAGCAATTTCATATTCACATCAAGTACTTTTCAAAACCTGCAGCATGCTAATTTCCCAGCAAATTAAATAACTTTCAGTTCGATCACATACTGAAATTAGTCTTCATTTATTTCAATTAGATCACTTTCAGAGTACGTTGGATTAGAATTGTCAAAGTAATGTGTAATATAATATTTGAACATAAATAAGTTAGAATCAAATATATACATAGTTTATATATGAAAATCAAAATATAATGAAAATACCGTACCGTTTCTGGAATTATATTTTGATTTATATCAACAATCTCGTTCATGAATCGCAATATATAGTACCTGCAATCTTTGTTGTTAGTTTAACGAGGGCACTATAAAATAAAACATATACGTAAATGAAATTTTGAAGACATACAATTAAATTTTAAAGACATACAATTAAGTTCTATAACAAAAATTTCAAACCTTCATTGGAATCCATGTGATGTTGTTTGACTTATGTTTCGACAATGTAGCACCCCTTTAAGCGCGGAAAACTTGTAAAGCACTATCAAATAAATGTGATTATTATTCAATTATCAAACACATTATTTATATATGTAAGAAATAAATGAATATTACTTACGCATCAAAGATATTCTTTCTATCCGAGTGATTGTTATAGTGGCTCTAAATAGTATATAATTGCAGAGGTGGCATTGATGGCAAACAACACCCAATGTTGCCTACAACAACAAAAATTTGGTAGGCAACTTTATTTACACAACTGATAAATTAAGTATCATAAATTAAAAAAGATATAGATAAAGAATATATAATTAACCTGAATTATATTGCGCAAAAAACAACTTATCCTTCTCTTTATTTCCCAAAAGTATATCAATGACATAACTTTATACGTTAACTGGATCGAGTTTAAACATGGACAACTTATGCGGAGATAAGAATGAAAATCTATCTGACAATTTACGCATGCACACCAACTTCTGATACAAAAACCTTCAATGAAAATGTCAAATTAGATTAATTACCAATAAATGTGGCAGTGATGCAATTAAAAGTAATTTTTTTGTTAAATAAAATATTTTACCTAATTTATATGCTGATGACAGTAGCACTCAGCTCCTTATGATTGAGAAGTTCATATATGTGCTATTTATCAAGTAATTCTTCATACTTATCTCCGAAAATACCTTTCTCCATGTGTATGATACGTGAATCATTGATCTCTTGTATGTCAAGACACGACCAAAATCGAGAAAGGCGTGGATGACTTATTTTAGGAGTAGCAACTGATTTTCCATTATCCAGTTTTTGAATTTTTCCATATATTCCACGAACCAGTTTTTGAATTTTGCCAGATTTATTTTTACCACGAACATGCAGCTGTGGTGCGGCTGATTTCTAACAGATTTGCGGTGCGGCGAATTTTGATTGAATCTAAAAAAATGATGTTAATCAGTTTGTTAGTTATTATAGTAAGCTAAGCATTGTTGTATATGTCAAACATTTTCTGGTGAAGTGACTGACTCGTTGTGAGGAATCTTCCTATCATTCCCTTTAGACTTTGTAAGAATCTAAATAAATGTGAAATTAAAGTTAACAGCGGAAAAAATCAGCAATTAAATATAATCAATCATAATCATATATCATACAATTAAATATACATATCAATCAAACATACCTTATCTAGGCCAACAAGATTTTTGGGCCATGCCACGTAACTACCTATTGCTTCTCCCAAAAACTTCAAATCTTCATCATTGTCGGGTATAGGCAATGTGCATTTGGTTCAAAAGCAATCACGAGTGAAACTTTAACATGGCCGGCAGGGATCAGAGTGTTGTGTAATACTTCTCCCAAGATATTGTACAATGTTCCTTTTCCAACCATGCGATGAGTAGGGGAGGATAAATACAGCACGCAAGATGAGACACCCTAAATCAATGGTTAATACATAAGTATGTGAAACTATTAGCTTGAATGACCTTCTTATTTTATTAAATAATTAATTACCTCTGGAAGACTTTACGACCAATGTTGCAACTAGCGTTTTCACTCTCTATTTGTAGTTCACGTTGACACTCCGAAAGTTTCTTTTCCTTATTCGTCTTTACCAAAAATGTCACTTGCTCTGTTAGGATTTTTAGCTTATCTAGTACTTCCTCATTAGATGGATTTGTACGCTTCTCATGTGAAAAATAGCTTTTTGGAGTTACGCCAAATCATTTACCCCTCACACGGCCAGAATCTTCAGGAACATTAAATACTTTATCAAGTATGTCCCTGCAACTAACTTGTTTATTCTCCTCTTGGTTTTCAGAACATTGTTCTAGATTCTCCTAAAATACATGTAGGATTAAAATGCAATCGTTAGGACACACATAAATCCTTTCGTAACTCATGCCAATAGAGCACAAAATTCGTTTAGCCTCGTAGGTTCGACTGAGAAGTTCATTATCATCTGGCAACATACACTACAAGAATTTTTCAGATTTGCGACACTTGGACTGCGACGATTTTCAAATAACCGCCATCAACACAACTTTGTGACGGTTCTTGGGGCGGTTTTTGTCAACCGCCGTTTCCGTTTACACCACACGCGTCCCATTTTCCACTCTCCCACGACTTTGCGACGGTTCCTGAGGCGGTTTTTGTCAACCTCCGCCGCCGTTTAAAGCATAAACCCCACGTTTCACTTTCCAGTCCCTCGTGTGTTCCTTTCTCAACCCTAAAATTTCTCACTCCCGCGTTTCCTTTCTCAGTCCCGCGTGTGTTCCTTTCTCAACCCTAAAATTTCTAAAAACCCTTAAATCTTTCAACCTTTATCAACGCTGAAGGAAACGAAATCGATCTTTGAAGAAAAACGAAATTACCTATCAAATAAGGTGATTTATTATCTTGGAAACAAAATCAACTCTTGCAAAGGTAATCTCTCAATCTATCAATTTCTTAAATTGCTAAAAGTGGAAAACGAAAACTGATAACTTCGATGGCACCGTTTCTCACTTCGATCTTTGATGAAAAATAATAACCCTTTCTTTGTGTTATAATGGCTTGGATTGTAATAATCATGTGTGTGCTTAATATTATGCTTTTGAATTTTCGCATCAACAATCCCTGTTATTTTGCTTAATAGTATGTTTGAATATTAGTAGCAATGAACTTTGATGATTAGTTATGAATATGTGTTTAATTTTGTGCGTTATTCTATTTTAAGTCATTATATGTGTTTTAAACCACTGCTATGTATTATTTAAATTTTTAAATAAAGGTTTAAGATAGTCCCTCGCTCACTCTATAATTTACAAGCACCATATTTGGCAATCATTGTTTTGTTTTTATTCTTCTAAAAATCGGCTTCAGGCAGTCATAACTCTTCACCTTAAATTTTTACAGTTGCTGCTTACTTGCTTTAAAGATTTTGATTGTGGGGTTTGGTTATATCTTCTATTTCTTTGTTCTGAACTTCATAGCGATTTTCACTTGTGCATAAAATTTAAGTAATTGGATTTAACTTCGACTCGTCTCCTTTCTTTGGGTTGTATGCTTGAATGGTGCTAGTTTGACTATGGTTATGTTATGAGATTGTATCTAATAACTACTTCTGGCATTATAGGTCGGAGATTCACAGTTTGAGGGTCGTGAGCGTGTACGATATACTAAAGAAGAGCTTTTACTAATTAAAGAGGTAATTGATAATTTGTTCTTGCTGCTTAGTGTTTTCCTTTTTGAACTAGTTATACTTTTTCTTATAGAGTCTTTCTGTTCACCTGCTGCCTATATGCAAATTATTATTTCACAGGCTGTTGAGACGACCTCTGAGGACATTTTGAGAAGCGACCCATTCTTCCTATAGTAATGATAGTTACATTACCTGAACACTTTTGGAATCCTTTATTTTTGTCATCTTTTAGAACATTAATTGTAGTCCATTGTTTTACATTTGGTCCGTAGTAAGTGATTAATTCATTCTCAATGACTCTGGAATTGTTATAGGGTCAGAATTCTGAATATTATTTAAAAAGTTGTTAATTTATAGGGAATATTTTCTGTCTGACTAAATTCTTCAAATAGGTCATATTATTATAAAAAGTTACTTTCAATTGTAATTATTCTTGAAGCCTATTTTCTATTAAGTTGAAAAAAGATTCAATAGGTGTGGAAAAATGCTTTGCTTTAGAATTAGAATATTTGTGAAAGCAATGTTACTCAACATATTGTCAACTCCATTGATGGAATGATAAACTCAATACATTATGAAATAGAACTAGTAGAATACATAATTTTTTTTATGTCAAGTTGGACTTGGACATCCTCACAGGACATTAATAAATCCAAGAGACCAAGTTGGATAAAAAAATACGAAGATTCACTTGTACAACAATAAAAATAAAAAGATAAGTTCTTCAATCCATACATTAGAGAAGATGTGTTCATATTACATTAGACAAGGATTGTGGGGTTTGGTTACATCTTTTACTTCTTTGTTCTGAACTTCATAGCGATTTTCACTTGTGCAAAAAATTTAAGTAATTGGATTTAACTTCGACTCACCTCCTTTCTTTGGGTTGTATGCTTGAATGGTGCTAGTTTGACTATGACTATGTTATGAGATTGTATCTAATAACTACTTCTGGCATTATAGGTCAGAGATTCACAGTTTGAGGGTCGTGAGCTTTTTGGTGAAGATCAAAGTTGGGGCCGTTTAGAAAGCAACATGAGTGTGTTTTCTGTCTTTTATTTATGTTGTTAGCTTTCTAAGGCCTGACTGATTATCAATCACATTTACAGTGTCAATATAGTTAAGGTGCCTTCAACTTGGACAAATAATTTATTTTTGTAGTGCACAACCCACTTCACCACTTTTCTATCCTTTTATTTTGTCAATTGGTAATTTATTTATTTTTCTTCACTTTTCTCCTCTTCTTTTCAGACAGCATACAGGACTATATTGGTTTTGTGGGACTTACAATTCATTCAACTTGTAACTATTCCAAACTCTCTTACCATTGCCTACAATTCGGCAGCCATGTGAGGTGAGATGTCAAATTGATGAAAGCAATCAGTTTTGATGGTCTTCATATAATAAAGGAATGACCATGAGTTCAATCCCTACAATTCTTAGCTAGACTTGGTTTACCTCCCTGTCGAACTCTAGATTATCATGTACTTGTATCTTGGAATGTACTATGTACTTGTATGAATTTGTTTACTCTGTTCTTCATAATATGAAATATGAAATATGAAATATTTTCTCTTTGTGGCAACATACATATGCTTTGGTTGGTGCTTCATTTCATTGGGCTTTGTGGTTCTTGCAGCATTCTAGTTTAGAATATCTTAATAATATATATTGTAGATCAAGATGAAGCTATATGAGCAACATTCTAGGTTAGCCTTATTGTGTGTTGTTTGAACAGCATTATCAGAGATCAATGCCTTCAATTTACTTTGTAACTTAGTTTGTCTTGGACTAAAAAAATTTCAGATGGGATAATCACAGTTTTTCAGTCTATATAATGGTAATGCAACAGGTTTAGTTGTTGTTGCTAAACTTTGTTAGTCATTAATTAGGTTTCTGGAGCAATCACACTGTGTGAACCAAACTGATTGAAAATATTTAGTAATAATTTAGTAATATTAATTACAATACTCGACTTTCTAATTTCTAAAATTTTCAATTGTAGTCATTTTACTATAAAAAAATACTGCATATTAATATTCGATTTTACACGCATAAACCTATCGATATTCGTTGATTCTGATGACATTGTCATTGGCTCTATTGTTATAACTTTCAAAAAAACAATGGTGGTGCTGCTGCAAAATGTTGATTATAACACCATTCATATGTTGATTATAACACCATTCATTGTTGCTTTTTTACAGAATGACATCAAGAAGGCATTGGAAAATAATTAAAAACAAAATAAATGTATATTTGGTAGATGTTGTTACTTCTAGTGATTAATTACTTCCAGTGAACCAATAAAACCAATTAGTAAAGTGTAAATAAATAAAAAAATGGATGAAAAAAAATGCTTATTTTTGTTATTTCGGTTATATATAAATAGTACTAATATCATTATAATGCACTTACAACTGTTGTTTTATATTTTATATTTTTCAATATTTGAATTAGTGGCTTATTTCATCACTAATGTTGCAGGTAGAATACTATTGTTTTGAGTCTTTGGAAAAACAACTGCTAAAAAGATTTTGTATTCAGTTTAGAAGTGAGTATTGTTGAAGATTATAAACTTTAAGAGCTTGCTTAGGTTAGTTAATGCTATCATTTTCTATCAATTTCTTCATTTGATTGGTATTTGAGATAATTTGAAACCATGAATACGGGGTTAATTAATGGCTTCCTTTTTTTTGCATTTTTTATGTTTATTTAGAATTATGTTCTAAGTTGTGTCAAAATAACATATGTTAATCTTCTTTGAAGCAATGGATAAGTCATGAATTAAGAAGCCACACACATCGGCTAAATATGATCAAGGGATAAAGGGATTTTATTACTTTTGCCTATCGAGATGAATTAGAAAATGGCGAAATAATATGTCCTTGTAAACGTTGTGGTTTCAAAAAACCGCAGAGTAGAAGTGTAATGTACGATCACTTAAAGTGCAAACCATTTCCAAAGGGATACACCCTTTGGGTACATCATGGAGAGTCCATAGGAGAAACTAGTACTATCTCACCTAGTAGTGTTTCAAATATAGTTCAAGACACAGTTGTCGTTGATGATCATAAGCAGAACATGATCAATAATGCTTTTGGAGTCGAAGATCATGGAAACGAAGTACCCATTGAATCAAATGTAGAGATTGATCAGAATGAAGATATGCTGCCAAATGCAAGTCAACAAAGGTATGAAGAAGCCAAAGAGTACTATGAATTAAGTAGAGAGGGAGTACAACCTTTGTATGAAGGGTGTGTTAAATATTCAAGACTATCTTTTTTGGTAAAGTTGTATCACATCAAATGTTTATGTGGAATGACTGATAAAGCCATGACAATGGTTTTAGAGTTATTAAAAGATGCATTTGAATTTGCAAATATACCAAATTCATTCTATGAAGCCAAGAAAACAATCACCAAGCTTGGTTTAAATTATGAAAAGATCCCTGTTTGTCTGAATAATTGTATGCTTTATTGGGGTAATAAGGAAGATGAAGAGAGGGAGACCTGCTAAATTTGTAACACTTCCAAATAGAAATCAAAAGCATAAGTTGGTGCAATTGGAGTGTCTGGTGATGGCAATAATCGAAAGAAAGTTCATGCAAAAGTTCTTCGTTATTTTTCATTAAAACCACAGTTACAAAGATTATTTTTGTCCTCAAAGTCGGCCAAGGATATGAGATGGTATGCAATCGATAGTAAGAATGATGGAATGTTGAGGCATTCTAGAGATTCTGAAGCTTGGAAACATTTTGACTTGACACACACTTGGTTTGCATCAGACCCGCGAAATGTGCGTCTTGCATTGGCTAGTGATGGTTTTAATCCGTTTGGTATGATGAGTACAAATTATAGTATTTGGCCAATTATTCTCATTCCATACAACACTCCTCCATGGGTGTGCATGAAAGATACATCTTTTATAATGTCAATGATAATTCCCGGTAAAAAATTGTCAGGAAATGATATTGATGTCTACTTACAACCTCTAGTCAAAGAATTAAAAGAGTTATAGGCAACAGGTGTCGATACATACGATTCTTTAAAAAAAGATATGTTCACATTACATGCAACTTTGATGTGGAAAATTAGTGATTTTCCGCGGCTAGGTACACTTTCTGGGTGGAACACTTACACCGGACTTGCTTGCCCATCGTGTAACATTGACTCTACTCCTCGTCGTCTTCCTCATAGCAAAAAATGGTGTTTTATGGGTCATCGTCATTTTCTTGATCAGAGACATAGATTTAGATTGAACAAGGTCCGCTTTGATGGTCAACAAGATATGTGTGGTCCACCTAAAATGTTATCTGGGCTTCAAATTCTTGAACAGGTTCAAAACATTGATCTCACATTTGGTAGAAAGCCAGATAAAGAAAGGTTGGGAAAAAGAACACGTACACAAGGTGTCAATCAACAATGGAAAAAGAAAATCATATTATTTGAACTTCCATATTGGAAGGATAATCTTCTGCGCCATAATCTTGACATGATGCATATTGAGAAAGATGTGTGCGATAATATCATTTTTACTTTGCTAAATGATAACACAAAAAGTAAAGATCATCTTAATGCAAGAAAAGACCTTAAAGCTATGGGTATAAGACCTGACCTTTGGCCCAATGAAAATGGAAGAATTTCTCCAGCCGTCTTTACTCTAACTAGTAAAGGTAAGAAGAGATTTTTAACAACTTTAAAGAATATCACTATGCCTGATGGTTATTCAAGCAACATTTCTAGATGCATTGACATGGAAAATCTTAAGTTGAATGGAATGTAGAAGAGTCATGATTGTCCCATATTGATGGAACAACTTCTACTGTTAGCCATTCAAACAACATTACCTGATGATGTTTGAGCTATATTGATTGAGTTTTGCTCATTCTTTAGACAATTATGTAGTAAAGTATTGAATGTTGATGATTTGGAAAAATTGAAAAATCAGATTGTCCTTACTTTATGCCACATGGAAATGATATTTCATCCTTCATTCTTCACTATTATGGTTCACTTGGTTGTTCACCTTGTTGAAGAAGTTAAACTTGGAGGTCTTATTCATTATCAATGGATGTATCCTGTTGAAAGGTAAAATATGTGTGATCTTGTTCCATCAATAATTAGTGGTTGACAATTTTGTTCTAACTAATATTATTGTAGTTCAATAATAGGTACTTAGGACAACTTAAATTGTATGTACGCAATAAAGCACGACCAAAAGGGTCTATTGCAGAAGGATACCTTGTACAAGAGATTCTTACATTTTGTTCAAGGTAACTACAAAACATTGAGACTAGATGGAATCAACTTGGTCGTGTAGATGATGAGCCTATAATGAGATACAAACTGACTCATGTGTAGCCGAATTATTTCTTAGATTTTCTAGGAAAATCTGTTGGTGGATCTTCATACTACACCCTAACACCAATTGAAAAGTTACAGGCTCATAGACACGTTTTAACAAACTGCATCATAGTTGACTACTATCTAAGGTAAGTAATTTTATGAATATTTGTATTATTTACCACTAAGTTTTTTTTCTATACATCTAATTTGAAATAACCAAATAGGCAATATAGAAGTATTATTCGAAGCCAAATGAGGAGTGGTGCAAGGAGTGCTTCTGAGGTAGACAAGAAGGTTCATAGAGAGTTTCCCCATTGGTTCCACAATCGTGTTAGTGTTCATGACAAAATTGGTGATTGAGTTGCTTTGGTTTTTAATAAGAATGTGACTAATTGTATATTTTATTGCAACAATCTCGACAACATTAGTGGATCAAATAAAAATATTCTCGTTAGTCTTGCTCAAGGTCCTTCTGATAAAGTTAGAAGGTTCATTGCATTTAATGTCAATGGATTTAAATTTCGAACATTGGCACGAGATAATTTATTAAAAACTCAAAATAGTGGAGTTTTTGGCATGTTCGGAACACGAAGTTACGCAAGCAATAGTGATGCACAAATGAGATTTGGAGGGGTGCCTTACTATGGAAGATTGATAGATATCATTGAGCTTTCTTATGATGGCTTCAAAGTGCCCATGTTTAAATGCAAATGGGCGAATACCACAAATCCAAGAGGCATTAAGACAGATAAGTTGGGTTTTACCTCTATAAATTTTGCAAGACTAATATATACTGAATAGCATGAAGATGATGAGCCATACATTAAAGCGTTAGAAGCTCAAATGGTTTATTATGTGGTTGATGAAAAGGAACAAGGATGGAGCATACATATTCATTTAAAGCCAAGAGACTGGTATGACATGGGTGGAGATGATGAAATTATGGCACCCATTGAACCATACCCATCTCAAAATTTGGAACAAATTTTTTCTAATGAAACCACACATATACAATTGGCAAGAATGTCAGCAGATGATGATCCTGAAACTTCAACTTTTAATGATGATTTTGATGACAATAATCATGATATGAATTTATGATTGTTAATAATTCTAGTTTGTTGTTTATGATATGGTACTCTTCGATCTATGTTATTTTTTTACTACTTTTGTTATTGTTGGGTTTAATGTGCTCATTTTTGTAATTGTGTTCGTTTTTGTGTTAGGCATAATTATGATTGACATCTTTGAAAATCCTATTTGTTTAGCTATTTGCATCAGTCTAACTTGGTTGTCATCAATTTTTGCAGTGTAAGTGTGTTGGGAGTCTCACTCTTGTGAACAAAATGGAATCATCATATGAGGGTATTCGGCGCAAAACAATGGAAGAGAATAAAAAAAGGATGGAGGCTCTCAATCTAACTCATCTCTCTCAATCCCTTCACAAATCTTCTTCTACCATTTCAAAAACCTCACCGGTTAGTAATAACTAAAAATACTAACAATATAACATGTTTCTTATTCGTTTTATATGTTGATTTTTATTTATTTACATGGATAATAAATGATTGTAGCGTTTCACGAAGGGTTGCTCGAGGCATATACTACCTGGAGATCTTGAAGTAGCAAAAATGAAGCACCTGCGGAGACATGGTTTACAACTAATAGTTCAAACGACAGCTCTGCTACCTACCCAGGTGACAACACCACCAATAATGCAAGCGATAGAACCACTACCATCTCCGTTGACAACAACACCAACTGCAGTGCAACCGACAAATCCACCACCTTCTCAAGCGACATCGCCAGTAGTACAAACGATAAAACCACATCCTTCTCCGGTGACAACACCACTAACTACAGTGCAAGCGACAGAAGCAACACCTTCTCAGGTGAAAACCCCAAGAGCAGTGCATGAGACAGAAGAAACACATTTCCAAGAGACGTCCTCTCACTCTAAAGATGTGGTAAAAGATGAGCCAAAAATTTCTCAAAAAGGAATTCTACATATTGGGATGTAGGAGTTATTAGTATGATATCTAATGTGTAATTATATTTATAAAATTTAATTGTTTTACATGATTGTGGTATGACATATTTCGTTGAATTGTGTTAGATGAGGCAGGACATATTTCAAAGACACACTTAAAGGTATCAGACGTGCTTAAAGCTCCTCTAAATGTTAGTAGAATAATAACTAGATGGAATTCAAATGGGCAACCTGTAGGATCAGTTGCTCGTTTGTTAGGCGGTTTTTTGGGTGAAATTGCAAGGAAGTTTAAGGATTTTCCTATAATGTAAGACAATTGGAAACTAGTTTCATCGACAAGAAAAAATAAAAATTTTAAGCATAAAATACAGGTATCAATGATAAACAACTAAATATTCTCTATTTATTATTTTGATTGTAAACTAACTTTTTTTAATGATTATTCTAGTCAAAATTTGTTGTTGATGATGAAGACAACAAAAAATATATCCTTACGAGCCTTGGAAAGAAATGGCGAGATGCAAGATGTAGGTTGTTTAAGAAATTTTATAAGTGGGATCTTTCTTTGGAGGAAAACCTACAAAATTATCCTCGTTCTATTAATGAAGACCATTGGATTATTTTTGTCCAATACAGGCGTAAGACAGATACAATGGTAACCATTCTTTTGTTGTGTTGTCATTTGTTTTCTACTGTTTAGTTTTCTGATGTCATTTGTCATCACTGCAGGAGAAGGCTGATAAAAATGCTGCAAATAGAGAAAATCTAACGATCCTTCATACGTTAGGCTCTAAGACGCTTGCAAGGAAGAGGGAAGAGTTGGTAGGATTCACTCAATCTACTATTGATTGCATACTTAATGAAACAGGTACTTATTACATGTGTTTACTTGTAGGAACTAAGAGATGGTCGAAAATACAATAGGGGTGAAATGTATTCAATTTGTCATAAAAAGTCTGATGGGTCATTTGTCAATGACGAGGCCAAGGAAAAATATGTAAGTGTAAATAATAGAAGTGTTATGTGATTGTAACTATTTCTTATTGACCACTTTATAAATCAAAATGCAACTATTAGTTTTGGTAATAGTGAGTTGCAAACCTTTAAAGTTACTTATTTGGTTGGTAATAGTGAGTTGCAAAATTAGACATTTCTGTTTCAGAGTGGAATTTAGTTTGCTTCATCTGTTTGCGTAGGAACAATTGCAAGCCGAAATTGGGAAGACTCCTTCTCCAAATGAAGCATTTGTTAATGTGTTTGGAAAAGAACATCCTGGATATGTTCGTTGTATGGGACTTGGAATAACAACGTCTCAAATTACTACATCTACTTCTCACTCTGTCAGATCAATGTCTTCCTCCAAAACTAATGAGAAGATGGAGAAAATGCAAGCTGAAATCGATAGGCTTAAGAAAAGGGATTCTGAAGTTGATATGTTGAAAGAGCAAATTGCTTTCTTGTTGCAAATGCAAAATTCTAGAGAAAAACAGGTAAAACATTTTCATAGCAAACCTATTTAAAAAATCATGTGAGAACTGTTTGTCCTTAGTTAAAAATATCAATTGTGTAATGATTCTGTTGATTAGTATTTTGCAATATTTATCAATATTCATTGAGGTTATTAAATACTTTTTTTTTTCAGACAACAGACATAGAATCACCAATATATGGTAGACGTTCATCTGAGTCTAGCCACCAACCTGATGATCGTGGAACAACATCATTAGGGACTAATTAGATATTTTGATGAACTTCTATGTTTGATGGAGTTGTTTTGTACGTGTAGCCACTCCACTAATGTTTTGAATATTTAAACTACTTTAATTATTGTTTTAGTTAACTTCAATGTATGAATTGATGTTATTTCTTTTGAAAAAATTATATAAATTGGATTTAGGTACAATAGTTATATAATTATGTATTTAAATTATGTGGATGATATTTATGAATATTTTTTATTAATTAAATAAAAACGAAAAAATTGTATCATATTTTTTTTATTTTAAATTATTAGGTTTGCGACGGTTCAACATGCCTCAAAATAAATATAGCGATGGTTGATAACTGTCGCAATTTTTTAGAAACAAATAAATTTGAGTGTGTTTAGCGATGGTTCTAACTATCGCAAACTCTTTAGAGGCGGTTAGAAACCGTCACAAATGTTACCGACGGTTGGAACGACAGTTTTTGGAACCGTCGCAAACTGGCCTCGCGCCGCAAAACGTTTTTTTTTCTTGTATTGATATCTTTTAAGAGTGTTAATAATTTTGTGAAGCTTTTATCAGACCATCCATTACTCGCTTTTAAGTTGTACAACTTTAATATCGCCGACAGTCTTGTGAATTTAGTACAACCATTATATAATGGTTTCCCTGCATCACTCAACAAACTCTCATACATAATATTTTAGGACAATCCTGAAGATCTTATTCAACTGTTTTTGCAATCTCCTCAACTCGGTCCCACTCATATGTATCTGTGTTGAAATCAGTTGAAGGACTAAAACGTTAACTGAAATTAAGTTAAAGGACCACAGATGTAATTTAGCCGACTTTATATGATTTATTAAGTAACAATTTATATGTTTTAGTGACAACAACAAATTAATAAATACAGTACCTGAGACAACGTATCCAATTTATTTTAAAGGAGCAGTAGATGGGCGCACAGTAGAAGAGATGAGGATTCGTAGGGTTAGGTCAACGTATTAAATTTGTTTTTATTTATTTAAAGTGAATGATTTTTATGAAATACGCAACATTTTACAGTGCTTGTATAAAAAGCGCTCTAATAGGTCCTTCAATTATGTGAAAGCGTTTGTATTTTACAGTGCTTGTATAAAAAGCGCTCCAATATGTTCTTTAATTATGTAAAAGCGCTTCAATTTTACAACACTTTTACAAAAAGCGCTTTAAAGCTTTGTAACATAATGTGGGAGCGCTATAATTTACAGCGCTTGTATACAAAGCGATGTAAACATTATGTGAGAGCGCTTTAATTTACAACGCTTTTATCAAAAGCATTGTAAACATTATGTGCAAGAGCTATGTGACCCAATATGACCCTACAACAGCGCTTTTATCAATGCGCTTATAAAATGCAATTTTTGGCGTAGTGATATTCTAAAGTGAGCAACTCCAGGTAGTGCAGAACTTCTATTTTGTTTTTTCATAGTTCAAAGAGTATTATAGGAAACGAAGTTTTGCCAAAATTATTTTTAATTATTTACTATAGAGAGAAGAATAAATGAATTTAAGGGTATTATAATAAAAATATAAATAACTTAGTCGAATAGTTTCATTGGTAGTATTATATTACATCCATACAAAAATAAACAAATCTACATTTGTCTAAGGTCTTACATTGACTGTTTAGTTCAATATCAGTGCAAAACATTTTGGACATATGTTGAGGCCTTTAAGTTTGCAAGCTCTTACAAATCCATCTAATTTGAATACACCCGTCGCTTCTGTGAATAAGAGCACAATACAGATATAATGAGCAATATGTCAATTTCTACGGAAGTGCTTGTTCGTGTGGAGATCTCGCCATAGCCTTTATGACTGTTATAGCAGTTAGACCAAGCACAAACAGCTCTTCATTTATCTTCTACGGGTCACCCCAATTTTAGTGCGAACTTTTTACACAGGGCATTACAATTAAACTTTATTAAAAATTTAAATCAATATTATTACTCATATAGGGAGTAAGGAGTAATTTTGTTCCCAATTTTGCTGGTTGTTCCTTCCCAATTCCACCAAGTAAAACCTCCACAAACTATATTGCAATCAATTTCAATTTCTGCGAAATGTGATATTTGGTTAAACGCCATGCATGAAAACCAAGTAAAATATCCATGTTGACAATATGTCAAAAAATACTAATATTTTAATTTTCTCTAAAAAAAGAGAGCAAAATACCAATCACATTAAACAACATAAACCCATTACACTGATTAACAAAATGTGGAACTCAAAGTTTCATTGCATATGTTTGTACTTTAGGACAGAGTAACATCAAAAACTTTTTCCAGAATTATTAAAAAAGTCAAAGAAAGGTTGGTTATCATGATGAGTAGCATCATTATCTTGAATGATATCAGGAGAACCAGAATGATGTGTATCAGAGGAACTATCATCAGCAGAAACTGAAACATGCTCTGTTGTTGTTTTCCCTTCCAAGATTCCAGTTGGGTGCAGTGGAAATAGATCCAACGTTTCTTGGTTATTGTAACTGAGTTCATGATAATCATGGCACATTCTCTGTTGCATTTGCATGCCTTCATATACCATTGGATTATTGCATATGTTTGACATGCCATTTGACATTACTTTCTCAGATTGGTTCCTTCTGTAAGTTACTGCTGCAGCAGGTAGAAGCACTTTTTGGTTTTTAGGGTAATAGCTTATTTCAGTTTGTGCTTGAGGTACGCAATATGGTGTGCAGAGAGCTGAAAAACCAAAACAAAATCAATTGATTAAAAAGTAGTTTTTGCAACAAATCTAGAAAGCAATGAAAATCAGACCATCTTTGGTATATTAATGTTCTAGAAATGAGATTTAGTATAGCATTTTTTTTATTTTCCTAAGAGCAACTCCAATGCAAAATAGTTATATGAACGCCAAATAGAAATGTTATATTTAACAAGATAAGATAAGATAAGAAAACTTCAATCAAATAAAAATGATTATACTTAAGAACATGCATTGTAGATGGGATGATATCTTTTGTTTAAACTTTAACTTTTTGATGAATGTAAGTCACAGATTTAACACGTACAATAGACAGTGATCTTTGTAAAAAAACAAAGATTTGTTTAAAATGTGAACATATTCAAAAATATCCTCAAGTCTAATATTTTTCTAAACACATCAACCATACAGATATTGAATCAAAACAAAGTATCTATCCATATCCATGCATGAAAATGTAAAGAACAAAAAATTAAAGCAACTAACCAGTTGGACAGATAGGTGAAGTGTAAATGGGTTGTGGTCTATGAAGAAATCGATTGAAATAAGCAATAGTTTCTTGTTTCTGTTTCTGTCTCTGTCTAGCTTTATGATTCTGAAACCAGTAGAAAACATTCTTCCCTTCGATGTGACCATACACTCTAAGTCTAGCAGTTATCTGTTGTATTTCCTCAGCACTTGGTGTCTTTATTCCTTGCTTATACAAATTCTCCAACACACTTATTTGTTCTTTTGTAGGGTTCCATCTTGACGAAGAAGAAGATGAAGAATTTGACGATGAAATAATCCCATTATTTTTACACCCTTCCTCAGTCTTGCCGCTGCTCTCCATTCTCCTCTTTTTAAATTCACGCTTTAACTTCTCGGTTGAAAATCAATATCAATCGATAGGGCATATGATATGATATTATTAACTCTTTGTTTTAATTTTCTCACACTCTAAGTACTGATTTTATAGAGTGACGTGAGTATTATGATATTGGTTGAAAGTTGAGGAAAAAAGAAAGATATTAAGAAAATTATCATGCGTATTGTTTTTGGTGCGGAACATCTCTGAAAACATAGTGGTTAATAGCGGCAGAGAGATTACTTAGGTTTCATCGTCTTAAAATTTTAATTGCCCAAACGGCCCTCTCTTTTCATCTTCTTCATTGATTTTGTTGCATATTTACATAGAGAACGCTTAAGATTGATATTTCTCTTCGGTCTCGGGAATGAAAGAGAAATATTATTACGTAATTTACGGCATTGAAGCAAATAAGGAAGGATAGAAAAGTAATTAGGATGAGAAAAGACATGCGGTTGGGTTGTAAAGTATAGGTGAAGGCTAGGCATTGGGAATTGAAGTGAGAGCAGATAGGGTATCAGAAGAGATTATAGTAATGAAGTTGAAATTACTAATACTACTACTTTGTGGAAAGTTGAAACGTCTATGGAGTAGCTAGTTAGGGCTCTATGCCTTGAAGGGATTGTGTGAATTCCAAACATAAATTCGTTTACTAATTGTTCAATATTAATTGAAATGTCTATGGAGTAGCTAGTTAGGGTTCTATGCCTTGAAGGGTAATTCGTTTACTAATTGTTCAATATTAATGGTTTTCTTTGTCTGCTAAATAAGAGAGCCAAGCACAATCCAAACCTTTATTCTGTAAAATTTAAATCAACTCCTATAATGAAAAGGTTAAATCAACCTATATAATAAATCAATTATAATGTAATTAATAAACCAAAAAAATAATAAAATGAAATATAAATATAAATTTAATATTAATAAATTATAAATGTATGTGATTGAAATTACATATAATTATCATTTACAACTCTCTTTGATAATAAATTATCTGTTATTTCTTAATATTGATATAATACTTTTTTATAATAATGTATACTCTTGTTTATTATATGTTAATTCAGCAACAATTTTTACTACTCTTCTACTACAAATATATCAGTATTTTAATAAATAAAATTTATTTAAATTAACATATTTAATAATTTTTTAAACTGTGCACACAAAAATAAAACATTTATATTGAGAACTACCATTAGAAAAGTACTAATATCATTTATTAATGCGTATAAGTTCGCTATTTGATTTTACCGTAAAAGGTGGTTACTATATGGTTACCATTTCTTTTCGATTACAATTTTTTTTTTTAACAAGAGAACAACGAAAATGATGTTGAATATTTATTTTCAAAACTTATCAAAAACTTTCTCCTACTTATCGTTTTTATGATTAAAAAAATCATTTTTATTTAATAATTAAATACAATTAAATTTTTATATTTTATGTAAAATAAATTATATTTATTCAATTGTTTTTTATTAATGTTAAAAACATAACTTTAAATATTAAATAGTATTGATTAAACAAATAATATACTGAAAATAATAGTATTAAATGATTTAAAAATAATTAACTTTTATTTATAACAATAGCTGATATTTATTTATTTTTTTCTTCGTATAAAAGTGGTTAGATAGAGTATTATTTTCTCTCACTATAAATATTAAACACATTTTTTGTTTGTTTATAACACTGATGGAGTGTTCCTTAGTCTCACCATGAATATTTGTTCGGGATCGGACTTCTCGTAGGGCTCAAGCCCGGTACGTTTCATGTTATATAAGCCATAATGATTAGGTCAAGTTGGTACTCCATTATACTACTATTTTTAAAGTCATATATATATATATATATATATATATATATATATATATATATATATATATATATATCACTATATACTATTAATGAGAATAATTCAGATCGACCGACATTGGTCTATATGAAATTTAGGTCAGATCAGATTTTTTTATAAATAGACAAAGCTAAGACTTTTAAAAAAAAAATCTAGTCTACGTCAGGTTTGGGCTAGACCAGATTTTTTTTATAAATAGATAAGGTCAAGATTTCTAAAAAAAATCTATTTAGTTAAAAAAAAAAGTCAAGAAATAAAGTTATAAAGCATATTATGCCGACCTATTTAAATAAACATAAATAATACTTTTTATACCACTATAATTATTATATTAAATTCTGATCTTTTTGTTAGATATTGAACTTTTAGTAATTTACTTTTATTAATCTTTTTTAATTTTTTACATATTTAAATATATTGTTATAAAATAGAATTGAAGTAGAATGTGTATAAAATCATATTCTTTAAAATGTCATGTTAAATATCATAATAAAACTTAATTTTATTGACGTATTAACTCGTTAATCTATTTAAAGATATGTTTGATTACTTATTCAAAAATATTAAAATAAAATAGGTTTTTATCAATGTTAGACTCAGTCTAAAAGTAAGTCTATATCAAGCCACAGATCAAACTTAGGCCTTGACTTTTTTGACAAGTAAGACTCAGGTCTAACTCGGTCCAGCATATCCCACCCATAATACTGATATATATTCGAAATATAATATGACAATAATTTAAAGTCGTTATATCATTAATAATGTTTGACTTTTATCAAATATATATGTACTTATAAAGTCACTTATATTATTGATCATACTTTGTCGACTGTGTAAAACTTTTTACATTGTCAGCGTGTAAAAATTAAACTCAGTGATTTTTATGAGAAGCCACCTAAAACAACTTCTCATTTAAATCTATTTTATATTTTTTTTTACTATATTCTCATTTTTTTTTATAAAAAAATCAGTAACAAAAGTACGAAAACTTCAAAATATTTTTTATTTTAAAAAAATTGATTATTGTCTAAAATAGTTGTACAAACAGACTCAACAGAATGATAACAACAATTTTAATTTTAATTTTTGACAATAAAAGTTTTATTTTTGTTATGTTACTTTAGTAGAATATGTTTGCAGTTGATTAATTAATTATATTTGAAGATTGTAGATGTTTTATTTTTATAACGGCTGAATAATAAGAATTATTTTAAAATTAATTTATATGGGGTGCAAGAGTGAATTCACTGTTGTTAATAATTGTGTATTTATACAGCAAAATTGTGGTAATTGAGTGGAAATGTCAATTTCTTTTGATAAATGAAGAGAATATTTACTCTAATTAGAGTACATAAAATGAAGGCTTTGTATGAGGTTGCAAAATTTAGAGAAAACGTGAGATATTGAGAAGAGATAAATAATATTTACAAAAATTAGATAAAATCTTTCACTGGAGTAAAATTGAATAGGTAAAGTTTGGTCCACTTAAAAGTAACCGGTCATTGTTTCCCTTGTATAGAGATCGTTAATTTATAAATCACTTGAACTATGAATACTATATATGACTAATGTTGGTCAAACCCAAAAGTACTCAAACAGCATAAAAAACATAACCAGAAGTCTAGTGTCAAAGAAACACCAAGCGCAGGAGAGAAATGAAAATAAATTGTCTGTATGCCGTTGTCCTTTTGTAAAGTACTACTTGTATATGACTCTTCATGAGTCAAAATATCCAGGTTGAAGAATTGAGAAAAATAACCAAAAAAAAGGGACCTTTGTACTATTTTTATTGAAGTTGGCGACATAATCACAACATGTAATCGCTTTATACTATTTTTGTTATCAAGAAGTCTCATAAAAATTATTAATTTAACTGTCTAAAGTCCGATATTTTATTTGGAATCTGGAACTTTTTAAAATGTACTTAAAATATAAATCAAATTTACTAAAATTATACTCTTCCAAGATCATGATCTTTTGAGTAATGTACAATTCTTAAAAAAAAAATTATTGTGCTGATTTTAATTATAAAAGAAAATTATTTACTAAAATGCACTTATTAATTATAATTGATGTAATAAATAAGTGGGTTGAGTTACAATAAATTAAAATATATATTATTGAAAAAAAAATTAGTATTTTTTTATAATATAAACAGATATTAATTAGTCAAGAAAATAAACCGAGATAAATAAATATTACAAATGTAACACTTAATTAATATAAGACAAAGAGAATATTTTTTTTAAATGAAACTAATTATTTATATTAAATATTTTTGAATTAAATAAAGAGTATATAAAAAATAATAATAGCATTCATCTCTTTCTGTCGTTCTTTCCTCTCCATGTTTTCATCTTTTCTCTGGAAAAAGTACCATTAAGAACAAGGTAAATTATTAGATATATTATAATGATAGTAATTTTAAATATTTATTATTCAAATATTAAATATTTTGCACCTACTTACATGATAGATAGATAATTAATTAGTAAATGTATAAATTAAAATATTTCAACAGCTACTAGATCTTGAATTGTACTCGTAATTAGAGGTGGAAATAGGTCAAATCGATCGATAGAGACTTACGGTCTAACCTATGTTTGGTCTAAGCCATACAATATTTTTTTAAATAGATAACCGTTAAGTTAGAAGTATATTTAAGTAAATATGAATCATTATTATTATTATTATTATTATTATTATTATTATTATTATGTTTTAAATTAAATTATAAGTTTGCTGACCTTTAATTAGTAATTTAATCATATTAGTCTACATTAATTTTTGAAGTATTTAAATGTATTGTTATAAAATAAAATTAAAGTAATATATAAAGTGTAATACTTTAAAATGTCATGTTAAATTAAAAAAAAAATACTTAATTTTATTAATATATTAGTTCGTTGGTCTATTTAAATATATGTCTAATTACTTATCTGAATGTAACATAGACTTTTAAGTAGATTTCCATGTCATACTAAATTTTCTTAAACGTCATTTAAGTCTAAAAATGGGCATATGGCTAATAGAACTTCAATTTTTTAAACGAATGAGACAGATCTAATAAAAGTTAATTCAACCTAACATATTATCACTTTTACATAGTAACATTAATTAAAATAAGTAAATTATTAAAAAAATATGAATAAAATATGTTTTTGAAGAAGAGCATACGACACAGTAGATGGGAAAAGTATTTAAAAATCGACATTACTATGTGAAGTAGGGCTATACATTGGTTGGATTGTACTAGGTGTAGCCAAAAATCGGGACAGGACTTAGCCATATAGGACTCATTTACAATGCAACATTAAATATATTTATTTCAATCGGTACCTTGTAATTCATACTACATTCACCACTTTCAATTCAATATTATTTCCAACTTTTTGCATTCTATCTTTTCTATTTATCTATATTTTTTATCTTAGTGAAATGTTTAATTGAGTCATTTATTGTAGAGGTGGCAATTGCTTTCATTTATCTATCATCCATCCAATCTATCTAACTATAATATAAATTCATTCAATCCACCAACTACATAATAAAAATATACTAGTGGATTGAATCCAATTAATCAATTTTAAAAATATAAATGAATCCAGTCTATTCAACTTTTTTTTAAATCTAATCACATATTTTATTTAATACAATCCAATGAGTTATATATTTTTTATTTTAAAATTTACACTTTTAAGTAAATTCTATTATTTTTATTTCAAAATATTTTTTTTAATATAAAACTATTTGTTATTATAAAACTGTTTTAAAAATATTAAAAAAATAGTTTTTAATTATTTTTAAACTAATTAGTTCTAAAATTCTTTTATTTATTATTGTTGAAAATTTTAATACCTTAAAAACATTTTTTCAAAAAATCAGAATCTTTAATTACTTTAATTATATTTCAAAATACAGAATTGAAATTGTAATTTATTTTTATTAAAAAAACAGAATTTAAATTCTTTTTTATTATTTGTAAAAGTAACAATATAAATATGATAACTTATTAATTGTTAATTAAACAGGGTGGGAAATAGTGGTGGTCGGCGGCAAGAGCTCTGTCGCCTGCCACTGTGAGGTCATCGGAGCATTCTCGCACTCTGTTGTAGTGTCTGTCTGAACTTTGAGTCCAATCTTCGAAAGCCATCACTCCTGTTATTTATTTAATAATAAATTAATTGCCTATTTTAAATAATAATAAACTTAAAAAAAATAATATAAAAAACAGTTTTTAAATAACTTTTTCAAAATATTAATAGATAGTATTTTTAAATATTTTAAACCTTAAAAAAAATAAAAAACCATTTTATTAATATTTTAAAATTTTTTTGTAATTTTTTTAAAACAATAAATAAAATTATTCTTATAAATAAAAATCATTGTTATTGTAGGTATATAATTTATTAGAATATTTAAAAATTATTAGTTGGATTTGATCATGAATTAATTAGTCGATTTTTATTTTTAATGGATAGATTAAAATATTTTTTTTAAAATTTAGTAAATTATAAATAAATAAATTAATTATTTTGATTCATTTATTACAATATAAATTCATATCAATTCCATATATCTATTTTGCCACTTATAATTTATTGTGAGCCGAAAGGAGTGTACAATTTGGCGGAATGTTCTTTTTGTAAGTGAAATAATTGCAGCATGGCTAGAAAAGTTGAAAACATTTTTATTTTTTAACAATTAAAGGATATATTAAAAAAGAAATAGAATTGTAAGTATAAGATAGTGCAAAGAATGAGAATATAAAAATAAAAAATTAAAAAAAAAATTAAAAAAAAATTAATAAAGCTCAAATGGACTACATGCGTAATAACTGAAACAAAAATTTGAATCTTTTCTACCAAACACATCTAACCTATCAAATTATTGAATGAAGTGTAAAATTCCATTAGACCAAAAGTTCTCAATGTTAAACCAAATAAAAATGTTTAGTCACATCGAACTAAAAAAAGATAATGAAAAAAATAGATGTCGAGAAAAAAAAATTAAAATCCTTAAAAGAAGGAAAACAAAAAGAAGAACAAGGATGTGGTAGGAGATCATGTACTGTATCCACACAAATAAAGCATAAAAACGTAGTACTAGTAGAAACATAGATGCAACCAGATAAAGGTTTCAAGCTTCAAAGAATGCAATGGTTAAGAACCAAGGGGATGCATGTGACACAAAGAAGATGCGTGTTGAGGTTTAAAAGACACGTGTTAAGATGTGATTGGACTGGGGCATGCAGATATACTCCAAGTTGATGGATGTTGGACGTATGCGCCATAAATGTGACTGTCGTAATAGCGGTCAACGAAGTACTTACAGAGTGTATAACACGAGTTAATAGGTGGGCGATCATGCTATTCAATACTCACTTCAATTCCTCAAGAATAACGGGTTTTTTCGCTGATTCTTGTGTATATATCTTGGAAGGATAAGCTTTTCTCATATTTTTTTCACTATTCACAGTTGTTTTATACTATTTCTGTAATATAATTCATTTCTAAATGAGTATTATCTGTCTAATTTACAAATAAATGAATTTTTTTATTTGTTTCAAATTATATATCTCTTTATATTATTATAAATTATTTAAATTTTGTTATAATTTTGATCTTTCTATTATTATCAATTTACGAAATTATTTCTCGTATTTTAAAAGTCGACAATTTTGGTCTATTCTTTAGATTTATAATTAAAAAAAATAACGATTTGACATATTTATAAGGTTTAAATATGTTTTTGGTCCCTGTAAATATGACTTTTTTTTATTTTGGTCCTCGTAATATTTTTTTTTTGGTTTACATCCCTGTAATATCAAAATAGATTTGTTTTTGGTCCTTACCGTTAAGTGGACGTTACAAAAATGTTAACTCACAAAGGGAAACGGTTTTTGGTCCCTGTAAATATAACACTTTTCAATTTTAGTTCCTGAAAAATATTTTTTTGAATTTCATCCTTGCAATATTAAAAAATCTTTTTAAATATAAAATAACATACAAATTGATCTTTATTAATAATAAACTTATGCCAAGTGATGTTTAAAATATTTTCACTTAAAAAATTTAAAAATTATTAATTTTCTATTTTATTTATTTATTATTATTAAGTTAATTTTCATTTTTTGTTTCAAAAAAATCACTAAAATCTTCTGTTTTATTTAATTATTATTATTATTAAATTAATTATATTAGTATAAAATAATTATTAAAATAACTTTAGATTTAAGTTTTATAATTTTAATTAAAATCTCCTTTTACGCTTTAGATTTTTTT
>JBBPBP010009779.1:24211100-24238025 GCA_037974735.1 Cicer chorassanicum
TTTTTGAAAATTATTTTTCTCAAAAAAATCTAAAACATTTTTTAAAATAATTTATTTCTCGAAAAATTTTGTGACAATAATAAAAAAAATTATAAATCATTTTTTATCAGAAAAAAAAAATCGAAACTTTTTTATTGAAAAATTTTGAGAAAAAATTTATTTCTCGAATAAAAAATCAAAAATATTTTTGTTGAAATCAATATAAATCTAAAAACAACACATTATCTTGATAATCCTATAATACCTCCATTTGTACTCATTTTTGCTTTGTCCATCAATTGACAAGTTAACCATTTATTTTCTTTTATGTCCATATTAGTCTTTTGCTTATCCATCAATGCAAATCGTCTCAATTTATTCAAATTCAAATAAAGTTATTACTTTTTCTCATCAGTGACTTCATATCATTTCTCAATCCATCCATAAAAGCAATCACACTACCAAATTAAAGAAAACATTCAGAAAATAAAACCTTTCCCCCACCCCCTTTTCACATTCTCACTCACCTTTACCATTTTCCTCCTTTTTTCCATTCTTTCAATATATATAAAAAAATAAATAAATAAATAAATAAATCCAAACCCAACGCAACACAACCACACTTCAATGACTAATCCAAATCATGACTCAATAGCTTCAAATAAAGCTCAACCATCTTCAACTCATGCGTTCCATTCCACTCCGTCGTTGAGCACTCAACCGAGGTCTCAAGCTGCATTGTTAGCCATGGTAATGAATGTAATTTTTTATTTATTTATTAGTTTTAAATATTTTTATTTTGAATCTACATTTATATTTGACTTAGTTGTATATTATTACCACCAACAGAAAATGTTATTTCTCCCTTCGATTTTTTCAAATATCTAAACAAAGAGAGAGAAGTTTGGAAGTTTGGCATTCATATTGCTGATGTGTGGTCTGTTCTCGGCAAATATGGTCAATTGCATGTTGAAATGGTGTTTGTTGATGTTAAGGTCCGTTGAAAATCCTCTTTTGAAGCTTCAAATTGTGTTTTTTTTTTCAAACTACGTGAAGCCAATGTTTTTTAATAAATTGGTCATTTGGAACATGAAAATGTGTATCTTAAAACTGCATGTTAATTAAACTGCATTTCGAACTAAAGACTTATTTTTTGGCTTTGTTCATAAGGTGATAAAATTCATGTTGTTGTTCCAAAATATTATGTAGTTGGGTTCAAAGACATGTTGAAAGAACACACAACATATATTATGCACAACTGTTTTGTTATTGATAATGATGACCAATTTAAGGTTTGTGACCACCCTTATAAGTTGATGTTTAATAGTGGGACTACTCTAACAGAGGAGAAGTTGGATCAACTTCCGTCGCATGTTTATAACTTTAAGTTTTTCGGTGATATCCTTGGTGTGAAATGTCGAAGTAATTTGTTAGTAGGTAAAGTTTTTAATATCAATTTCTTTGTTAAGTTTAAGAACTTCAATTACTATGTGTGCAACATAATAATTAATTGTTATATCCATAGATGTAATTGGTGTTGTGCATGAAGTCACTTTCACACCAAGAGAGGGTGTTGGAAAGAAAGTTCAAGCTTCATTTAATATGAAGGATCTTAGGTAAAACATAGTTTCACATTTATAAATAGTTATGCATGTTAAAACCTTTAAGAAACAAAATACAATATAACTAATCATTTTCAATTGTTTGCAGTGGCAATATTATTAATTATACTCTTTGGGAAGATTATGGGGGAGGAAATTTATTTCTTATAGTGCCAAAACATCTTAAAATGCAACAGTTATTATTATTTTAACACATGCACGGGTCAAACATGCACGTGGTAATTTTAACACATTCATGTAGAAAAGTTATTATTATTCAACAATGTCTTCACACATGCATATAGATTTATATATTTATCTTAAATTTCACATAGGAAACACAACAGCAAGGGTTTCAAATGTATGAAATGGATCAAAGTTGTTCATCAATGAAAGCATGTGTGAAATCGAAGAGTTCAGAAGAAAAAAAAAAAGTAAAACATATTAGCCATTTACCATTATAGTTACTTTGTCAATTTTTCTGATTATCTAATTTTCAGACAGTACTAATTATAATAAAAATTTACATAGTTTTCCAAAAAACGATATCTTTGTGGATGCATCTGAAATTATGTCTCAGACTTTGGGATCAAGTCAATATTCTGCTCAAGAACTTTTTTGCTACAAAGCTGATTTCAAGTCCATCAAACAAATTACCACAATAAAAGAGGTCAATAATATTAAAATTATTTTTGTTTATCGTTATTATACTTTTTATGTTCATTTCACATTCATTATATTCAAACTTCACGCGTGTCAATCATTAACATTGCCAGGAATACAATTATGTCATTGTCGGTACTACTACCAGCTTTGTTGCATCAAAATATGGATGGTTCTATTACTCGTGTGACAAATGCAACAGGAAAATTGACAAGGTCAATGAACCATTTAAGTGTAAATGTGGTAAAAAAGTTATGGTAGCCATACCAAGGTTAATTACATTGTTTCACATAAATACTCTCATATTTTTAAGACTATATGTTTATATATAATTCAACATTTAAATAGGTACAAAGTTGAGATTTATGTATCTCATAATAGATTTCGTGTCCCATGTTGCTTTTGGGATGCTGATTGCTTTTCTATACTTGGGTTTACTGCTGATGAAATTTGGAGTTTGATGTTAGAGGTATATGATTCAACAACGTTTAAAAGTTATAATCATAATTACTAATAGTGTTTTATTATCATTTATAATATAAATAACCATTTAAATTGTTATTCATATTCATTAGGCCGGTGAAAATAATCCAAAAATTTATCCACCGTTTCTTAACGGTATGCTGAATAGGCATATGGCACTTAGAGTTAAGATTCAGCCATCATTTGGTAGCGCATTTGTCGTGCATTTTTCTGAACTTGAAGAAATAATTACACACATTGTAGATCAACTCCCAACTGATGAGGTAAGTAAATGCAGTAGGAGATATGTGTGTCATATGTATGATTATCAATAATATACTAAAAGTGGGATTATAATTTTACTAACTAATTTATATTTTAACTAGACAACCTTTCAAATGCAAATTACTGTTGATAGTCATTATGAAGACAATGACCGTGTTGATGTAAGCATTGATTATGCCTATTTTGTATGTTTGGTTTATTTGTTAAGTTAATATATATATATATATATATATATATATATATATATATATATATATATATATATATATATATATATATATATATATATATATATATATATATATATATCAAACTCCCACAAAACCTACTCAAAGTGGAGAAATTCATTTTGTTACTGTGAGTTTTATTTTATCTACTTTATGACTCATTTTCTTACTTTTTTTCTTCTTGTTTACAACCTCACCATTTTGACATTTCATAAACCATTTTTTATTTTTCTTGATAGCAATCCCTTTCAACAACTATTGACTATGACCCAGATATTACTACAACTATAACACCTGCTAAGAGGATTATAGATGACTTCTTACCCGATGCATCTCGGGTGGAGATTATATGTAACACCCCGATTTTTAACAGCACGGATGTATTTTATTTTATTTTTAAATAAATGAAATCAAATCCATATACAAAGAAATACTTTTGGATAAAATATTTAAGTCGTAATAAGAAAGGGAAAATAAATAAAATTCTAAAATACAACCCTAAACTGATCATTAATCTAACTGAAGGTGATTGGGTACAGAGAAATTCACGAGCGACAGCAAGCCCCCTGCTTTCGATCACAAACCCAAACTCATCGCTATGCCACGCCTTCGACGTCGTTGCAATTCCAGCACGACTCGAAACTCTTACATGGGGCATAAGCCTGGTCCACAATAAAGTAAAGGGTCACCAATCGAAATTAACAAATTTCACATAACATTTAAATTTTAAATGCACAAAATAACTTTTCAACTTAGCATACGCCTTGAAAGGGTTTTCATATGCCAAACATGCATCATCAAAGTTGAAAAATGAAGTTTTTAACAAACTGCACTATCGTATTCGAATACAGCATCCTTGTATTCGAATACAATGCTGTTTCACAAGTCAGTAGAAAAATTGAATATCTGTATTCGACTACACACTGCTTGTAGCCGAACACAACTGCTAAAATTTGCAGATTTCAGTTTCGAAAACGTTTCGCAATCATTCAACACTTACCACACAAAATCAATCAATCACACTCATCAATCACAACACAATTACAAACAACAACCGAGTATGTATATACAACCATCACAATATATCAAATATGACTCGCGTGCCAAGCTCCCTAATGCAATGCGTATATGCCAATGCACATGATTCCGGAATTCCAAACCAAAACCCTCCTCGAAAGGGCGTAAATCATAATTGTACGGTCTCTCACAGGCCAGTACTAATTACCGAGGTGCAGTCTCTCACAGGCTAGCACAATTTACTAAAGTGTAGCCTATCACAGGTGTAAAATACATGTTTTTGATGAAGACAAAAGACCAACGATGATGATGATGATCAAGACAACAAGCTCAAAAAGAAGAAGTCCAAAATATCTCATTGATAAACGTTAGACTTCAAACATATTAGATGTTTAAATGTAAAGGTAAATGATACAATCATAAGATCAAGTACATGAGAACCTTTCATCTTTACATATGCATAAAAAGCATTTTCAAAAGTCAAAATTATATTTACAAAGTGTTACAATTAATATTTTTGACAAAATACAAAGGTGTATTCGAATACAACCTAAGTGTATTCGAATACAGATGAAAATTGCTAAGTCAGAGAGTTGGCCATCTCATCTGTATTCGACTACACAGTGAAAAATTTGAATAATTTTTAACGTTGCAGCAAGTCGTATTCGAATACAGAAATCTTGTAGTCGAATACAAAACAAAAACATGGCTAAGTCAGAGAGTTGGCCATCTCATCTGTATTCGACTACACAGTGAAATATTTGAATAATTTTTAACGTTGCAACAAGTTGTATTCGAATACAGATCTCTTGTAGTCGAATACAACTGGAAGCAATGCAATTTTTCAGCTTTGAATTCAATTTAAAACATTGCAATTCTTTCTCAAACCTCTTGGATCAAAGGCCACGAATCTAAAGAGATGTTTGAGGACTATAAATATGTCATAACTTCAGATTCAACAACAACAATCCCACGGCCAAACCTTGAACGACTTTGAACAACTTTTCTATTTTTCTCAAAGTCATTTTTCATAATTCAAGTACTTGCATTTCATTTTCATATCCTTGACAAAGGTTCTCAAAGTACTTGAAGCAATATTGGATTGTTATCATTATACCTCTCTTTCATATTCCTATATCCTTATCATATCACATTATTTGTAAAAAGAAAGTAGTACTTTCTTTAAGTAGTTTTATCTAAGATAGTGGGGTGCTATCTTAGAGGTTTTGTTAGAAGTTTGTAGCACAGATCCTAGGGTGGGACTTGTACATATTCTAACAATAGTGGAGAAATCTCTTGTGGTGTGCAAGAGGACTGGATGTACCCTTGGGTATAAGGGGAACCAGGATAAATCTGTTGTGTTCTTTACATTACTGCCATTTACATTATCTTTTACTTTCCATAAGCGCAAAAATCAATTGCTAATTCGCTGAAAACAAGAAACACTCTAAAACACCTAATTCACCCCCCTTCTTAGGTGCACATCTGATCTTACAACAGGCCTTACACTATTTTCTATAGTACAATCGCTCACAGATCAGCACATTCTAGAGTGCAATCTCTCACAGATCAGCACGATACGATAACCCTCGTAAGGATAAGATGAATCAACAATTTACATGGCATCATCCCGTGGCCCATCCGGTCACTACTATCACCATGACCCATCGCGGTCACCATGTACTATGAAATGCATGAGCATACTCTGACTCTTTTCACCACAACCATTAAGTAAATGCAGCTATTAAAAGATTTCCCATTTTTAATACTCATTTAACACTAATGATTTTTTAAATTCAACACAGAGTATACTCAAACATATTAAACTCATAGCCCCACAATTCACACCAAATCATATCAATTCATTTTTCCACAAAATCCACACATAAACACATCTCAAATTCTTAATATCAATTATAAACACATCAATCACACTAAACATGAATCACCACAACCATTACGTAAATGCAGCAATTAAAAGATTCCCCGTTTTTAATACTCATTTAACAATAATGATTTTTCAAACTTACCACAGAGTATACTCAGATTAGATTTTCCTCAATAAAATTCATAACATATAACAAGACGTATATTCCATCCAGTATATATAATCACGTCAAAATTTAATCACCAATTCATAACCTATAACAATATGTGTTTTCACTCAAAAAAATAAATAAATATATATATATATATATATTAATATATCAGAGTTCTCCTCACCGCTAACTCGGTGCCATCGGTCTCGATTCCTTTTCGAGACTCAAGGAGATAACTACATAAACATAAATATTTATAACTATTTGTTCACAATTAAAATTTATCCAATCACAACAAAATTCCCAAAAATATATCTTTTTCACACACCAAATTTTTTAAACCAAATAATCTACATTATTTAGTTAAAACTAAATAAAACAAATATTGTCCAAATCACACATACACACACTCGACTATTAAAGCACCGAAATTTTGAGTTAATAAAATACTCTAAATTTTTTCTTTTTTAAACTCAGTCCAAGAGTAATTAAAAGAGTAACATTTTAAACTTTAATCATTTTAATTTCAAACTAACTTTTTATTCAAACTCTTTAACTTAGTTAAAATTTGAGCTTTTTCACAACTTTAACAACTCTAATTTTTTTTGTAAAATTTCAACTTCAGTTCAAACTAATTTATTTGAAAATAACTCATTACGTAACTCAAACACATCAAATTTAAATTTAATTCTCTCCAAATTCAAAAATAAATCACCTATATTAAATCTCCAAAATTTTCAACCATAAATCACCAAATTCAAAACTCCACATTTCCAAAGATAAACCACCAAATTAAATCTCCAATTTTCAACCATAATTAACCAAATTAAATCTCCAAATTTTCAACCATAAATCACCAAATTAAATCTCCAAAAAATTAAATCTCCAAAAAATTAAATCTCCAAATTTTCAAACATAAATCCCATTTAATTCAACTTCTACAATTTCACCGAGAAACACATTAAATTCATTTTCCACAAATCTACACCTCAAACACATCAAATTTATTTTCCACAAATTCACAAATAAGGACCTAATTGCAAGCTAAAAGTTTGGAAGGATCCCTTACCTCAACGGTAGTTCTAACAACCGATTACAGCACCGCGATTAATTCCGGTAAAAACTTTTGTTCGCGTCGTCGCTTCCAAAGTTGGCTCACTAGCACCGCAACGTGGCAAAAAACAAATCTTTCTTCTGTCACTTCTCGAAAGAAAACTTAGATCTAGAAGAAAATGGAAGTTTTTGTGTTTGTTTATTTATAAAAACACCAACATTGTTTCTTAGTTTCTTGAAACAGCGAGAAGAAGAAAGAAAAGGTAGCAACGAGGATCAGGATTCCGTTTTTCCTTTCTTGGTTTCTCACACCTATATATATATATATATATATATAATTGCTAATTTACACTCACCTCTTTTTATGAAGATGTAAATTAGCAACTTATACATTTTCTATTTGTACTAGAAAAATCTTCCTTGACTTTTTTAAAAACACTATTTTAACAAATTTTCTACATTCAAAGACAAGAAGATAGTTTTTCAGCCACAATATCAAAAAACAAAATTCATTACTCTAATTTCATTTTGCTATGGATTCACACAAACAATACAAATTTGTTGTAACAAGTCATGCACGAGCTAGAAGGAAGGCGTTGCTTGATCAGAAAAAAGGAAGAACAAGTTTCAATCTTTCTCCACAACTTAATCAATGTGATCAACAATCTGCAACAATAGATAGATCAATTCAAAAACTCCAATACAAAACATTGATGAAAGGAATCCTAAAAGAAGCAAAAAATTGGAGCAATGCAAACCTATTCAAGAAATTCATTCATCTCAATATCCATTGCCCCATTTTAGCGCTCCACTATCAAATATTACTTCAAAAATTAATAATCAGCAAAGTAGTCAAACAAAACATTCCAAAAAACACATCCAGATAAATATAATTGACTGATAGTATAAAAAAAATTACACTACACTATATATAAATTAAATCTAAAAATACTAGTTTTATTTTTATTACTAATCAAAAAGCTCCAAATAAATATTTAACCTGTTCCATAATAATTGAGTCATTTGATATTTTTACACTTATTAAAAAAATATATAAAAGAAAGAGAAAATACTACTTTTATCAAATTATCTTTATTAAATCGGTGCATTGTCAATATTATAAATGCATATAATAGGGATGACAATAGGTAGGGTTTAGATAATAGTACACATCCCCATACCCGCAGTTTAAAAAAAATACTCATACCCGTGCCCGAATCCTCTTGGATATCAACTTTAATACATGTACTTTTACCCAAACTCATACTCATTACCTACACTTTAACTAAAATATACATAAATAATATTGTTGTAATTAAATTTAAAAATTATCCAAATCTCTTAAATCTAATCATAAAATTTTATAAACTAAAATATTTTCTAACTCAAAACATTTCAAATGAACACACGTTACAATACACAATCAAATATCTATAATAATACTTTATGAAGTTATAAGTCCTACAACAATATTAAGTGGTATTATTCGATATCTGTAAAAAAAATGATAAGAAGTTGCAAGTATAATTATAAAAGTCACGATTAATAAGATATAACTTTTAGTTATAAAGTCACAATTATTTATCTATTCATAATAATCAAATTTTTAAAAAGTTTGCAAACGTTTATCTTTCAATTATAAATATTGTAGTAGTCTAATGATATCAATCGATACTAAAACATAAAAAATAAAAATAATTAAATTAAATATTAATATAATATTATAAATAATATATTTATATTAATGTCTATGGATACTAAAATATTAATTAATAAGATAAATTTTTTTTTTTGGAGACAGAATAAGTAAGATTATATTGTTGTTTGTTGTGGTACGTGGTCAGGGTGGTGAGCAGAATGCACGGGATGAGTATTGAAATGCCGCCACCTGCTCTGTTTCTCATGGCGGCCTCGTGAACAACACAACAGCGCAGAGCAAGAAAGGGGGGCCAGGGAGGGGCGTAAGAGATGAAGTGAATAAAAAGAACCAATCCCTTAGCCAAGTTCAGCTACGGAATTCGATGCAGATTGCTGAATCCAAGCATGCTTATCCTCACCTCTAAATTGTGTGATTCATGGACAATGTAATTCAAATACCACACTACCATGCATTCCACAGTCTCCAGTCCTCACAACAATTGGTCCACCGCATGCTCTTGTAAGAAGAAACCGACTATTTTAATTTGGGACTATATACTTGGTAGTTGGTATGTTAATTTAAATTAAATAAATTTTTTTAAGTTAGTTGCACTTTTGATTTTTTTATTTTCATGTATTCACTTAAGTGATCTTTCTTATTAAAACCCTCAATTTTGGTATTTTTCTTAAATTTATAGTTAAAAAAAATAATGATGTAACGTAGTTTAAATTAAATGACATACAATTTGATCATGAAGAGTAATTCAGATTGGTTAATTATTTATATATTATTAATTAAATTATAAAATTAAATAATTTTTGAAATTGAAAATATCATTTTTAATGAGGAGGTTTCGATATCACAAGTGTAAATTATTTCACATCGTTAGATTATATGTTATATCATTTAAAACATCGTATATTATCCTTTTTAGTCCATAAGTCTAAAAGAAATATCAAAACAAAATAACTTTAAAATAGAGAAATAAATTTTATAAGCGGAGGTAAATAAAAAAACCAAAACTGCAATTAAATCTCATATATTTAATTCTTAAATAAGTGTCTTTTAGAACATTTGTTAGTTTTTTTCTTTAAATTATTTTTTCTTCTATCCACTACGCCAAAAATGACATTTTGTAGTGCGCATTTTACAGTGCTTATTGAATACAAGCGTTGTTGTATGATATTTTAAAAATAACAGATGATACAACAGCGTGTTTTTGACAAGCGGTGTGGCAAAAGTGCTGTTGTATGGTCATATAGGGTCACATAGCGCTTGCACATAATGTTTACAGCGCTTTTGGAGCGCTTTAAACACAAGCGATGTAAAATATAGCGCTCCCACCTTATTTTACATAACTTTTAAAGCGCTTTTTGTAAAAGCGCTGTAAATTACAAGCGCTTTCACATAATTAAATAACCTATTAGAACGTTTTTTATACAAGCGCTGTAAAAGACTTGCGCTTTCACATAATTAAAGGACCTATTAGAGCGCTTTTTATACAAGCGCTGTAAAATCATTCACTTTAAATAAAAATCATTCACTTTAAATAAATAAAAACAAATTTAATACGTTGTCTTAACCCTACGAACCCTCATCTCTTTTACTCTGCGAACCCTCATCTCCTCTACTGGGCGCTCATCTAGTGCTCCTCCTTTAAAATAAATTGGATACGTTGTGTCAGGTACTGTATTTATTAATTTGTTGTTGTCACCAAAACTGATAAATTGTTACATAATAAATCATATAAAATCTATTCTTTTTTTGAAATTTGTTGATCTGTTATGTTTTGAAATCAGACTTGGACCTTGGTTTCCATTTTCCAATATTATATATGTGTACTATAGATTGGTATAATGTTATTAGTAGCTTATTATTTGTGTAACTGCATTTATATAGGTCATATAAAATGGACCAGAAATGGATGTCTCTTAATCGATTGTCAAAAGAATATGAAAATTGAGTGAAATAGTTTGTTGAATTTGCAGTGAATAATGCAAAAGATCAAAATAGAGTCGTTTTTCCTTGTTTAAAATGTTGTTTTGGAAAACGCGTTAGAGCAGATGAATTAGAAGGACATTTAGTATGGCATGGAATTGATCAAAGCTATACATGTTGGATAAGACATAGTGAGAAAAAAAAAACATTAATTTTGAGAATGGTTCGACATATGCTTCAACTGATTTTAACACATATACATATGAACCGGACCGAGATGAGGAGATTGCAAAAGCAGTTGAAGAAGATCTTCGGGATTGTCCTAAAATGTTTGAGAGTATGTTGAGTGATGCAGAGAAACCATTATATAATGGTTGTACTAAATTCACAAGACTGTCGGCGATATTAAAGTTGTACAACTTAAAAGCGAATAATTGATGGTCTGATAAAAGCTTCACAGAATTATTAACACTCTTAAAAGATATGTTGCCAGATGATAATGAACTTCTCAGTCGGACCTACGAGGCTAAACGAATTTTGTGCTCTATTGGCATGAGTTATGAAAGGATTCATGCGTGTCCCAACTATTGCATTTTATTTCGAAACGAATATGAATTACTAAAGGCGTGTCCGAAATGCAATGTCTCTCGATATAAGAAGAAAGAATCTACTCCAGCAAAAGTCGTGTGGTATTTTCCTATAATACCAAGATTTAGGCGCATGTATCGCAGTGAAGAAGATTCAAAACATTTGACATGGCATGCAAATGAAAGAATTAGAGATGGAAAGTTTCGACATCCTGCAGATTCTCAACAATGGGCAAAAATTGATCACGAGTATCTTGAATTCGGGAGAGAGTCAAGAAATCTACGACTTGCACTTTCTACTAATGGAATGAATCCACATGGTCTTCAAAGCATCTCACACAACACGTGGCCTATGATTTTGTTGATTTATAACCTACCTCCATGGTTATGTATGAAGCGTAAGTTTATGATCTTGTCTCTGTTAATTTCTGGACCCAAACAACCAGGGAATAATATCGACGTATACTTGACTCCTTTAATTGAAGATTTCAAAATTATGTGGGAGACAGGTGTGGAAGTTTATGATGGATATAAGAAATAATGTTTCAATTTGAGGGCTATATTGTTCGGTACAATTAATGATTTTCCAGCATATGGTAGAATATTTTTTATAATTTTTTTATTTAGAATATTTACATGTTCAAATTATTTATCATCGTAGAATATACATTTTTCAATATCTTCACATCATTAATAATTTACCTAACTATACAAAATATAAGATGTTTAAATTGTAACAAAATATGTTCGTAAGTTCTTGTTCAATTGACAATTGCTGATATTGTTCGGTTGGACGTCTTGTCTTGAGTTTGAACTCAGGACCTCGCAGTTGTATGAGTTAATTATTGTGCAATTTACTATCTTTTCTAAGATAAAAAAAAATAAAAAAATTGTAACAAAATATAAGTAATGTTTTTTTTCATCTATTCAATTATAGTACACCAAATTTGTCTTTCATTTAATATACTTTTTTTTATACAATTAAATGAGTTGGAGATAATTTAGGTGATAAAGTTGAACTATTGATTAAGATTATCGACATTAAATGTGAATAAAAAATCTTAAATGTATTTCCTATATGTTTTTCAACATAAAATACACATTATGTGGTTAGAAGAAATCTCGAAAAAATTATGAATTTGATAAAATTATGGTTAGTTAAGTTAATAACCATACGAAAAATACCTAAAGAAATACACCTAAGTTTTGTCCAATATAACTAATTATTCAATATACATACAATTAGAGGTAGAAATAGGTTAGGTTGAGTTAAACATATGAGTATGACCTACATTAAAAATGTTATGCTCAAACTTGACATATCAACTGTCAAAGACTCTTTATTAAGGTCGGGACTAACCTTTATTAAAGCTTGACAAAACATGAAAGTCACTTTAAATTATCTCATATAGCTTCCAATCTAACCAAACTTGAAGGCTTAGGCTAAAGAATTTTCTCAATGCAATGCTGAGGGCGATTAAACTTAAACCATAATGTCTTAGTTTCTTTAACAAACATCTATACGATAATGGCCATTGAAGGTCATACCTCTTTTAAATCGTTCTTCATTAGTTAAAGATAATTGTGTGCGATTCCAAACCTTTCACGTGAGGGGTCTGACCACTTTTGATGAGATATTTCAAGAAGTTCAAAACAACAGGAGAATTTAATTATTAAAAAAAAAAATCGCTACTTTATTGGATTTGAAACTTGTTGAAGAACTTAATGAAGAAAAATTATTTGAAGAAAAATTATTTGAAGTAATATTAATTTCTAATTATGAGTCTTGTTGAAAGGTGTAATAAAATTCTTTAAGTTTTAACTCAACTGATAAATGTTTATATTATTAGATTGAACAACGAACGTGTTGTCCCGGTTTTGAATCGGAATCTCGCAATTATGTAGGTTAATTATGGTTGAATTTAACATCTCTTTTAAAAAAAATGTCGAACTATTTTTATGGATTTTAGTTGTTTCTTTTTGTAATTATAACAATTTAGTTCTCTTTAAAAGTCTATTGAGAAATTCAGATGCATAGGTTAGTTTATAGTAATCTATGAGTGTGTTGCCTTTAGCTTGCATAACTATTAAATAAGAGATTACACTTCTGTATGTAGAATTTGAAGATAATTGAAATTAGTTTATAGTAATTTATGTGTGTGTCGCCTTTAGCTTGCATAACTATTAAATAAGGGATTACACATCTATAGGTAGAATTTGAAGATAATTGAAATTACAAATACTTGTATGAGGTAGAGTCTAGTAGAAGGGACTTAACTCTTATGAATTTGAACTCCCGTTAGAAGAGGTATCCACAAATTAATAAACGACGCATCTTAAATAGGATTATCTCAAGTAGATGAAATTTATGCGAACAAAAAAAAAATACAATCCAAATGTTCTTAGTGAACCAATTGTAAATTTTATTAAGATGTTTGTCATATCTCTTACGATGACTACACTTGATCTTATTTTCCTCGTAGAAGTGACCACCTCCATATTCATTTTCTAATTTAATCCATCTTTTATGAGTTCAATTTTTTCTTGTTCCTTCTTCTTATTGTGCTATTGAAAAATTAGTTTCAAAAGTTGAAATTAGTCAAGATTATTTCATCTTATACCTTCACCTAAATTTTTTTACCTTCTTGAAAATAGAGCTTGAGATAGCAAACACATCATTTCAAAAATTTACATTTGAAGTATCATGTTAACCTTCCAAAAGAATAAGGTAAATTTTATGTTGTCTTTAAAAAATTGTAAAGTACATTAACTTTTCTTTGAAATTGTAAATTTAACATAATTAGTAGAGTACACATAGTTAATTTTAATTAATTGCGGATAATTTATCTATAATTTTTCAAAGACAACCTAACATTCACCCTAGAATAATCTTACCAATCATGTCTTAATATTGAGAATTGATCTCATATTGAGAAAATTTTATGCGGTGGAATATGAACCATTCATTAATCATATTTACATGTGACCAAAATTATTAAAAGAAAATTGAATAGTGGAAATTTTCACTTGACTTCCTCAAATGAAAATTCAATTGGTGAGAATCTGACTCCCCTCAATACCACATTGATATGTAACCGTAAAGACTATATTTATTTTTACTTGCGCATAAAAGAAGTTTAGAGTGCCACTTCGGTCAACAATGACATATATATATAAAGTTGAAAAATTGAATTTTATACTCCACATTTAGACTTATATCTCACATTTGTAACTTTTGTCTATGATCTTTTTAAAATATCCTCATGTTTGATACTAAAAATCATTTTTTGAATTTCTTAATAGTTATTTTGTTAATTGAAAAAATTTAAAATAAATTTCTCAATAATTATTTTCTACTTAGGAATTTTGTTTTTAAATTTTTCAATTAACAAAGTAACTATTAGAAAATTCATTTTTCAAAATTTTTAGTTTTAAAAATAACTACCAAAAATTTTAAAAACAAAAAATTGGGTAAGTAAAAGTTTTTCTCAACATTTTTTTACTTACTAGAAATTTCGAAACCGAAAAATAATTTACACAAAAAATTATCTCAACTTTCTTTACCTACCAAAATTTTTTAAATCGATTATTTTGCTTTTTGAAAACAATAAATTTGGTAGAAATTTTTTTTCTCAATTTTCAAAAGTGAAAAATTTGATAGACAAAAATTTTTTCTATCATGTTTTTTTACCTGTTGAAAATTTAGTAGACAAATTTTTCTCAATTGTTTTGCCTATCCAAAAATTTCAAAAATAAAAAATTTGATAGGTAAAACTCAATTTTTTTTTCTATCAAAAATTTTGAAATCAATTTTTTTCTTATCTGAAATTTTAAAAACAAAAAGTTTAATTGAAATTTTTTTTCTGAACTCTCTTTTTGTTCACCAAAAATTTTAAAAATGAAAAATTTAATATACAAAAAAATTTCTAACTTTTTTTGTTTTTGCCAACATAAATTTCAAAAGTAATAAATTTGATAGAAAAAAATTTTTCGCAACTTCTTTTTGTCTTTCAGAAATTTTAAAAACAAAAACTTTGATAGATAAAAAACAGATCCAAAAGTATTCAATAAAAATAATAATATATCTTTTTAAAATTGTGGCGTACATCAAAGTGGAAATCAAATCTAATTTTTGTAAAGTTGAAAAGACTCGATTAACAGACCCAAATTAGAATTAACTTGGGCCTTAAAAGGTCCAACCAAAACTGCTCCCAAAATGAATCTAATTGGCAGTATCAACAAAAATAAAATTCAATTAAGTTTCTTCGTATTTTAATTTTGACCGAAAAATAAATCTTACTAACATCTCATTTTTTATTTTTCACGTGCACAAATAAGAATATAGCAAATAAATCTTACTAGTTTTTATGCATGACTAAAGCGATTAATTCAACACTCCAGATAGTGCAGAACTTCTATTTTGTTTTTTTCGTAATTCAAAGAGTATTATAGAAAAAGAAGTTTTGCCAAAATTATTTTTAATTATTTACTATAGAGAGAAGAATAAATGAATTTAAGGGTATTATAATGAAAATATAAATAACTTAATCGAATAGGTTCATTGGTAGTATTATATTGCAGCCATACGAAAATAAACAAATCTACATTTGTCTAAGGTCTTAGATTGACTGTTTAGTTCAATATCAGTGCAAAACATTTTGGACATGTTGAGGCCTTTAAGTTTGCAAGCTCTTACAAATCCATCTAATTTGAATACACCCATCGCTTCTATTGCAGATTACAAGCACAATATGTTGAGGCCTTTAGGCTATATGACTGTTATAGCAGTTAGACCAAGCACAAACAGCTCTTCATTTATCTTCCACGGGTCACCCAAATTCGTACTAAGTTTTAGCATTTGGAAAGTAGAACACACGTTTGTTAGTTTTTTTTCGTTGCTCGCTTGTTTTTTTCTCAAGAACCATGAGGCATTAATCATATTAAGCAAAAGGCGGAGTATAAATAGAAACTTATACTATGATAGCCAACTGCCGAATAGAAACTTATACTAACATTCACATTAAAACGGGAAAAGAAAGTACACTGAAAAAAAGCATCCTAAGCTATCAAAATCAAAACACCCATAAAGATTATTCAAAAAGAGTCTTTGCAAAATCAGAACCACCAATTTCCATGACCAAAATTCTGCTTAATCAACTTCCTCAATTTTGGGTCCAGCACCGCTTCCACCGCCAGTAGTAGGACCATCCTCATCCATGGCTCCACGAGCATCACCACCAGCACCCTGGTACATCCTTGCAATGATAGGATTGCAAATTCCCTCCAACTCCTTCATCTTGTCCTCAAACTCATCAGCCTCTGCAAGCTGATTTCCATCAAGCCATTGGATAGCCTGGTCAATAGCATCTTCGATCTTCTTCTTATCATCAGTAGACAACTTGGAAGCGATCTTATCATCCTTGATTGTGTTTCTCATGTTATAGGCATAGTTCTCAAGTGCGTTTTTGGCCTCCACCTTCTTCTTGTGCTCCTCATCCTCTGACTTGTACTTTTCAGCTTCCTGTACCATCTTCTCAATCTCCTCCTTGGAGAGCCTGCCCTTGTCATTGGTAATTGTAATCTTGTTCTTCTGTCCTGTTGTCTTGTCCTCCGCAGAGACATTCAAAATACCATTTGCATCAATGTCAAAGCAGACATTGATCTGAGGAACACCCCTTGGAGCAGGAGGAATACCAGACAATTCAAACTTGCCCAACAAATTGTTATCACGGGTTCTCGTTCTTTCTCCTTCATATACCTGAATCAAAACACCGGGTTGGTTATCAGAGTAGGTTGAAAATACCTGCTCCTTCTTGGTAGGAATGGTTGTGTTTCTGGGAATCAACACAGTCATAACCCCTCCTGCAGTCTCCAAACCAAGGGAAAGAGGGGTAACATCAAGCAACAACAGATCCTGCACTTTCTCATTGCCTTCGCCGCTCAAAATAGCAGCTTGAACCGCAGCGCCATAAGCAACAGCCTCATCAGGGTTGATGCTCTTGCAAAGCTCCTTTCCATTGAAGAAATCCTGCAAAAGCTGTTGAACCTTGGGAATCCTTGTTGATCCACCAACAAGAACAACATCATGAACGCTGTTCTTATCCATCTTAGCATCCCTCAAACACTTCTCAACAGGCTCCATACATTTCCTAAACAGGTCCATGTTGAGCTCTTCAAACCGAGCACGAGTAATACTAGTGTAAAAATCAATACCCTCAAACAAAGAATCAATTTCAATAGTGGTTTGAGCTGTAGAGGATAGAGTCCTCTTAGCCCTCTCACATGCTGTTCTCAACCTCCTTAAAGCCCTAGGGTTTCCACTAATATCCTTCTTATTCTTCCTCTTAAATTCCTGAACAAAATGATTTACCATCCTATTATCAAAATCTTCACCTCCCAAATGCGTGTCACCAGCAGTGGCTTTCACCTCAAAAATACCTTCCTCAATGGTGAGAAGCGAAACATCAAAAGTCCCACCACCGAGATCGAAAATAAGAACATTCTTCTCACCACTGCTGGTAGCTTTCTTATCAAGTCCATAAGCAATAGCAGCAGCAGTAGGCTCATTAATGATTCTCATCACATTGAGCCCAGAAATAACACCGGCATCCTTAGTAGCCTGACGCTGTGAATCGTTGAAATAAGCAGGCACAGTCACAACAGCATTCTTCACTGTGGAACCGAGATAAGCCTCAGCAATCTCCTTCATCTTCATAAGAACCATGGAAGATATCTCTTCCGCAGAAAACTGTTTTTCCTCCCCCTTGTAGTTCACCACAATCATTGGCTTCTCACCGGGGCCAGAAATCACCTTGAATGGCCACAATTTCATGTCACTCTGTACTGAAGCATCGCTAATTCGCCTACCAATTAAACGTTTAGCATCTGCACACACGCCAATGCAAACCAACACAATCAACAAATTTTCTACTATCAACGTTATAATTCACCAAATATTTTATTACAGTTACTTGCTATATGCACAGAAAAGCAGAGAATTGGAAAATTAAAATAACACTAATAAATCACGATATATAATTCATTTTTCTACCCTAATGTACAAAGACGAAAGCATTGTTACAGTAACTTGCTTCATACACAGAAAAACAGAGAATTGAATAATTAAACCAACACTCTAATAAACTACGATGTTTAAGTCACAGAGTAATTTGAACAGAATAAAAACTGCGGAAAATTAATGTGTAAGAGGATGATTTTAAAAGTACATACCGAAAACAGTGTTAGTAGGATTCATAGCGACCTGGTTCTTGGCTGCATCACCGATCAAGCGTTCTGTGTCAGTGAACGCAACGTACGAAGGGGTAGTTCTGTTCCCTTGGTCGTTGGCTATGATTTCAACGCGGTCATGTTGCCAAACGCCGACGCAAGAATAAGTTGTTCCCAAATCGATTCCGATTGCCGGACCTTCACCTTTTCCAGCCATAATAATCTCTTACAAAATCGCGTTTCGAATGAGAAAAAAGAAACTAGTATTTGTAGAATATAGAAGAGAATGAATGAAAGCAAGTGTTATTTTGTTTTCTTGTTTTTGAAACTGAATTGAGTTGCAAGAGAGGGAAGTTCTCTGCTAATATAGGACAAGTTTGATTTCTGGAATGTTCGGTATGGTAGTTTTTGAACCGTTGGATTTATGATTTGGACGGTGGATTATTTGTTCCACAATTGGATTTGTAAAAGCAGTTGTGGGAGGGGCGGTGTGTGGGATATTCCAGCGTGGTCTAGGTGATTCGAGAAATTTCTGATACGAACGTCACGCGTTGGAGTACCACGCGCTCAAACTAGCTGTTGGGTGTTGACGTGTGGCGGGGAGTTTGCGTCTCGCATAATTTTCTTTCAAGGTTTTCCCGCGCCATTGGTTGTCGCCCTGGCGTTCTATATAACTAACCAATCGGATTTTACTTCGAGACTCTTGTTATTGCACGAATGATTCGTTATTCATATGTAAAGTACTACATTTAAATTTCAAACAAATTTTTTATTTATAATAAGGTAATAAATATCTATCTCTTATTTTTATATGAATTATATTATATATCTTGACAATTATTTGTAATATTTATATTTAAATTTAGTTGTAGTTTTGGTCTTCTTATTTTAGTTGAATTATGAAAATAATTTCTCTATTTTATTTTTTCTCAATTTTGGTTTTTAAATAGAATTTTGATCCAAAACATGATGAAATGTCATTTTTTAATGATATATCAAAAAAATAGATGATGTAGACAATTTCATGTGGATTAATTATATTTTATTATTATTCTAAATTTGTAAAATGCATTTTCTATTTTTAAAAACACATGTCTTATTTTATTACATTATTTAATTATAAAAAACATAAATAAATAAATAAATAAGCACGATTCTAATTCCTAATCCCTTGAGAACTCAAGAAGATGAACTCAGAAACCCTAATCCCTTGAGAACTCAAATGCGAACCCTAATCCTAATTCAATTTCGTCGTGTTCTTCTCCTTTTCACGATTTATCTTGTTTCTTTTCCTCTTCATTCAATTTATAATTCATCGTGTTCTTCTGGACTGTTTCTCATTCAATTTTTGTTTTTTGATTTATTGTTTCCAATGGCGAGTAAATGTAGAGGTGATTTCGCGATCTCTTTCTCTTCATCGACGAAAGGATACAAAGTTATGTGTTATGTATGTGATTTTAGGGTTTATGTATTTGTTATTGGTTGTATTTAAACATTGAGATCAATATGTCTCTGTTTATGTGTTAGTAGTATTCTATTCAAAATTTTGTCTTTTCATTTTGCTTTATTGTTAACAGTATTCAAAAATCATGTCTTTTTAGTGTTAACATTATTAAACTCTATTTTTTATTTTATAGTTATGTTTTTTCAGTAATGTGGTCCACATGTTTTTGTTGTATCATTTTGTGGCCTATGTATAGTTTCTTGTATTATAGTTTGACTGAGTTGTTGTGTATTCCAACGATTTATTTTGTATAGGCCAGCTGAAGTCCACAGAGTTAGGTTAAGAATTAGTCATTAGGGTACTTTTGTAAATCACCTATGTTAGTGGCCAAATGGATGAGATGAATTGATCTTGGGATGTAGACTTAATCCCACATGCAAATTACTAAATTGGTCAAAAGTTTGGGATATATGAATATTAAATGTTTGTAGTACCAATATCCTAAGTACTCATTTACTCGTGGGTTTAAACCTCTCAACAATGATGATGATGTAGTAAAATTTGTTAAAGATGTCAAATGGTTCAATGTAATTGAAGTATTTGTGGAACACTAAATAAACAATCTCATTATAAGTGATGAAAGTTCAATTCAAGAGCCAGTGGAAGTTGAAAAGGTCTAAGGTGAAGCTGAACAAGTTCAAACTCAACTAGTTCAAATTGAAGCTAAACAACATGAATCAGCTCAAAAAAAATCTGAACCAATCCATGCTAAAGTTGAACAAGGAGCTGGTGAGAATTATGTGAGTGAAGAAAATGAGAATTATGAACAAGGAGCTGGTGAGGATTGTGTGAGTGAAGAAGATGAGAATTATGTTGCTAATTCAAATGATGAAGATGATGACATGGGGGAGTTCAATGAGGGTGAGGATTGGGACTGGATTTTTGAAATACCAACTGAGATATTTGTTAACGTTGTAAGAAATGAAAATCCATCTAAAAGATCTGCAAACCCAGGGCCTAGTTTTGCAACTAATTTTTGAAGAAAATTATGTGAATTGATTTGGATACTCCACCAGGAAATGAAGTTGATGAAGAGGATGTTATGAACTTTCCTAACTTTAACCAACCTAAAAATGGCGATGAAGTAAGGTTTGACTTGAGCATGAAATTCAATACAAAAATTATGGTTAAGAATGCAATTAAAGATTTTGCAAATGAGATTGAGAAAAACTTTATTTCAACAAGAATGATGGAGAGATAGTGATTGTTAGGTGTGAGCCATAATTTCCATTTTACACGAGGATTAGTAAGAGAACTTCAAATGGATATTGGCAATTAGTGAGTTTAAAAAATGATCATACATCATAGGACGACAAAAAACAGACAAGCTAAGACTGAATGACTTGGTAAGAATTTCATTCCTATGTCGAGATATACACCTGAAATGAAACCCAATGAATTGATTGTTGAGGCAATTGAGAAATTGGGTGCGATGTTGTCTACATACCTAGCATATAGGGCCAAAGTAAGAGCCATAGAAATGATTCAAAGTGCTCAAATGGAGCAATATGCACACTTGAGAGAATATGTTGATGATCTGAGGAGATCAAATACAAACTCTACCATTATTATTAAGTGTGGTATGTCTAATGTTGGATCAGTTTTTGAGAGAATATATGTAAGTTTGGAGGCTTGTAAGGTTGTGTTTGCTAATACATGCATGCCTTTAATTGGGTTGAATGATTGTTTCTTGAAGGGAGAATATGATGGTCAGTTAATAGCTACAATAGGTAAAGATGGGAATCATCAGATGATTCCCATTGCATATGCAATTGTATAGGCGGAAACAACAGACTCATGACAATGGTTTCTAGATCTTTTATTGGGTGACCTTAACAATATTCAACATAGGCAATATGTATTCATTTCATATCAGCAAAAAGTATGTATACCTTCATTTATGAATCCTTTTAATATTTGTCAATTTATTTAGTTGTTTTTTTTTTTTGTGAATTGATTTATATGTAACAACTTTTTTATGAATTGATTTCAGGGGTTGGTACCTGCTATTGCCAACATTGGGGCTCATGTGGAACACATTATATGTTAAACACTTATATGGAAATTGGAAGGAAAAAAATGTATCTTGGAAGACTTACGAAAGAACTTATTTGGTTGGCGAGAAAGCAATACAAAAAATTAAGGCAATCAATGAAGATGCTTGGAAGTACATGATGCAACTCCATTCTTCTATGTGGACTAGGTTTGCATTTCGCACTGATACACAATGTGACCTCCAAGTAAACAACATGTGTGAGGCTTTCAACATGGTTGTATTGGAGTATAGAGATAAGCATGTCATAACATTACTTGAAGACGTGAAACATTACATTACAATAAGGATTGTCAAACAGAAAGAGATCATGCTACAATATAGAGGAAATATATGTCATAAGATTCAACAAATATTGGAAAGGCAAAAAAAAAAACAGATGGGGTTGGTCCCGAACTTGGAATAGAGATGATGATTTTAACTTGTTTAGTGTCACAAATGGTATAAACACTTATATTGTAGATCTACACATAAAAACTTGCGCTTGTCGTAAGTGGGATTTTACTGGGATTACGTGTTGTCATGTTCTTGTTTGTATACGGCAGAACAAAGTTGATCATGAATCGTACGTTTCACCTTATTAGAGGTTATAAAATCTAATTTTAACTCTATATTGGTTTAGTTACTTTTAAATCTGATTTTGTATAATTTTAACTCTGGTTCAGTTCTATTTCAGTACTCGCTTAATTGTATGTTTACTTCTAGCTCAACTCTGTTTCAGTTCTGTTCTAGTTCCAGTTTTGTTTTGTTCTGTTTGTATTTTTGACATGTTTCTTGTTCAATTTTAACTACATATTGGTATTAGTTCTTGACATGTTATTTTTGACATGTTTATGGTTCAGTTTTAACTACATATTGGAACTAGTTCTTGACATGTTTTTGGTTCAACTTTAACATGTTATTTTTTGTTCTGTTATAAATAGGAAAACAAATTTCTTGACATGTTACTCTTACATTATAATGCCATCAAATGGACCAAAACTTTGGCTTGGTCAAATGGAGATCCTATATATCCCCTAATCATGAGGAAAGCACCGGGTAAACCAAAGAAAAAAAAAAGACCAAGTCCAATGACAGTCAAAAGTGAAGGTGCAAACACAAGAAGGGGGTTGAATCGTGTTTGCCAAAGTTGATAACTTTTTGCTAATTTGGTGAAGGTTGGTTGGTTTTTATGAATTACTTAGATAAATAGTAATCGGATTCAGAAGCAGCAAACAATGAAAGCATAAATAATTTGACACATAGATTTATCTTGGTTCACCACTAACTTGACTACATTCAGTCCCCTCATTTAGAAGGTTTTAATTCACTAATTCAACTACATTGAATTACAAAGCACCTGACCCTACAAGCCAGTCTTCCCAAACAGCCTGACAACCCCAAACTGTTGAGGAACTAACCACCTTGACCCTACAAGTCAAGTCTTCTCCTAACAACCTGACAACCCCAGAGTGAAAAAGGAACTAAACCACTATCGGGTTAGATACAAAAGATTGAAACTTAAGTAGTTGCTTCTAACAAAGCTGATAATAATAATAACTCTCACACTCTAAGAAAAGAACACTCAGAAAATATTTCACATTCGAACAAGTGTTTCTCTCTTTGAACTCTAAGATGAATTTGGAATCTTGAGCTTGAGTTCTTCTACTCTTTCTATTTTTTGATGCAATTCTCCTTCAGCCTTGAGTGTCTATTTATAGTGAAAATTTGGGCTTCAATTTAGTCCTTGTTTATTTCTGAATTGTATCTTGTTCAGATTGAGTTTGTAAATTCTTCATATTGGTTCTGTTCATATTTTGTGTAGACTGAGTTTGTAAATTCTTCAGATTCATTTTGTTTGTATTTTGTTCAAATTGTGTTTGTAAATTCTTCAGATTGATTATGTTTATATTTTGTTGTAGATAAATCTTGATCAAATCTTCTTGAAATCTTGATCAAGTCTTCTTCAAATCTTGATCAAATCTTTTTCAAATCTTGATCAAATCTTGACCATATCTTCTTTTCAACTTGGTCAAAGATTTTCTTCAATTATAAATATGAATCAAATCTTATTTTAGATTTTCATCAATTATAAATTTGAATCAAATCTTATTTTAGATTTTCTTCAATTATAAATCTGAATCAAATCTTAATTTAGATTTTTTTTCAATTATAAATTTGGATAAAATCTTATTTTAGATTTTCTTCAAAAAACATGAATCTTCTTTCAAACTATTTGAAGTCAAATATATTGTTCTCATAAAATACTTTTGTTATCATTAAAACTCTAAGTATAAAATCAATTTGGTTCCAACAAAAAGGTTCTAACATACTACGAAGACAGTTTGCAACTGTGAAATGTAAAAAAATGTGGGAAGCTTGGTCATAACACGAGGACATGCAAGGGTAAAAGTGTTGCTGACAGAGATATGCCAAAAGGTGGAAATAATGTCAAAAGAACTAAGAAAGCAAAGAAAAAATGGTTGGAGGAGATGAGGGAGAAACACCAATTATTTTATCTTAGGGTTCACAAGCTCCACAAACTCAAGATTCACAAATCAATTGATGGAACCAAACTTGTGAAGTGTATTTTGATTATTATGAATATGTAACGATGGAACGAGACTTGAGAATTTTATTTTGTAATGCATAAGTATGTATGACCTCTTTTTGGAACTAAAATTGTATTTGTTAATGTCTTTGTTTGTAATGGTTGTTTTGGTTGTAACCTATATTTTGTTTATTTTGGAATATAAGTTATGCTTACTTTGTTCTAGTTGTAATGCGAAATTCTAGTTACAGTAAATTTTGGTTGCATGAAATTCTTTGTTTATAATTTTAAAATTCTGCAACCACTTTCTTTTTGTCATTTCTTCTTATACATAAAAACCAACTAAATCCACACAAATGCTATAACAGGAAACTCTAAGTTCTTTTTATTTTGTTTTGGTTGTTTGAGCAAACTACATTAATTTGCAAACAACCAAAACAAACTAGTGCAAATTTGTTTTAACAAAGTTATAGTGCAAACTAGTGCAAATTTGCACTAGTTTGATATCATTCAAGATATAGTGCAAATTACAAACTTTTTTACACTGTAACTGAAACAACATAGCAAAAAAAAGGACTAAATCTTCATTCAATGAATTTTCATAATCTTAAAACAATAGAGCAAAAAAAATTCAGAATCTTGACGAAATGTTTTTCCATAATATTGATAAATAGTTACCTTATAAAAACCACAACCATGAAACTTCGACCTTGATTTCAGTGGTCCAAGAAGTACACAAAGGAGATTTAAATCCACACAAACATTATCTTCTTCTAATTCTCAAATGAGAATTGTTGCTTGCAATTGAATATGAACGAGAAAACATTTTTTTTTCTCAGAAAACACAAAGAACAGAGGAAGAAGAAATGAACCACAATCAACACATAAAAATAACGACAAACGAAACAAAATCGTCTAAGAAGAAGAAGAAGAAGAAGAAGAATTGACGAATGAAGAGGAGAAGAACACGATATAATGGAATTTGGATTAGGCTTTTTGAACTCATCTACTTAAGTTTTTTTATTTTATTTTTTTTATGTTTTTTATAATTAAATGATGTATTAAAATAGGATTGTGTTTTTAAAAATAGGAAATGTGTTTTACAAATTTGGAATAATAATAAAATGTAATTAATCTACATGGAATCATCCACATCATCTATTTTATTGACACATTATTAAAAAAAAATGACACTTCATCAAGTTTTGGACCAAAATTATATTTGAAGATCAAAGTTGGGAAAAAATAAAATGGGGGACTATTTTCATGATCCAACTAAAATAAGGGGACCAAAACTGCAATTAAGCCTTATATTTATCAATGAAAAATATTTGTCTTGTGTTTTTTTAATATTTATCCATGACAAATATTTGTCTCATGTTTTTTATGTATCAGTGACAAATATTTGTAATATGTTTTTATGCATTGGTTATAAATATGTACCTCACATTTTTGTATATCAATGACAAATATATATCTCATGATTTTTTATATTTATCGCTGCTAAATAGAATGTTCACATCCAAACCGATCCAAAAACACGACAACTTCTTAAAATTGAATTTTATTGGATGTATTTAAATACTCATTTGGAAAATCCACTTTGATCGAATCGAATCTTAGATTCGTTTTTCAATTACATTAATATATTATTTTAGTTTTAATTTTATTATATTTATTTGTTTAATTTAATATATTTTTATTATTTTTTCATATGTTTCAAATATAGTTATTCAATGAGATTATGTAATATTAATTTTTATTATAACTTTTTTCCAAAAATATATTACTTTAACGTAACTTTATAATTTTAGTATTAAAACAATTTCTATAATTGTAATTTGCATCAACCAAAAATTGATTCAATTTAAACAATATTAATTTAGATCAGAATCATCTAAATCAAACTGAACCACAAATATATTTATCTTTATATCAAATAATTTTTTATCTTATAACCGATTTAAACCATATCTAAATATGTATCTCGTGCTTTTTAATTGCAAACCATTATTTGATTTCCACATCAATGATTATGTAACTTTTTAGTGAATCTCCAAATATATTTTTTTCTCTGTAATTACAATATTGTTGCGTTAATGCATCAATTTAGTACTTTCT
>JBBPBP010009779.1:24238754-24270719 GCA_037974735.1 Cicer chorassanicum
CATATCTTTTTCCAGTTTTGCTGAAGTTTTTTTTTCTTCAGTTTTAAGTATAAATTACTTTCTTCTACTCTATTAATAATTCAATAAATAAATAAAAATTAATTAAGACAATAATGTAATTTTGTTAGTACTTACTGATAGGTGATATGTTTTGGTTTGGTTAAACTATATTTCTTTTATATATTCACCTAAAAAACATTATGTGAGAGGATGATATTATTGTTTAAAGTTTAAAGCAATATGACCATATTTTAATTATTTGAACATTTACAAAAAGATTTATATTTGATGAATTAATATTTATTTTTTATTATAAAAACCAAACCATTAGAATTAACTATTTTTTTTCTCACTTTAATATTTAAGTTTTCTCATTCTATTTCCGATTTATTCAATTATAAATGTTATCTATAGCACAGGGTCGAGCCAACACATTATAAGACCTAAAGCGAAAATATTAAAAGGGGCTTTTCCAAAAGTTAATAAATAAATTATTAATATTTTGTTTAATAAATACAGAAAAATTATTTAGCAGAAATCGTGACATTTTCAAATTCATTTTCTTTATATTTTTCAAAAAATAAAATAAGAGATTTTAACAATGTCAAAAACTGATATAGAATTTGTACCACTCCAAGAACTTATGTTAGCAATGTGCTTACTACTTGTTTCATGATTTCTTAATTTATAACTAATATTTCTCATGTTAAGAATGTGTTCACTACTTTCTCATGATTTCTCTATTTCTCAAATTAATACAATCTTCATTAGTCAATTTATTAGTACTAGAAAGAGCATTAAATAATTTGAAAATGTTTTGTCCAAGTATTGAGAATAAACTCTATTGATAACTTTTGAATGTATAGCGAAGAAGAAAAGTGTCTTGAAGATTCATTTTTAGAAAAATTTAGGTTAAATTGCATTCGTGGTCCCTTGACTTAATTTTAGTTAACGTTTTAGTCTTTTATCTTTTTTTTTTTTTTCCGATTTGATCTTTATTTTAATTTTAAGTGACAATTTAATCATTTATGTTTTAAAATGTCAACAATCTTATCCTTTTTTTTTGCAAAAATTCATCAAAAATTTCAAACAAAACCCATAAAATTAATTATCATCCTCAATATAATGCAAATTTCATCAAATTCATAACTTAAATCTTTAAATAAACTCATATTTTTATCTATAACAACATCAAATAAAGAATAAATGACTAAATCGGGAAGAAAAAAAAGATAAATGATTAAATGAAATTAAGTTAAAGGACCACAGATGCAATTTAGCCAAAAATTTATATCAATAAGTTTAACAAATATCTTTTTGTTCGTATAATAAACCTTATTAAATATAAATTATAAATTTGATATCCAAACTGACCTAACGTGGAGAACGGACATTCAAGCTGCCCATATATTTTTTTATTAACAAAATCACTTTAATCAAAATTTAAAAAAAAAAAAAAAATTTAAAATTCACTAATTAACTAAATTTACATATAAAAATAATTTAACCTAAACAGTTTAGATAATTAAATTCAAAATTATAATACAAATAATTTAAATTTAATATGTTGAAACATAAATAAATAATTAAAAATATTATTCAAAATATTAACAACAAATATTTAACGCGTGTATATATACATATAAAAACAAAGCTCATAAATATTTAATTGTTTATTGTAAAATAAATCTCAATAAATAAAATTAACATGTGCACATCTCAATTTTTGTTGGGTTAATTGTTTTTTGTTAAAATTAAATTATTAATAAAAAAATAATAAAATACTACTAGCATTTTTTTGTTACTTTTGCACTTAATAATTAATATAAGTAGAATTTAATTTTAGAGCAAATCACGCTCTGCCAACATAGTTACGTAAAATTCAGTTTTTAGGGAATTTATTATTGGAGTTGTGTCAAACTGTCATTACGAGTGCGTCAAGAAGGAACATTACTTTTATAATTTAATAATAAAAAATTTATATCCGTTATATTTTTTATTAATTTATGACCGTTGATTTTTTTTACTGTTAATTTGTATATGAAATACATTTTCTTATTAATTGGAACAATTTGTTTTACAATTTCTTACTACTCTTACTTTTTCTTTCACAATTTTCGTTATTATTATTGTAAAAATTTAAGTTCAATTTTATTTTAAATTAAATTTAAAATAATATATAATAATATTAGTTGAAATATTTAAATTAATATTTTAATTTGTAATAATATTGAATATAAATAAAATATTAATGTATAAATTAAAGTTGTGGGACCTAATATAATTCTTAAGAGTTAAATCGTAAAAAATAACGAGTTCCTTCAAGATGATGTGACATAGTGTGCTCTATTTAATAAATACATGTTGAGATCCCAGTTGGAGATGTTAAAATAAGAAAATTTCCTAAAATCAAAATTTATCATATTCTCCAATATGTTTTGGGAGAACATATCTTCTATGTATACTTTTTGTTAGAAACATTCTGTCCAACTCTTCATCCTCTTTCATCAAATAAGAGACAACCAATCTCCTGTCATCAAATAAAAGGCCATGTTATTTTTTTCCGGCAAAAGTTCAATTTCTTAGCTTTGCACAAGCAACCAACATTTCAGTTACTTGTTATTTCTATTTTTTTTAATTCTTTATGTTTTGATAATTTTCCTTTGAATATAAAAATTTATCTTTTGAAAAGAAAAGAAATTTAAAATCCAGATTCAGACTCCAAATCTAATTAAAGTTCAAAATCAAAAAGCTAAACAAATTTTGAAATCTAGATTCTATGTTTATAAGTGAAACTTTCAACACAACAAGAGGCATAACAATGGAAAAAAAAAAGATAAAAAATGTGAAGTGAAAGTAGCAACATTAACAAAAAAAAAAAAACAGTTGGAAGGGAGGTGTTTGTCATGGAAAAATAAAGGAGGTTGGTGTTTACTTAAAAACTAGAGGGGATGTTTGTGTTTTTTAAGAAGAGCTCAAGGGAGGTGAACATAAATTTTCCTTAAATTTAAATATATTATCAACACAAGCTTATTCAAAGTATCTGAGTCTAATGGGACTAGTCTATTACGGGATCGATCTATTGAAAGATCGAGCTAGAAAGCCTTCTTATAACTTAGACTTAAAATTCAACGAGAATTGCTTATCTCCAATAGTATGCCAAATCCCGCAAAAGACCCCTTATTGGATTCTATGAACTGGTTCACTAATTTACCGGATTCACGCATCTGATAATTAATTTACGTAAAAATACCCCTACCAAGCCCTCATTATTGTTCCATAATTATGTCGGTTTGACTTGTTTTGCATTTGCACCTACAAGTTTCACAACTTTTATCTTCACATCTAACTTGCATCTAGCTCTAACATTTCTTGAAATATGATACCGACACAGTAAAGCTGCAGTAGAGGTTGGAAAAATCTATGCAACATCATTCATCAATGCAGTATCTCTATTAGTCACAATTACCTTGTGAATCTTATCTCTAAACTTCAACAAACTACGACACATCTCTAAGATCCAAGTGAAATTATTCTCCTTTTCAAACTCGAGAAAAACAAACTCAAGTGAATGTATCATCTTTGTTGAAGTCACACAAACGATCTCAAACAATGACATTTCATACTGATTTGTTTTATAAGTCGAATCCATCAACAACACGGTTGGAAAAGTGTTAAACAACTTGAATGATTCAGAATGAGCCCAAAAAATTTCATAGATTTTAGTTTCAGACTTATCAATTCCTCTATATCTATATACATATTTGTGATCATCAAAGCATTTCAACAGATGTTGCATTTTTGATATTGGACCCCTTATAGCCTTCTTGTATATTTGACGCGCATTATGAACTTGTTTTATTGTAGTCGCAATTTTATTTCTTCTATCTTTCAAAGTCATTAGAGTATTATTTGGTGGGACCATGTTCCTTTCTTGTCATTCACCAACAAGTTCTTTCTCTTCCTCGTTTAAACGATCAACAACAAGATGACTTTCTAATTTTTTATTCATCTCATGACTGTGTGATCTTGACACAACACTTAGATTTTATTCTTTGATTGTAAGAAAAAGTTCACGCAACCTGAATAGACATTCACATTTTCTAGATCACGTGTCTTTGTGTTTCAACTTCTTATTGGTTCCTTTATACACACAACTCTTTCGCAACCCAATACAAAAAATTGTTTTCCTTTTTCAAAACCACGATAAGATTTTGTAATTACCACTTAAAATCCTAACTTAGTTATCTGACCACGAATCCAAACAATCAAATCGTCTCAACAACTATATTTATTATTAGTAATAAAGTTTATCCCAACATCAATGTCAATCACCACTTGCTCTGCAATATCTGATTTCAAATCACTTGTTTTCTTTGGTTTCAAGTCAGGTATGAGCTCAGGTATTTCTTCAGCTGCAGGATCAAGTTTCAAATTAGGTGCCGACGAATGTTTGAATTCAACTTCAGTCTCAACCATAACTAACTATAAATATTTCCGCAAATTAAAACTTAAGTATGCATAAAACATACGGTTCTGGACTACATTAACACCTACAGGATGCTTGAATCTGACAATGTTATGTTTTTGAAAAGCATACTATCGAATGCATGATTCTCGTCGTGTTAAATTTTTGAAAAATACATTACTAAAATCCGGTACAACCAAGTACATAACTTCAAAAACTTTAACTACCAAAATGATAATGAAAATGGTTTTAGAGCTATATTATCTTTACAATGAAAAAAAATAGAGTTGATGATAATAATAAATAGAAATTGGAATCTGATAAAAGGTACCTATGAAAATTTGAGGAATCCGATAGGCAACTGTTGGAGATGAGCAACTTTAAAATTTAATCTCAAAACCCATGTTTTTCAAACTTTTTGGGTTGGTTCTTTAGAGTTGGTCCATTTTGAGGGCCGAATAGATTGGGTAATTTTGTTATTGAGAATTAGTTTTTGTACCCCACAATTTGTCAAAAACCCAAAATTGTCCCTTCATTTTCATTCAATAAATGGTAAAAAAAAATTACTCAAAAATCTCACTCCCTCAACCAAATTTCCCGTCTCAAAACTGAGAAATTTCCGGTTAACAAATTGATCTACCGGAAATTTCACCAACAAATTTCCGGTACGTTGTTTATATACCGGAAATTTCAAAATTTTGAAATTTCCGGTAGTTTGTTTTCAATACCGGAAATTTCAAATTTCCGGACACAACTTCCGGAAATTTCAAAATGAAATTTCCAGTATTGACTCATAACTATCGGAAATTTCAAATTTCCGGTATTAAAATTAATTAAATTATTTAAAAAATAAAAATACTAATAATAAATTAAAATAAAATACATTAATAAATTATAAATTAATTTTATATTTTAATTACTATTATTATAATTAATAATTATAGTTATAATTAAAAATGATTATAATTAAAATGATTAAATTATATTATAAATTTTAAAAATATTATTAATATTAATAATAATAAAAAGAAAATTATATTAATAAAATAAATAAAAATACAATAAATTAAATTGAAGAAACAATATGCGGTTGACTAAATGTGCCTAAACAACTAACGTGTTATATTATTTTAACAACTCTCCCCTATTTTGTAGATAAATTTTAATTATTTTAACAACTGTTGCTTTGCAGATAAATATAATAAATAAAAATTAATAATTATAATAATAATAAAATCTAATAAAATACATCAAACTTAAAACGCTTGACTATGCCAAAACAACGTGTTCCTAATATTTTGGAGATAAAATAGCAACACAATTTTATTTTGTTAACAACTCCCTCCTATTTTTATTCCGATCTAATAAATAATAATAACAAAAATAAAATATTGTTAATTTAATTTAAAAAATAATAATAAATTTTTAAAAAATCAAAATACATTTAATAGAAAAATAGGAAGTTGCGTCCAAGAAAAATAAATTAAATTAAATTAAAAAAAAATACAGGCCGATCATCAATTATAGGCCTGAAACTTCCTACCGGATTATTATTAAAATTTATAATATAATTTAATCATTTTAATTATAATCATTTTTAATTATAACTATAATTATTAATTATAATAATAGTAATTAAAATATAAAAATAATCTATAATTTATTAATGTATTTTATTTTAATTTATTATTAGTATTTTTATTTTTTAAATAATTTAATTAATTTTAATACTAGAAATTAGAAATTTCCGATAGTCATTGAAATTTCCGGTATTGAAAACAAACTACCGTAAATTTCAAAATTTTGAAATTTCCGGTATATAAATAACGTACAGGAAATTTATTGGAGAAATTTCCGGTAGTACAAATTATTAACCGGAAATTTCAAAACTTTGAAATTTCTGGTAGTTATAAATTGTGTACCGGATTTTTAGAGGAAAATAATTACGTACCGGAAATTTCAAAATGAGGGATGATAGCAATTTGTCTGAATTTTATTTTTTTTAAAGAATATTTTGGTAATTTCGTTCAAAAATTTTAAAAATTGAGGGGTACGCCAACAATTGAGGGTACGAAAATCAATTTTCTTTGATATTTCGTGAAAATTAATAAATTTGCAAGAACAATAGAACCGGTAATAATCTTATGACGTGACTAAAAAATAATCTAAATAATCTTATGACGTGTCACTCAGTCGCTGGCTGAAAATCTGCCACTAGCCATATCGTGCACATTGTCTCTGCCGCGCAAAAATAGAATGGATTTGGATAATAATAATTCGGAAAAAAATATCCTCTCATCTCTATTCTGTGACGACAGAGGCTGAAGCCTGACAAGTGAGAAGCGTCTCTCGTGCACGAAGCTTCTCATCCATGGCGAAGACACTCATTTCATCTCCGTCGTTCATCGGCACGCCGCTTCCTTCACTTCACCGCAACTTCTCACCTCATCGCACTAGGCTATTCACAAAGGTTCACTTCAGCTTCCACCAACTTCCCCCAATTCAATCCATAAGTCATTCCATTGACTTCGCCGGAATCGTTTCAAAAGCTGAAGGTCTTCTTTACACGCTCGCCGACGCTACCGTTGCGGCGGATGCTGCGAATCCCGCTGATGCTTCCGTGCAGAAGAACGGAGGTTGGTTCGGCTTCATCTCCGATGGTATGGAGTTTGTTCTCAAGGTAATCTTCACTTATGTTGCAAGTTGAGTGTTTACCATGTATAAGCTATTTTTATATTAAATAAAGTCAAATTGTTTTCATATTTTTTATAAATCAGCCGAGAGAATTTGTGGAAATAAGCTATAAACAAGACAAGATAAGCTTTCCCAAATGGTGTCTTAAGTGCTTATAGCAGTAGATAAATTTAAATAAGACAATTACAACATGTCCTTACTATATAAGGATTTTGTTGCATTTGTGGAAATTGAGAGCCTTGAAATTCATGGAACTTGTATTCTTGAGGTTGTTTAGGTTGCTTAGATTTGATGATACTCTTCGTTGATTTTGAACGAACTTTAAGTGAGAATGGTGTTAAGTTTGTTAAATTCTAGGCTATTTCTTATCTTGAGAAAATGATAGGTTGCAGGGGTGAGGGGAAGTGTTCTATGTTAGTGACTAATTACCTCTTTGGATTGACTTATTTGAATTTATTTACCAGCACAAGGACTCGTGAGACTATTTGGAAGAGCTTATAGAAACAAATGAAACCATAAGTTATTTTTGACTTATTTCCATAAGCTCTCCGAAATAGTTTAGCTTTATTTTATATTTTGTTATAAAAATAGCTTATACATAAGTACTTATATGATAAGCGCTTATGTTATAAGCACTTAACTAAACCTTTTATTCAAACATTTTCGTTTAGTTTTCTGCTGCTCATTCAATTAAACAAGTTAAACACTTGGTGCTTTTATGTTATATGGAGAGATATACTTGGAAAATATACTTGGAAAAGGAAAGAGTAATGCTATTTGTTTCAAATGGTTTTCTAGTTTTTACTAAATAGGTTACGATGCCGTTGCCCCTTGCCCTTTTTTTAACTGTAGCCGTTATTATGTAAAATAGCTGTTAGCAAGGAAAATAAACTAATAAAACTACCCTAACAAACGCTCCACGTTTCTGTAATAAACATTTTGGTGGATTGCATTTTCTAATAGGAAATGTTTTGCTTGTTGTCACTCCTGTACATATGTTTCAGATCTTATGTCACTCTTTTTCTTTTGTATTCAGGTGTTAAAAGATGGTTTGACTGCCGTACATGTACCTTACTCATATGGATTTGCTATCATATTGCTCACTCTTATTGTTAAGGCCGCTACACTTCCCTTGACAAAGCAACAGGTTAATGCAAATTACAGCAATTTCTAGAGGCAAATTTACTGAAACTTTTAAATTGTGATAACCTCTCTGTTGGAAACATTACGAACATACCATAAATGGAATTTTCTCTCAGTTATATGAAATTCAACACATACTATATACCACTTGACCAAATGAAGTCCTGACTTTATTTAATACATGTAGGTTGAATCAACACTAGCTATGCAAAACCTTCAACCTAAAATTAAGGCCATTCAAGAAAGATATGCCGGTAATCAGGTGAGGGGCGTTGTTGTTTATTACTTATTAAGCGCCCAATTTAATCTTAAGTTAATATTGACTTTGTTTCTTAAAATTGTTTCTAAAAACTTATTCCCTTGCCCCTATTTTAAGGAAAGAATACAACTTGAGACTTCAAGGCTATATACGCAGGCTGGAGTTAACCCATTGGCAGGTATATTTTTGTTTTACTGCTGCCTTATCATTTTCTTCTTCTCAACACTAGTTCTGTATAATAATGCTTTGACATGTTATAATATGATGCTAAAACACTTGCATAATGATAACTGGTCTGTGCTTATATAAGACGATTTCATCATTTTGTATAGGTTGTTTACCAACTTTGGCTACAATTCCAGTTTGGATTGGTCTATACCAAGCTTTATCTAATGTGGCAAATGAGGTAATTCATGGAATAAACTAATATAATTTGAGATTTTGATGGACGAATTATACACAAGAATTTTGCTAATTATAAAAAAAAATTATTTGAAGGGACTGTTAACAGAAGGTTTCTTATGGATCCCTTCCCTGGGTGGTCCCACTTCCATTGCTGCTAGACAAAGTGGATCTGGAATTTCTTGGCTTTTTCCGTTTGTGGTATGAAAGCTATCCTTTGCTCACAAGTGAAATAATAAATAATTTGCATTTGACTATTGTTTTTCCCTTATACTTTGAGTTTGTCTGTGACACTAGGATTTTCAGTCATCACACTGTTTACTCTTGACAGTCATTTTCTTTGGAACTTATTCCCAGTCGTGGTTCTTGAAACCATAAAAATCTATGCTGTGTATGTCATACAGTACAGTTGGTGATAAAATTTCTTGTCATAGTAATTTAGCATTTTTTTGGGCTCTGGTCGTGACAACATGTACAAGTTTCATTTTCTAAGTTATGCATATGGACTATTGTCCCAGTTAGTCTTATATTTCAGTAAATATGAGACTTGGCTTATTCAGCATGGATGCAAGTTATGATCAACTAAAATTGTATATAATATGCAATACATTTGGTAATGCAAATTCTTGTAGTAGGTAGGAATTTAGCATCTTTGGGGGGTATGGTCTGTTCACCACAACAGTTGCAAACTTCCTTTTCTAATTTATCCCTGATGAACTATTGAAGCAGCCAAATTTCTTAGATTTCAGTTATTATGACATATGGTTTAGTATCTATTAATTCAAGTTATGATCAAGTATGTTTAACTTCTACATAAGTTTTCATAAAGGCATAAGGAATCTAGTAAATAAAACCAAGATAGATTTAGAGAGCCTTTGTTTGAACTGCTTAATCAAACATTTATTCTGTAAGCACTCATCATATTAAGCTGAGGATAAGTATTTCTACTATTGAAGAGAAAATGCAAGTAAATTAAGTTCTTTATGAGCTATTACATTACGAAATTAAGTCTCTATAGCCTATCTATGGAGCTTATGAAAATAAGTTGTTAAACAACTTCTGAGCATACCTTAAGGTATTTTAGTAAGTTATTCTAAGCACTTGCACAAGTGTTTATAGCATAAGATAAGCTTAAATAAGCTCTTCTAAACACTTCCCTAGTAAATCATTTTGCTTGTTAGAATATGCATTACTACATTAATAATTATTTTCTTTATAGGTTTATGGAGCTCAATGTTTATTAGTTGTGGTAGATTGAGTGTATTGGTAAATGTTTGAGTACCTAGGAACTTGGAAAACAACATTATGCCTTTGATGACTTCAATATTTCTTCTCTTCGATTGACACTCTTTTTTCACTTTTTTTCATTTTACAAGAAACAAAATTTCTTCTACCTTTTCTTGGCGGTGGTTGGGGGTATTAGATTTCAATTCCTTCTTTCTATTTGTATGAATAATAGCATTTTTTGTTCATAAGTCATAATTTAATGCCTGTAGTCTATAAATCATGATAACTTGAAAGAATGCACAAAATGGAGTAATAATGGCAATGGTTTAGATGGAATGCTCACTTAGTGTTGTCATTTATCAAGAGGAAATAGGTGGAGAACTTTGTATATTGATTTTATGCTTTTCTGGTAGTTATACTGTTGAAGAATCAAGAGAAATCAGATTTGATTTTCTTTTATTTTATATTATTATATTTATTTTTATTTTATGATTCTGTCATTATTACTCAGTATTACTATTGTAATTTCTTTTCCTATATAAATAGCTTATGGCTGTAGTAATAAAACATGAAAGTATTTTGTCTTTTACTTTCTTCATGGTATCAAGAGCTCTGGTTAGGGTTCTGTAAAGCTTTCCATAACCCATCAGGGTTTGGGCCTCTAGCCAACTGAGCTAAAGCTAATGGCACACAATACCCCATGGAAGGCAGCCCTTATGGGTAGCGACGGCAGCAACGACAATGGTTTGGATAAAAAATCAGAAGTAGTCAACAATGCCGACATTATTGGTTTAGGCAGCGTCCCAGGCGGCAATGGCGGCGGCCCAGACGGCAGTGACGGCGGCAGTGGCAGCAGCCCAGGCGGCAGTGGCGGCGGCAGTGGCGGCGGCCCAGGCGGCAGTGGCGGCGGCCCAGACGACAATGGCGTCTGGAATGGTTTATCTAACAATGGTTTTTCCAACTTTTTTGGCCATGAGGGAACTTCTAATGCCCTCAAGGTTGAAATCCAAAAACTCAATGGAAAAAATTATGTCGAATGGTCCCAAACCACAAGATTCACAAGATTGATACTAGACGGTACGGGAAAATATGGTTTCCTAACAGGAAAGGTGCAAATGCCTGCCACAACTGATCCGAATTACAGGTTTTGGAAATTTGAGAACTCTGTTATTATTGGTTGGCTGCTTAGTAATATGGAATCAATGATTAGAAAACCTTTTATGTTTTTGCCTACTGTAAAGGAAGTTTGGGAGGCAGTCAAAGAAACATATTCTGACATTCAGAATTCTTCTCAAATTTTCGATCTCAAATCACGATTGTGGCATGCCAAACAAGGAGATAGAGATGTCACTACCTATTATAATGAGTTGATGACACTATGGCAAGAATTTGATCTCTGCTATGATGATCATTGGAAGTGCTGTGAGGACAGTGTTTTGTTTCTTAAGAGACAGGAGAACGGCCGAGTATTCATGTTCTTGGTTGGGCTTAATAAGCGGCTTGATGAAGTCCGAGGCAGAATATTAGAAAAGATTCCATTGCCATCACTTCGGGAGCGTTCTCAAAAGTTAGAAGAGAAGAGGCGAGACAAGGTGTTATGATGGGTAAGACACCTTCTGTTGGTGAGGTTGAAAGCTCTGCCCTAGTCACTAAGAATGAAGACGGGAAGAGAGATGGCAAGAAACCATGGTGCGAACATTGCAAACGTCCAGGGCACACACGTGATACATGTTGGAAGCTCCATGGAAAACCTCTAAATTGGAAGAAAAAAGAAGGAAACGAAGGTTATGCCCTCCAAGCTGGTACCTCTAATCAAGAGAAGCAGTCTCCTTCAAGCCCATCTCCTTTCACCAAGGAACAATTAGATCAATTGTACAAACTCCTTGAGTCTCAAACTCCTTCTTGCTCTATACCTCAGAGAGGTAATTTTCCAAATACTGCTCTACTTAGTGTCGCTCCCATCCATACTTGGATTATCAATTCTGGTGCTATTGATCATATGACTGGGAAGTCGAGTCTGTTTTCTTCTTATAGTCCTTGTGCAGGTAACCACAAAATTAAAATTGCCGATGGCTCTCTTTCAGCCATTGCAGGGAAAGATTCTGTTATTTTGTCACCTGTGTTAACCTTAAAAGATGTCTTACATGTTCCTAATTTATTGTGTAATATGTTATCCATTACTAAATTAACAAAGGATATAAATTGTCAAGCTAACTTCTTTCATTCTCATTGCACTTTTAAGGATTTGAGCATGGGGAAGATGATTGGCAATGCTAAGGAGAGTGGAAGACTCTATTATCTTGACAATGGACTCGACTTCAAAGACCAACAAAAAAACAAATTCGGGGGCGACAATTTCCAATCAAAATCACAATGATCAAAATCACAATAACGAAGGACCACCTGAAATGCCACAACATAATGACTCAGATAAAGAGACACAAAGCAGGTTTACTACAATTGACTCTACTTGGAAGGGAAATGTCTTTGAAAGAAGAAACCATAAACAGAGAAATGAATGACCCATTCTCCGACCCTTCCAAGATTCCGAACCAATAGATAATCCAACACATCATCTTAATACAGGTAAGTCTTCTTCTGTTCTTAAGAGTCATGTCGAGTATCCTGATATAGACCTTCCTATTGCAATTAGAAAACCTGTTAGATCATGCACTAAATATCATTTGTCTAATTATGTGTCATACTCAAAATTGTCTTCTTCATTTGCTGCATTTACCTCTAAGTTGTCTGCTGTAGAAATTCCAAAAAATATTTAGGAGGCTCTAAAAATTCCAAAGTGGAAGGAAGCTGTTCTTGAGGAGATGAGAGCTCTTGAGAAGAATCAAACTTGGAGAGTCATGACGTTACCTACAGGAAAGAATACTGTTGGTTGTAAATGGGTATTTACTGTAAAATATAATTCTGATAACACAATTGAAAGATACAAGGCACGCTTGGTTGCTAAAGGGTTTACTCAGACATATGGCATTGATTACTCAAAGATTTTTGCTCCCGTTGCCAAATTAAACAATATTAGAGTTCTCTTGTCCTTGACAGTGAATTTAGATTGGTCTCTTAACCAACTTGATGTAAAGAATGCTTTTCTGAATGGTGATTTGGAGGAGGAAGTATACATGGATAGTCCACCTGGCTTTAAAGATGAATTTGGTTCAAATGTGTGCAAACTACAAAAATCCCTTTATGGTCTCAAGCAATCCCCAAGGGCTTGGTTTGAAAAATTCACTTGGTCGGTCAAAAGGCAAGGATATATGCAGGGACAATCAGACCATACTCTGTTCATGAAGTTCTCTAATGTTGGTAAAATTTCAATTCTAATTATATATGTAGATGATATTATTCTCACAGGAGATGACATTGTTGAGATGGAAAGATTGAAGAAAAATTTGACAAAAGAATTTGAGATCAAAGATTTAGGCGCGCTTAAATATTTTCTTGGTATGGAAGTTGCTCGCTCAAAGAAGGGAATTGTTGTTTCTCAAAGAAAATACATCCTAGATCTATTGGAAGAAACTGGGATGAGTGGGTGTAGACCAGCAGATACTCCTATGGAATTAAATGCTAAACTTTGGGAGAAAGGCAGTGTTCCTGTTGAGATTGGAAGATACCAGAGGTTAGTCGGCAAACTTAATTATCTAGCCCTCACTAGACCTGACATCGCTTTCTCTGTGAGTGTTGTAAGCCAATTCATGCATTCTCCCTATGAAGAACACTTGGAGGCAGTTTATCTGATCTTAAGGTACTTGAAATCCAATCCTGGAAAGGGTTAGTGCTTCAAGAAAACTAATGACAGAGAAGTCTCTATATTTACAGATGCTGATTGGGCAGGATTAATTACCGATAGAAAATCCACCACTGGATATTGTGCCTATGTTTGGGGAAATTTAGTAACTTGGAGAAGTATGAAACAAGGGGTTGTTGCTCGAAGCAGTGCAGAAGCTGAATTCAGAGCAATGGCTCAAGGAATCTGTGAACTTTTATGGATTCGTAAACTCTTAGATGAACTGAAAATGAAAGTTGACTCACCCATAAAATTGTTCTGTTATAGCAAAGCAGCAATAAGTATAGCTCACAACCCTGTACAACATGATAGAACCAAGCACATTGAGATTGACCGCCATTTCATAAAAGAAAAAATTGATGCTGGAATTATATGCCTGTCATTTGTGACTTCCAATCAGCAAACTGCTGATATCTTGACAAAAAGTTTGGCAAGACCCAATTTTGAGCGACTTATAGCCAAGTTGGGCATGACAGATATCTATGCACCAACTTGAGGGGGGTGTTGAAGAATCAAGAGAAATTAGATTTGATTCTCTTTTATTTTATATTATTATGTCTATTTTTATTTTATGATTCTGTCATTATTACTCAGTATTACTATTGTAATTTCTTTTCCTATATAAACAGCTTAGGGTTGTAGTAATATAACATGAAAATATTTTGTCTTTTACTTTCTTCATATACAATATCATAACAAACATCTGTTGTGCAGGATGGCCATCCACCTTTGGGTTGGCATGATACTGCAGCATATCTTGTTTTACCTATTCTTCTTATTGTTTCTCAGTACGTTTCAATGGAAATCATGAAACCACCTCAGGTGAGCATGTCGGTTATCCTTCTCTTTCAATTTTTTTTAACAAGGCATACCTAATTTACTTTTTTTAACAGACAAATGATCCTTCGCAAAAGAATACACTTCTTATTTTCAAGTTTCTCCCTCTCATGATTGGCTATTTCTCACTATCTGTGCCATCAGGACTAACAATTTACTGGTTAGTATATTACAATATATATCAATGGACTCCTTTCTAGCTATTAAGTTCTTATTTTTTTATTTTCATATTTTTGTCATAACTTCATACATTCTTTATGTTATTTATTATGGGTTACAATTTTGCTTATCTACTATTCTATTATAAACAAAACAAATTTGGTCAGAAACTCAACTTATTGTATCCATATTCCATACAACTCTTCTTTGTTTCAGAAACCATTTCCTTTATATGACTGTCTAATATTGCAACACAAACATACAGAGGTCATATGCACAAGAGCATATATACTTCTTTCTGTAGGAATATCATGCTTGTCAAGTCAATACTTTTTCATGAATAATTTTTATTTATTTTTGCTTAAATTTGGGAGACAACAATGTCAACATTGCTTGTGTGCTGAGATAAAGAAACAATTTCATTGCTGATTGATTTTCTATTCCTTTTGCTAGGTTTACAAACAATGTCCTGAGCACAGCTCAACAAATATGGCTGCGGAAATTAGGAGGTGCAACGCCTGCTGTTAATGAAAATGCTGGTGGAATTATTACTGCAGGACGAGCTAAAAGATCAGCTTCTAAACCAGAAAGAGCTGGTGAAAGGTCAGTGTTTTGTGGTACAAGTTGCAGCCTCGGTATTTCAATCCCTCTTAGAGTTATGAACAACTGGTGATTCACAGGTTTACGCAATTAAAAGAAGAGGAGAAGAAGAAAAAGTTAAGCAAGGCACTGCCAGTGGAGGAAGTTCAGCCTCTGGCTTCTGTTTCTGATGATGGCTCAGATGTAGAAAACGACAAGGTATGTATTCAACTTCTAAAGTTTCATGGGCACAAATTGTTTACAATAGAGATGTCCTTTTGCGAGAGAAGAAAATAATTTAAGGAAAAATAAAAAATCTCAATATTTAGATGATTTGATATTGCATGGAGACTTTTATAAATTGAACACTAGTATACAAGGAACAATTTCTGAATTTCAACTATCATCTATTTCTAATCACAAATAAGATGAAACATCTAGCACTTTTGCCTCCATATCCTAGATTTTTTTGGATGCGTATTCACATTTATAAAAAGTGACAACCAATGATGTAGGAGCAGGAAAAGGGGAGTTAAGCCTGTAAGAGCTGGTCTCCATCAAATTCTAAAATTTTATCAATCAACAACTTCAGTCTAGACTGTCTAGTACTGCATGTTTATTTTTTTCATCTTCAAGGCCTAGCCACGATGGTACTTACCAATATGGTGTAGTTTAAATTATGAATGAATTAATATCATAAATATTTCAATTGTTAATAACCAATCAGCGGGAATAGATATGGCTACCTTTTTAAACATGGGATATGTTTCCCATAACTTACATATTGAAAGGAGTGTTTCATTGTCTTGCTTTACTACTAAAAATATGATATGAAACTAGAGCAATAAAATCTGAAGCATTGTATTATTTGCTTAAAATCTGCTGCTGATATCAGTATATAACTAGCAGAGGCAACTGTTTGCAGAAATTCAATTCTCTATCTGAGCAAGAAAATTCAAGTTTCTAGGGAAATTCAAAAGGCTTGGTTCTGTCCCAAGCCACTTGTTTCCTGATTCTTTCTTCCGCCCTCTTCCCTCTTTATGTTTCTTTCCTTCATAACCATCTGACTATCCTCTTCCTGATATTCCCATGACATAGACAAGATGTTGAACAGCTATTCTTATTTTATTTTTTATTTTTTAAATTACTGTCATTTTAATATATTTTAAGATTGGTGTTTGAGATTTATTCCAAAAAAAAAAAACAATTGGTGTTTGAGATTTTCATTCTTCTACCAAAAAACCCAAGCTAAACCAACTTTATACAGGAACAAGAAGTTACAGAAGAGGCATATGCTTCTAACATTAGCCAAGAGGTTCAAAGTTATTCTAGGGAAAGAAGAAGCAAGCGTTCAAAGCGGAAGCGTGCTGCATGATAATGGACCACATACAATTGTTTGTAGTTTCTAGTAAGTTTTGTATATCTCTACAGTTTGTACCATTTTTGGGTTGACAATTTTATTGAATATATTATTTAATTCTGAAAAATATCTTTTGTTTCATTAAGTTCCACATGTTAATGAAAGTAAGTTGGCCTTTAACACATGCCTACTTTCTTACAGTCAAAAACTTGTTGGAAAAAGATAGCATAAAACCTTGTAAAGAAAGTTATCAATTGAAAGCAAATTTATAAGCTCAAGACAAGTGTACATCATCCTTGCATATTTCTGTGAAAAGAGAAAGAATGATTCATGTACTAATTGATCTCGATTATGACACATGCCTATATACCAAGTCTGTGCAACAAACATGAACAAACTCTCTCTTCATTACAAGTGACATTGCCAACTCTGTAGAATTAGTTTACATGTTGAGTAATTTTCTAGGGGGGGTCAAGTTAAAAGAAATATGAATTTATATTTGCAAGAAAGTTTAGAAGAGTTGGAGAATTTGATGAGTCAGGAAACGGGGAGGCATCTTACATGTCTATAGTATGTTGGTCATTTAAGAGGTAACCTTTTGTACCAACATGTTTGAAACCTGGGAAGACACATTTTCTAGCTTGAGGGTCAAACTTAATTTTGTTTTTGGCTTAAGAGAAACAATTAAAGACTTCGAGATCAAGGAAGGTGGGTGGCTTGGTTAAGTAGTGCCTCAAATGGTCATTATTTGTGGTGAAGTAGTAGAGAAGATAATTGGTTATTCAGATGTACAACATGGCTAAGGGTCAGTTTGGTTCAATTAATAGGAGAGATTTTAATAGAGGAGATCGATTAAATGAGATATTAATATATTATGTTTTGTTGAGAGGAGGAAAGAGGCTTTCTTTCACGAAGGAGGAAGATGGATTTTAACAGAGGGAAGGTACTAATTTACTTTTTACACCCTCACAACATTTCATGTGACATCTGATTCAAGGTTATTTAAGTGATTTGGGATAAAATGTGAGGAGAAGGGGACTCATTGGATGTACTCACATGATTTGTGATATGATTTTGCAGTTCAAACTTCGAATTTTGTAGCAAAGTAATGAGCTATTAATATTGATCTGTAATTAGCTGCTAGGATTGGCTGGCTTGTAAGATGAAGTTGCTGCACTCATGACAAATTGGACATTCTTTAGTTTGTAACTAAGTAGAAAACCATGTCTAAAATAACACGTGTCTACTGTATGATGAATGTGGTCACAGAAACTACATTTGGCTAATTCTCTGATTGATTTTCTGTCTCGACTCTGCCTTGAGAACTAGAACAGTAGCCTTTATCCTCTACCTTCATTGCTGCTGTTAATTATAACAATAAGTATGGTAGGTTCACCTAAAAACACTGCCATTGAATTGGCATTCTTGTTGAAGAATAAATAATATACCTTGTTAGTTGAAGGCAAGGGATCCATCCATGTGAAGGATTTAGGTTTCACAATATTTTACATACTGAATACCCTTTAAGAAAGGAAATTACATATTTTGTCTTCTTGTATCTTTTGAGTTTTGCACAAGATATATTACAATATGTGCAAGTGATACAATTGTCCATGAAGGTGTGCACTCCAGTTCTTCACATAGAATCTTTAAGTCAGTGACGAATGAACAAACTTTGTGTTCACTTTGTCTCAAGGAGTTTATTTGTAGTAAGATATCAAAGGCGCAAAATGGCAACCTAACATGAAGATCAATCCATGGGGCTCAAGCCTTATTGACGTAGAAATTTTTCTTTGAATAATTTGTGGAGATTGAGTGCCAGTGATCCAAAAAATAAGCATGGTATTACATTTCTCCCATGCATCAAAGAGAGAATTAGAATGTGCATTGATGTCATTGATCAATTTCAACTTGTTCTTGGACAGTAGGGCATGTTACATCGTTCAATGCTATAAAAAGTAGGTGGTGTTATTTAATGGAGAGAAACAAGAATCAAACCAAGATTTTCACTTGGAATGAAGGTAGTAGGAGCTTGATGGATTTTTTAGAAGAACTCCTGTGGATCATGCCGTAGCTGGTTGAGATCGCTAGCGGTACAGGAAGGAGAGAATCCACCATTGATGCCCTGCTATAGCTTATCTCATGGCAAAAAAAAAACCTAGGGGTAGAAGATGACGAGAGGGCACTCTCTATACCATATGATTAAATGAGAAAGGGATTACTCTTATTTATCTCAATCATGATGTGTGCTTATAGAAAGGGTAGGTGTAGCAAACTTGAACTCCCTTTTCATTATTAGCAGCTATCTATGTAAATTCACTTACATCTAGTGTCTGAAACATTATTTTGTAGAAGTTGTGAAATTTAAAAACTTCATAGAGTCATCCCGATAGGCAGAACAGTAAGAACTAAAATTTAGAACTAATTTTGCTCAGGAGAGTAAAGGTAATTAGAAAGGAGAAAATTGAATGTCATGTTCATCTTACCAAGAGTCTATGAGACTAGATTGTAGAAAAAATAGATAAACAAGTCAAAAACTAATTTTAACGCATATGCAAGTGGGCACTTAACTGCATTGCATCGTCTGTTTGCCCAACATTAACGTGTAAGTGTTCAGAAAGTGCTTTCAACAAATTTAACAATCTAGTTAGAAAATAAATCAGGATTTGTTTCCTTGCGATGAAGTCAATGTATTGGCTGACAATTTGTAAAATACGAATATTAAACACCATATATGTACTAACACAGTGCTCCTAAAAGTAGAATACACGAATCTATTGATCTCCTATGACATGAGAAAAACCGTTATTGATGTCTACTGAATACTGATGATGTCGAACGAGTGTTTTCATCTCTTTATGGTTTAGTTGGTGGGCGTTGATTCCCTATTGGGTTTGGTCCTGATGGGCTTTTACGACTCTTCTTTTCTTTAACCTGTGATTTTCATTGCTCGAATCAGAATGTTATTATACGATTACTAAGTAAAATGAATGAAAATACAAATTAAGAAAAAATGATTGAGAATGTTATCAGAATGTCTTGACTAACCCATGAAGGTATCAAATGTTCAGCACGTGGCTTTGGGGTAGCCTGTAGGGTTCTGAGCTTGAAATCAACTGTGGGCAGATGCATTACGTTGCAATAACAGTTAGAGTTTCACCTGGCTGTGCTTTTAGTGCAATATTTTAGACTATTCAATTAATTAAATTTTAAATATTGATCATATTAATTTATTAATTTATTTGAAGCAGTTTTAGTAACAAAATGATTAAAAAAGACTATATTGTGACCAATTTTTAATAATAGTAACCATTTGAGAATTCAGAAATTATATTTATCACAGAGTGGGATCACAAATAATGTGACACAGCACTAATTAATTGGTTGTAGACAAATTATCACGACATAATGCATTGCTCTTTAGAATTTTATTTTTAAAATAAAAACAAAGTGCAAAATATTGGATCGAGGGGAATCACCTGATTGAATAGCCTGAATATCGGCAGTGACGTGATTGAGTGCAGAAGCTGCAAGCAGAAGCCATGCAAAGAGAAGATGGACAAAAATGTGTCTTCTCATATTTGGCAAGCTAGTGAGAATAATGAATTGTAGAATTGCACTCTTGATGGGGTTTATAAGTCACAAGCATGTTTGTTGTAGCTTCAATTTTATTTGGTACATCTTTTGGTATTATATAATCATGACGAAACTTGAAATTTTACGTGAGAATGTTTGTTAACAAAATGATCAAGAATCCTATGCCATTACACTGTGACTAAAAAAGAACGAGAATTTGTTTCCATCCTCATTATACTTTATTGACTTCTTATCTTTTATCATTGCTTCCATGATATTTTTGGAAGTACTTGTTATTATTCATCTCGTGAGTGCTTCGCTATTCTGTCGGCATCCTTTTCATATGGGCATTGGTTAATTAAAGAATAATGTTGGATGTCCCGAATTTGTTTTCCCAATCAGTAGGCATGGCAACGGAGCGGGGCAAGGGCGGATTTTGCCTCCTCTACCTCTGCACCCGACTAATTAAGAAAATCTGCACCCGCATCCGTTTTATAGCGAATGTAAAATTTAAGCTCCATCCCCACCGGCAACGGTGTTCGAGTTTCCCCGTCCATACCCGCACTCATTCATATATGTATAAAATTATAAATTTAAAAATCATATCTATTATAATTAATATAATAAAATAATTGTTATTAGACAATAATAAAATTAAAAATATTTTCTATATAGATAAGATTATAATTTTTAATATTTAAAAAAGTATTAAGTATATTCAATATGTATACGTATATAAAATTTAAAATTTACATTAATATTACTTGCGGGGCGGGTTCGGGGGCAGGGTGGATATCACCACCCCCAAATCCGTCCCCACCTCCGAATTTTAATTTCGGGGAAAATCTACACCCGCACCCGCATCCAATCGAAGCGGATTTTTTCCACCAAAATCAAACGGGTTTGGGTGGATACCCGCGGGTGCGAGTTATTTGGCCATCCCTAACAGTCAGTCACGAAGACGGGTTAGTCAAGTTCTACGATACAATCAAGAACATAGTGTGTGTTGATACTATGAATTTTTTACCAATGATTTTTTTTAATTTGCCTACGTATGTATTACTATAGTATGTATTAAAATCGACTAAATTAAGAGTTTTTTGTTAGCACATGATAATGACAGGGCCTTTTTGACTAAAGAGACTCTTTTCAAAAATCCTTGTTTTGTTTGTTTTAAAAAAAGCATGTCCTAAATTAAATCTAAAGTAAGCTAAGTCATAGTCACCGTAGCCTATTTCCATAAGAATTAGATCCACAATTTAAAATAGTATCCTTTTATATATAATAAAATTTAAGATAGTAGTAAAGCTATCTCCCAAGTCTAATGATATATAGGTCTTGCACATTAATATTTAGAAATCACATGTAAAAGATATCAAGTATATATTTGTCTGGTTGTTTTTTCATCAAGTCCTTCCTCCCTCAATCTTTCCCCCCTTCTTTTTTATTAAGATTGCCAATAGTATCCATCGATCATCAAACAATAGACACTAAAAACACATGCAATGACTATGTATCCTGTGATACTTTGCTTAATCTGTTCCTGCATCAAATGAGCCCTATGTGCATTCCGTCCCTTTGTTAGATGGTATTTTCTATGTTTATTTAGAAAAATTCACTAAAAGCACTATAACTACCATGTTAGTTAGGCTGACTTATGTGATACATGACGAAAATCTTTGGTTACCATTTACAAAGTCAAATGTTATTATGATTGCTTCAATTAGAATCTAATTAAATCAATCACCGAATCACACTAATGCTAAACAAATGTGCCAAAATGTTTTGTGGCAGCGAACAAACCTTCGGCCCATTGGATTAGTACATTGATCTCGTTTACCTGATATTTTGGCCTGATTTATCTATTTGAAAATTTTGAGTGAAAAAAACTTCTACTGTCTTTCATTTTTATGACTTTAGTAACTTTAAATATATTTAGGAGAAAATTGGTGATAAAATAAATTAATAAAAATCATTTAGATGAAGGAGAATGATTGGTTATAAAAGAGATAGAAATAAAGTTACTAAAGGTAGAAAATCGAAAAGTAGATAATCTATGCATTTCTATATGATTTCAAGCAAAACAATCATTTTACTCCGTTTGAACTTCAATAATTTACTTCTGTCAAACTTTGTTTGAGTAATTTAGTGATATATGTTGATCTTTGATCCTCTTCAGATCAAAGATAAAGATGTCATACAAATGTCGCCTCCATCTTCTTAATTCCACTTAAAGATTGTTCAAAACCAACGAAAAAATTATCATAAATATGAGGCAAAATTATTTTCGATATCCTTTATTTTATTTATAAATAATAATTCAATTATTTATCTTTATGACACTTGTTAAGGATGTAAATAAAGAAATAAAATACTGAAAGTTGTATATTTAATTTTTTAAAAAAATAAAAAGTGATTCTTTTTTTTGTTAAAAAGTTCCTTTTTATTTCTTTTTGTGTATCTTTATAAGGTGTCTTAAGTTAGCGTGACCCTTATTCAATTTAGTTCTTATATATTTTAAAAAATACACAATATTATCTCTTTTTGTTCCCTAAATGAAAAAAATCAAAGATCTAAATGAAAAAAATATACAATTAAACTGTTATTTATAAATAATATAAAAGACTCTAGGAGTAGTTATACCAAAATATAATCCGTCTTCTTGCCTAGTATTTTTGTAAAATATAATAAATTAACATGAGATTTTTTTTTAAATAATAATAATAATTAATGTATATAATAACTAAAACAACACTTATATTTAGAGACAATTTTTTAAATAAACTTTATATTTAGATACATAAATAGTATGTAATTTTGCTTCTCAAACTGCTTTGGTAGTGCGAAACAACGATGGTGATTTTCAATTTGGCTTCTATAGAATTGTTGGGTGGTCGAATATGTTTCATGCTGAAATTCAAGCACTTTTTTGTTGGTGTTAAGTTGTGTTGGCAAACAGATTATACGAGGGTTATTTGCTTCTCAAATTCACTTCACACAATTTAGCTCGTGATTATGGAAAACACCTGTTACCATCATTACGCAAATATGTTAGAAGTAATTCGAGATTATATAAAGAATGATTGGATTTTTCTCTCTATCGTACTCTTCGTAAAGAGAATGTTTGTGTAAATTTATTTGCGAAAATCAGAGCTAATATCATGGATTCTTTAGTTGTGGTTCCCGAACCCCTCCTTCTAGTTTGCCTTTAGCTTTTGTTTTTGTTTTCTTTTTCTCATGTAAAAGAAAACAGCTTTCATATTCTGTTTGGCCACATAGGCTAGGCTGAAATTTGAGGGTTTTTTTATTTACTCATAAATTTGAGCTATAAAGCTAGAGATAATCATCATAATTTGAGTTTTTTTATTGGCCTAATCATGATTGTATCTACGCTTATTGTTACTTATAATCCAAAACCAAACAAAGGCTTGGAAAATGTGGAGTATGTGTCATTTATACAAATTTGAGAGGAGGTAAGTGTAACTTTTTTTTACGGTATCTTTAACAACAATTAAAGATATTAAATATTTGTCCGCTCTCCGCCAATAACACTTGATGAAGAGGAGATGAATAGGGAACAATCAGTTGGAAACAAGATTCAGCTGAAGAACATTTCTCAACTTTTTATTTCCTTTTACTTCAAACGGTAACTCTGAAGAAAAAATTTTGTTCCTCAGCTATAGATTCTTTAACTACTCCAAAGATTGTTAAGTACAATATGAGTGTTTAAGCTATTAAACTACAAAATGAATAAAGTAAAGTAAATTGATAAACGATAAAGATAGTGTAAAAAATTTGTTTGATTTTGTGTATAAAAATATAATAAATACCGATGCTTATAGGCAAAGTTAATCCTACTGACTATAAATTATGGCCTACATATATGTAGCTGTGATAAGCGACTTATGCAAGTAGTACATGATAATTCTCATTTGAGGGAATTCATTGTGACCCACAAACGGCTCATTTTCCTATTTCTTCGGTATATCACGTTGGCCATATTCATACGCACTTTTTCCTGAAATTATGCTTCCGTGTTGATCGTTAGTGACACTAAAAACGTGGAAGGTGAGCGTAACCGTCGAATAATCAGGTTATAGCAGGCTTTGAAATAATCTTAAATCTATGTGACTCTTGTGGATTCTTGTAAACTTGAGAAAGACTTGATTGGCTCATTATTTAGTTGTTTTCGTGTGCACCCGATCTTCCTTCGACTAAAAGTAATTCGACTATCCCAAAAATTTGACAATTTATTGTTCTCAACTAACAAGTTATTTTTTTAGGTGGAAATAGATTTTTAAAGTGTTTCAAACCACAGCATTCTATATCCTATTTTCACATGTCTCCTTTTGGTTTACAATAATCCATACATTTAAACAAGGCCATTAACAATTATAATAGAACAATATGTCTTTCCTCAATACATATTCATCATATGAATGACCACTAACTTGAATAGAATCGAAAATCACAACTATTATTCTTTTTAATTGATTCCATTTTTGTTGCTAGCGTAACTATCGAGTATATGTGTATGCACTAACGTTCAAAATTAGATCGGACAAAAAATAAAATTTTCCCTTAAAAAAATACAACGATTAAAATAAAATCTTTGTCCTTAAATTTTAGTTCAAGTGACGAATATCGATATTGTTAGATCGAATTTGTCTCAATTCGAACTCGAAACTTTACAGTTGTGTTATGGTAGAATTTCCCATCTCTTCTAAAATAAAATAAAATGATTAAAATCTTTTAGAGAGCAACTCTTAATTAAATACATGCTGATTAGAGTTTGAAATCAAATTAATGCACTTAATCCTTAAAATAATGTGAACGTCAAAATAAGCGTAGAATGTTTGACAAATTAAACGAGGTAAGAAAGTTGGATGTTTACTAAAAAAAGATATTTGGATGTCAAAAGCACACAACAAAAAGAAGGCCAAACCATTATTTGTATTTCAAACATTAGATCATAGTATGTTCAAATATATGGATGAATTGTTATAAATTAAATCCATAAATAAAATTCAATGGTAGCCATTTTCTTTTTCACTCACCTATGAATATTCGGTGAAATATTTTTATTAAGTCTGTTCCTTTCCGTGAACAACTCCACTGAAATCACCAAATTATTAGGAGGAAAAGTATTCTTGAGTTTAGCTAGGGTTTACTAACTACAATATAATAAAATAAAAAAGTAAAAGCAACATTTTCATTATGTCTTACTATGGGAGAACATTAAAATAAGAGTGATGCTCAAAGACCCTTAAAAACACATTTATTTTCCAGATTTTCCCTTTCGGGAGTAAAAAATGAGAGAATTATACTATAAAAAATGATTTCGATAGTATATTTAATATCTTTAAGTAAAAAGACAAAGAATTGAATAAACAATCACCTTAAAATAAAAGATTTAAGGTAATTCAACATAAAGTATCAAAGTTCAGCCACAAACAATACTAAAATAAATTAAACAAAGTCTATAAGCCAAATACTGTGGTGAATTCAAAGTTGGTAGTTGTAGCTTATGGAAACAGATTGCTTACCTTTGTAGTGGGAACTGCACTATACCTTTGAGACAATATCATGCTTTCGATTAATCTAACGCTCCAAAACAAGTCACGCGTTCATTATTTAAAAAAAAAATATTTTAAAACAAACTTAAAAACATACCTTTATTGATTCACCTGTTCACATTCTTCTTCCCATAATCCACCGTGCTTGCGTAACCCACTTCGTCGTCGTCCCCCACACCTCCGTCAACTGTACACCTCCGTGCGCCGCCGCCACCTTGCGCCACCATCGAAGGTCAATTGAGTTCGCACATGTTCACAACTCTTCTTCACGCAATCCACCGTGTTTGACCCACGTGTCGCCGTCGTCCCCAACACCTCTGTCAACTGAGCACTGCCGCACCGCCATCGTCTCGTGCACTGCCGTCTATGATCAATCTATTGTCTTCCTTGTCATATTTGGGTAATAAAATAACTCCATTTAAAATTATTTTTTTCACAAATATGATTGAAATTTTTTCTAATCACTGGATAAAAGAGTTGGAAGCTGTTATGTTTTATCTTTTTTGTATTAATTTTGTTATAAAATAATGGAGTATAATGTTTTAGTTATGCCAAATTGTTTTTGTAGAGCTATTTTAAGTTGTGATACTTATTCTTTTGCTTTGAAGTTGTGATACTTGCAAAACAGAGCAACACATTTTTTTAACTCAAAAACATAGCAACACATGGTTCATTCATTATTCCATAGTTTTTCTTTCATTTAATTATTTTATTCAATTTTTAGGTTATTTCATTTGGGAAGTTTGATCAAACATGTCATCTTCAAATATTGATTGGAAGCCAAAGGTTGGTATGAAATTTGACAATATACACGTGACTTATCAATTTTGGCTTACATATAATGCACATGTTGTTTTTGGAGTTAGAAAACGTTATGCGAACAAGAATAAAGATGACACTATATCATCATGTAGATTTGTTTGTTCCAAGGAAGGGATACGGAAGATAGACAAGAGAGAGGCTTTTGTTAACATCCATAAAGCCGAGACTAGAACGGATTGCAAAGCAAGGATTTCACTTGTATGCAAAAATGGAAAATTTATCATCCATGAATTTGTAGAGGATCATAATCATCCTCTACAACTTCCAAAGACAACTCACATGCTTGCATCACATAGAAAGATAACTGAAGTCCAAGCATATGAGATTGATTTGGCTGATGATTCTGGACTAAGGCAAAATTCAACATTTCAACTTACGAGCGCACATGTAGGACATAAAGCTAATCTTGGATTTACACGGTTGGATTTAAAAAATTATCTCAGTGCAAGAAGACAAAGAAGTATGATGTACGGAGATGTTGGTTGTCTTTCACAATATTTTCAACGACAATTGTTGGAGAATCCATCTTTTTTTCACGCATACCAAATAGATATAGAAGAACAAATCACAAATGTGTTTTGATGTGATGCAAATATGGTGTTCGATTACGGGTATTTTGGCGACGTTGTGTCATTGGACACTACATATTGTACCAATCATGCTAATAGACCGCTTGCTTTGTTTTCCGGTTTCAACCACTATAGGGGTTCAATCATTTTCGGTGCAGCACTATTGTATGATGAGACAATTGAGTCATTTAAGTGGTTGTTTGATACATTCTTACAAGCACACAACCAAAAAAAAACCAAGGACTGTTTTCACTGACCAAGATCAAGCAATGGCCAGGGCACTGGCTGAAGTGATGCCTGAGACTCACCATGGTTTATGCACATGACACTTATTGCAAAATGGAATTAAACACCTTGGGAACTTGATGAAGGGAGGAAGTTATCTTTTAAGAGATTTCAAGAAATGCATGTATGATATTGACATTGAAGCAGATTTTGAAACTGCTTGGACAAATTTGATCAACCAATATGATGTTCATGAAAATAATTAGGCCAAATCAGTTTATGCAATTAAAAAAAATGGGTTGCTTGTTACATGAAGGAAGCATTCACTCTTGGCATGCAGAGCACCCAACTAAGTGAAAGCTTGAATGCTCACTTCAAATCTGGTATGAAACCAAATGTGGATATTATATAATTCTTCAAGCACTTTGAACGGGTTGTTGGGGAGTAGAGAAGTAACGAGTTGAGTTGTGAGTATGAGTCCTCACATAAGCTTGCAAGGTTAAGATATGAGTTGTCACCAATACTTATACAAATGGGAAAAGTATACACGCACACTGTATTTGAGTTGTTTCGAAACGAATTTAAGTTATTCTTAGCTTTATCGATATTAGAGAGAAACGAGTCTCACTCTTTATGTGAATACGTCATCACTATGGTCAACCATGAAGGATTTTGGAGAGTGTCATTTGATCGTGCTTCAACCTCTATTAATTGTAGTTGTCGAAAGTTTGAGACATTTGGCATACTTTGTTCACATGCATTGAAAGTGTTTGAAGCAAATTATGTGAAGATCATTCCTGAGAAATATATTTTAAGAAGATGGACAAGAGAAGCTCGTTGTGGCATTGTGCAAGATTTTAGGGGAAAAAATGTTGAAGGAGATCCAAAGGTGAACACGGAAGTTTAGACAAGTTGTCTTTAAATTCATTAGAGTGGTCGTTGAGGCATCGCCTTGTGAAGAACAACTTAAGATTGTTGATAATTATGTAGATGTCATGTGTAATAAAATAATGGAATGTTGCACACAAGTCAGAGACAATGACATTAATGAGAACCCGACATTTGTGAGTAATAATGTTATGCAACCAGCGGGATTCAAGAAACGGCCTGACTTAAAGAGACACATGCACAAGCATCCTAAGAGTTTTATTGAAAAGAAAAAAGCTCTGCCTAGAAGGAAGCCACGTAGTCAAGTATCTCAGGTATATAAGTCAATATATAGATCACTTTTTTAATTTTACATGCATTATGCTTGGTTTTAATTTAAAAAATAATTTTAGGATAAACTAGGAGCAAGTCAAATGCTCGATGAAGTATCTTGTTCAGCACCTCTAACTTATGAGCCTCCACAAACACAAAAGGATCAACTCAGTTTCACAACATTTTTTATGGTAATTTTGTTTGTGTTTGAAAATGGACTATACTTTCTTTTAAACTTATCATAATGTTAATTAGTTTTTATTATTTTGTAGGCACCCCTTGATGAGACAAACATTCCAACATTATACTGATTGGGAGTGACTGACACTAAGTAATACGTTTAGTATATTAATGATGTTAATATGTTAGTGTTTACTATTTTTTGGTACACTACTTATCAATTGAGGAATTTAGAGCTGTAAGGATTTAGTTCATGATGATATGTTATGTAAAGAATTGGAAAATGTAACACATACACTCCATATCTATTTTGCTTTATAATGTGTATCTTGTATAATTTTGTTATGCTGCATAATTTTGCTTTAATGCTCACTGAATATCATTGTTGCATTATTGTGTTATGGTGCAAATTTATTTTGCTTTTTATAAATCATTTAATTAAATTGACAAGAAAATTGTAATGAAACAAAGATACTCAATTCATTATATTTAAAAAGAGCTACAAACTTATAACGAAAAAGAAATATTTTACAATAGAACAAGCGGTGTTGAATTCAACATCAAATTATATCCTAACTCTACCTTACAAAATTCCTATAATCAGTCTTGAATTCAAAGTATCAAATTCTTTTGAGTGGTGTTGATGTCTCTTTGCCTATGTGTTATCATTTTCTGCAATGAATTAATGTCTCATTTCCTTTGTGTTGTCAAATCTTGCATAATGTCTCTTTTCCTTTTTGTTCTCTTTAGTAATGCTTTGAATTAGTCTATCAATCCAATAAGTATCATTGCAAAGCTCCATAATTTTTGACATAGAAGTAGCAGTTTGGAAATAAAAAACACGTGTCTAGTGGATTTTACTGCAAAGCTCCATTTCTATGTTGAAGCTTGGCCACAAGGGAATCTTCATCGTTGAACTATACTGCATCCTGCAAAGAGGTTATTGATTAAATTTACTATTGTGCACAAACAACTTTCTAGCATTAAAACTACAACCACATCAGGTCAGGGCAGGTTTTAACCTATTGTGCAACTTCCTCTCCCCTATCTAGTTAAAATAATAACTTACAATACAACGTGCTTAAGTTGCTTAGATAACCAAATAATTCTGGAAATTTACTGTTTGAGAACCAATAACTAAGGTTCAAATACTTTAATTATCGCAAATCCAACAATGATGCGTTTATCTCACCTGGAAAATGACCAAATTGAATGCCATTTAGATTGAGCATTTCAACATGACCAGTTTGATTGCTACAACCGACTCCTTTCCATTCACAGCAATCATAACTCTTGTTGTTCCATGAAGGCAAAAGGCAATTAGCGTAATTTTCCACAAGACTTGCCTTCAACTGAATGAGAGCATGTCTCTCCATATCTATACAACCTGCAGAAGCAACTCCACAATTGTTGGAATAAAGAAGAAGCTGCAACTGCAACAACACAAAGATTGTTCCAACTAATTTCATACTCATCATCTTGCTCTCTCTAACACTCAAATTGTTACTTCTAACATTCATAAACAAAATTCGAATGGAAACACTTAATGGAAAGAAGAAAGTTTTGAATGTACAAACCAAACAAAAGGGCAAAACTTATTGGGAAGACTTGACTTAGTGCAAGACTTATGTGGACAAACCAAGCAAATGCCATAACGTAATGTTAAAGGTATTTTTGAAATAAAATATCTGTCAAATAGAAATGACCATCATAGAGATATAGCTAAGTATTAAAAGTTTAATTCAAAACTCAATAGAATATTGTTTACGTCATAATACAAAATTTATATGACAAATTAAATAGCAACAAAATAACTATAACATTAATTGTAACAAACACAAAATAAACTATGTGTGTTTTCCTATCTGCATGAAGTAGTTTAAGTTCCCATAATTCATAATTTTATAAATATGAATAAAAATTAATGGACAGTAAGGAAGCAACATCAAAAAGAATTTCTAAGTAACTTTAACAATTAAAATATACAGAGTAAAAATTGAGTTTACCTTAGTAATATATAGCTTTAAGTGTATGGACTATTTCATTTTTCTTACCTTATTTGGGATAGAAGAAAAACACTTAAGCAACAATATACCCCAAATCAAGCAATAATCAATAGTTTCAAAAATAATCTGCATCAAATTAAACTGACAACAATTATAATAAAACCCCCAGCAATTCATAGTGTAGGTGGGTAGAGTTTAACATAATGATGAAATTAGGGATTTTGGGGTTGCATATCTATTTTCAGTTTAGGTGTGCTTACGGGGTATGTGTGCGAATGATTCATTCGATTGATCGTCGATGACAGTGCACGAGAAGATGGCAGCGCAAAGCGGCGGCAGTGCTCAGTTGACGGAGGTGTGGGGGACGACAGCGACACGTGGGTCACACACGCACGGTGGATTGCGTGAAGAAGAATCGTGAACGTGAAATGTGGGAACTCGATTGATCTTCGATGACGGCGCACGGTGGTGTACAGTTGACAGAGGTGTGGGGGACGACAACGAAGTGGGTCACGCAAGCACAGTGGATTATGGGAAGAAGAATGTGAATGGGTGAATCGACAAAGGTATATTTTTAAGTTTGTTTTAAAATATAAAAAATTTAAATAATAAACGCGTGTTTTGTTTTGGAGCGTTAGATTAATCGAACGCATGAGATTGTCTCAAAAGTATGGTGCAGTTCTCGCCACAAAGGTAGACAATTTTTTCCTGTAGCTTATGCATTGTTGTGAAAAAGTGAACATGGAAATCTTAGATTCCAACACATGTTTCTTTCTACCGTGTATGGGACTATATGAGCCCAACGACCCAATAGTCGCATCCTAACATGAACAACTCTTAATCAATATATCATCGGAAAGTTAGCTTTTGTACCCCCCCCCCCC
>JBBPBP010009779.1:24270801-24296443 GCA_037974735.1 Cicer chorassanicum
CCCCCCCCCCCCTCCATTTTAAAAAATTTGAGTGAAATTACTAAAATAACCCTCAAATTTCAGTAAAACCCAAACACTTTTCCCATACCCCCTCATTCTGAAATTTCCGGAAAAAGTGAGTCTGGATTTTTTAGGATTTTACCGAAAATTTCAAAACAGTTGAAAAATCCAGTACACAAAATGCATACCGGAAATTTCATTTTTGAAATTTCCGGAAGTTATATCCGAAAATTTGAAAAATCCGATAGTTAGTTTTCAATACCTAAAATTTTCGGGTACAACTCCTGGAAATTTCAAAAATGAAATTTCCGATATGCATTTTGTGTACCGGATTTTTGAAATTTCCGTGTTACTCACCAGAAGTTTCATTTCTCACTGAAATTTCTGGGGTTGTAATTTTTTTTAATATTTTGTTTTTTTTTTTATTTGATACATTTTTTTCATTCTCTTTTTTACAGTGAGGACCAAAGGAGCAAAAACCAGCGGTGAACATTCTCGAGTTCGGCCTCTTACACGATCAAATAGGAGAGCTGCAGTCGAGAAAAGAAGAAAAAGGAATGAAGAAATAGGAGAGCAGCATAATTATAATGTTCAGGATGAGTTTCAGCAGGATTAGCAGCAGCACCATGATTATATTCACGATGAACAGGATCAGCAGCAGCAACATGATTATATTCCCGATGATCAGCTGTCTGATGCTCCGTTATTTCCTGGAGGCCCTTACGATTTATCTGTCCTGAAGGATTATGAGCACCACATAGCTGTGAAAGTGTGTAATGGGGAGGTTAGTAAATAATATTTATTATTTTAATTATTTATTACATAATATTAATTATTTATTACATAATATTTAGAATAATATTTATTTGATAGCACAATATTTATTTTTATATTTAGAATAATATTTATTTTAATTATTTACTTGTAGTGTATTTATTTTAATATATTTGTAGTATATTTGTATATTTAAATTGTATATTTAAATTATAATTTATTGTGTGTTTTTTTGAATGTAAATGAACAGGATAGACGTGCCCTTAAAGTGGTTTCAAATGGCAAAAAGCATGTCAAATTCATTGACATTAGATATGTATTACCTGCTGAGATTGATCATTGGATTACCGTATCTGGATTAAGTCCTCTGCAGCAATGTAGTCTGCATATGATTGACAGTAAACTAATATCTGCATTTGCTGAGAGATGGCACGCAAAGACTAGCTCATTTCACTTGTCATTTGGTGAGATGACTATTATTCTCGATGATGTCAGGGGTCTTCTCAGCATCCCATGTTATGGTGAGTTCTTCACACCTCCTGCTAATGTCAATAAAGATTTGGCGATTACTGTTGCTGTTGAATTACTAGAAGTTACTTATGATGAAGCAGTGGCCGAAACTAGGACTAACAAATGTGCATCATACAGTTTTGAGTGGTTGAAAGTCGTATTTTTTACACAGATGCGTGAAGGACGATATGATTGTGAAGCGAGGGCATACCTACTTCATTTAGTAGGGTGTACCATTTTAGCTGATAAAAGTTTTACACTAGTATCTGCAAAATATTTGTTTCTATTTCAAGAACTTGATACATGTGGTAAATGGGTTTGGGGACCAGCAGCACTTGTTGTTTTGTATGACTATCTTAGATATAGTACACTGCCTGCAACGAAGCAGATCGGTGGATATTTATCTTTCTTTCAGGTACTATTATATTATTTTTCATACTTATTATATAGTTATTTGATAATATGCTTAATTAATTATTTGTATTTTTTTATTATTTACAGACCTGGATTTATGAGCATTTCTCTGACATCTGTAAAAGGAATCTGAATGAGCCTATTTGTTCAATGCCGCAGATGTTTCGTTGGACTCCAAAACAAACATCTGGGAGCGTTGCGTACTACAGAGTAAAATTGGATGCTTTGAGAGATTATGAGGTTATCTGGACAGTAAATTACGATGAGGACTCTACCACACGATTTCAGTCTGTGTCGTTGTTTACTGGTCATATTCGTTGGTGTTCCACTATGGTAACTTATTTACCAGAGAGGTGCATACGACAGTTCAGGTATACTCAGCATATCCCTCCTACACCACTGATGCTCGTAGTACGTGATGTGGATGTTGAATGGAGTATGTACAGGAACTCTGTACGAGCCCTTCGTACAGTGTTGCATCAGGCTACATATCCACACGAGCCTGTTGAGGGGTACATCCAGCGGTACTATAGGATATCTCATCCTAGGATGACCCCTTATGTTGCTACAGATGCTGGTCCTAGTGTGGGTTCTACTGATGTTGCTGGTCCTAGTCATGTTGTTTGTCCTACTGATGTTGCTGGTCCTAGTGATGTTGCTGATCTTAGTCATGGGGAATGGTATACACGGTGTCAACATATCGGTGGTCTGATACAACAAAGTTTAGATTTAGATAGACTAGCTGATGATGATGACATGCGTGTTTTATTAGAGAGGGATTTATACATTTCTAGTGGAGGGGATTATTAGTAGTATTGATGTTGTATTTTTATTATTCAGACTTATTTGTTTAGACTTATTTTTATTGACTTAATATTCAGACTTATTTGTTTATACTTATTTTTATTGTGTTATTTTATTATTCAGAGTTATTTATCTTGATTGACTTATGTGAATGAATTTTGTTACAAAAAGGAATGTAAACTAACTAATTGAAAACGACATATAATATATATTGAATAAAATTTGTTACAAAAGTATCAATCATATGCTAAAGACATATAATCTGATGTATTTTCTAAATCTAATGAACTTCAATATTGTAGACGTCCTACTAAAGCTATAGCCCATGATGTATACTCATCACTATGGTGTTCCTTCCAATGCCATGCAAGTGGAGGTAATGGACATGTTGATTTCATTTTAACTTGAACCTAATGACTTTCATTAACAAAATCAATGCTGATAATACGATCACGTGATAGGTCTTCACTGTGTGCACCCGTCAATGGGGAAAAAGTCAAACAAAAAGTTTTTGTCAATGTAACAAGAACGAGATTATATTTTGTTGCTATCACGTAACCCAGATCTGAAATGTTCATCGACTTCTCCTAGATGCAATACTCGATTGGTCCATGCTTGAACAAATCTTTCCTTGTGAGGACTCAACCATGTGTCTTTGACGTAGTCAAAGAAAATAATATTATCGACACATGTTTGCTCAAACATTTGTAAAAGTTCCTTATACTCCTTCTCTTCAAAACAATAAATTTTCTTCCACAACTCAAGAATGGGTTCCTGCATATCTTTCTTTAATATATACTATTTGCATTTGGCTTCAACATTTTTGTTAATATGAAGTTGACAAAGTAAATTTGTTGAAGATGGAAATACAACTTCAATTGCATTCATTAAAGCAAGTTCTCTGTCAGTCACGATCACCTGAGGAAATGAGATGTTTGCAACAAACAACTACTTTAACTTCTCCAATGCCCAACAGAAGTTTTCTTAACGCTTACTATCCATATAAGCAAATGCAACATTAAATGTCAACCCAGTTGAAGTTACACCAACAATTTCAAACAATGGTAACCTATACTTGTTGGTTTTGTAGGTGTTATCCATGATCAATACAAGATGGAACATGTGCAACAAAGTTATGGGATCTGGGTGCGTCCAAAACATGTCCCTCACAACGTTGGAGTCTTCAGGAGTCCTAGTCCAACGTACATACTTCTCAGCTTCAAGTAACTTCAATAGATGTTGCATATCAGTTCTAGGTCCTTTCAAATTCTTCCTGTATGTGTTTCGTCGCTTATAAATTTGACAAATATTAGTCACATTCTCTTTATCTCGATCTCTCAAAGATGACAAGATGTGTCTCGGTGCAACGTGATACTTTGTCAGCTCGTCAACATGTTTCTTATCTTCATCTTTTAAGCGCCTTATAAATGCATTATTCTCAAAAGTAGCCACTAACTCATGGTTGTGAAGTACACACACTAAACTAATAATCCATCCCTCAACATTTTTCAATAGTCTCGATCGAAGTTTAAACGGACAACCACACCTTTTTGTTGAAGTACCTGAGTTACTTTTATTTGACTGATATTTTCCACCTCTATCACAACTAAGAATTAATTTAGACTTCCTTCCTCTCTTTCCGGTCTCTACGTCAGATCGAGTTATGATAACTGCTACTCGATTTTGTCGGCCAACCTCTTTTGCCCATGACATGACAATTTCATGTGACTCAAAAATTTGATCGGTTGTGAATCTTTCAATCAAATCTATACACATTTGTTGTCTTTTTCCCATACCTATTTCAACAAAAATCAAAAGTTAATAATATATATATATATATATATATATATACACTGGATTTTTGAAATTTTCGGTCAAGATAACTACCGGAAATTTCACAACTCTGAAATTTCCGATAATACAAATAATGTACTGGAAATTTGTTAGAGAAATTTCCAGTGAACTATTTGAACTACCGAAAATTTCAGAGTTTTAAAATTTCCGGTAGTTATAATTTGAGTACATGATTTTTTGAGAAAAAAATAACGTACCGAAAATTTGATTGTGGGAGTGAGATTTGAGAGTAATTTTTTTTTACCATTTACTAAATGGTGATTCATGTGGATAATTTAAGGTTTTTAAAAAATTGGAGATACAAGGCAAATTAGGGGTACAAAAGTCATTTCTCTATATTATGGCATCAATAATATATCAGATTTATTGTTAGACTATTTTTTTTATTTCTTTTTCTTCTCATTGCATCATCACATTAACAATTTTGCTACCAACACCACCTAAATTACTACCCACTCCCCTTCTTTTTTAAAAAAACAAAATTCCCAAATTGCCCTTGTATATTTATTACAATTTTTAACTTCATTTCTCCATTCATCACCCTTTCTCAACACCCCATCATTCATAATCACAAAATCACCATATCTCACCAACTCTAACTCAAAATCATTCAAAACTTACATAACTCACTCACAATCTACTCACCCCATCAGTTTCCTCTTCACATTGTGGTTAAAGTGACCTAAAAAGGTATGTATTTTGTTCTGTTTTTGATTTTTTTTTTCAAATCTGGGGATTTTACGTAATCTCAATTCACGTATGTTTACGTGAATTGGGATTGCGTACGTTAAAAAATGCCAAATTTCATGGATTACACAATCTCAACTTCACGTACGTTTACGTGAATTGAGATTACGTACGTGTTTACACTACAAAACTTCATTGATGTACTTGGCAAAATTGCACTTAAAGGTAAATTACGAGAGATCGCGTATCCATCGACTACGTCGATGTGTCCACCGGTTGACAAGGTTAAAACTAAGGGTGCATCCAAAAAAGGCAAAAATAAGATATCAAAAAGAGATAAATCAACCAAGCGTGATCCATCTTGGTGGGAGTATGTGGATGCAAGCGTTCGGTGCAGTGGCACAAATGCATGTAACACTGTAACATCTAATAAAGTACAGCAACCTCGATCATCAGCCAAAAAGCTCACACCTCGACCATCAGTTAGCAAAGTTCAACAACCAAGAGTTCTACTCTTCAGCGATTGGTTGCCGGTTGAAATTCATAAATTCATAGAAGACATTATTGATGTCGGCGATGATGGTAATTGTGGATATCATGCAATTGCATGTTTACTTGGAATGGGTGAGAACTCTTGGGCATTCATTCGTCAAGAGTGTGTTGTAGAGCTTCAAGAGTTCATGTCTCATTACGAGAGAATATATGGTGGACAAATATTTGTTCAACAACTTATACAAAGTGTGTATGTTGAACAACTTGCAACTATGGATAATTGGATGACACTTCCAGAAATGGGATATGTGATTGCTTCGAAATTTAACTTGGTTTTCGTCGCATTATCACTTAACCAATCTCAAACATTTTTTCCACTTAGAACTCCACCACCAATATCTTTGTCAGATCATCGTATCATAGTTGTTGCATTTGTTAAGAACTGTCATTTTGTGCAGGTATTAATTATGCTACTTATTTAATATTTCCATTTAGAATTGACGTTTTAACAGGTATTAATTATGGTTGTTTCTTTTGTTAACAAGTTTATTTAAAGTCAAATTCTCCTATACCACCAGTAAGTAATCTGTGGAGAAAATATTGCACTGAAGAAGCCCGGCAGTGGGAGTTTATTTACAATGATCTCATGCAACATTAGTTGAGGATATTTCCATGCAGTACAGATGAATATGTTGTAAACTGATTATGTTGTAACATTTGTAAAACTTGTTTGATTCATAATATGAACATTTGTAAAACTTGTTTGATTCATGATATGAAACGATAATTGGAGTAATTTATTTAACATTTATGAAAAGTGATTTTAAATAATTTTATTACATGATAAAAATTATAACTAAAAATTATAATATTAAATATAACTAAAAATTATAATTTTATAACTAAAAATTTCACTGAATATATTACATATCAAAAGTTATCCATAATAGTACATATTCAAAATATACCTAAAAAATTACAAAATATTAAGGCTTAATTGCAGTTTTAGTCCCCCTATTTATACTGATTCACGAAATTTGTCCCCCTATTTTAAAAATCGACAGTTTTGGTTCATCCTTCTGATTTTTTAGCTAAAAACTGATGACATGAAATATTTTAAATAACATGACATATGATACGATGATGAAAAGTGATAACACCCATGAAATTGGAATAAAACTTCGTAAAAACTTAACTTTCAACTTCAATTTTTTTTCGTATTTTTAATTTAATTAATGACATATAATAATTAATGGATCTAGATGGTTTTATATCATATAATTGTATGTCACGTCATTTAAAATATATCAAATCGTCTTTTTTTAGTTAAAAAAATCAGAGGAAGGAACCAAAACTGTCGACTTTTAAAATAGGGGGGCCAATTTCATGAATCAGTATAAATAAGAGGATTAAAACTACACTTAAGTCAAATATTAAAATAAATTCATAATTATGTCTATTTCTCTTACGATACAATACTGTGTTAGACCAATCTCTTCTACCACCACCCCTTTGATTTCGTATCATCATTATTAACTCATTAACGAGTGTCATGCCATCTAATAATACGAGTTGCCGATCAAGAAGCTCTTCAGCAATTTCTATAGCTCAACGCTGCAATAAAAAATAAAATAAATTAATATAATATAGTTAAAATAAAATATGAATAAATAAAATATGCTAAATTAATATACCGTTACGACAACGGCTTCATCGGCGGCTGCATCAGGGGCATCGGCTGCATGAGTGGCAGGTTCTGCATCACCTGCATGAGCGATTGGTTCTTTCTGGGATGGTTCTCTATGAATGATGTATGGATATGAAATTTTGCAGAACCTGTCCATGTAATCATTCGAGCAAAGGACATGTCCCCGTCCAAATGCACCAACATGTACTACATGCACAGCGTACTGCGTAAACATGATGTCCATTGCCTTTGGGGTTGTCGTCCGACCCACTATATCTAACGGTGAGTAAGGAATGGTTTGGACATGACCATATTGACACAATACCCTATCTGACAGATGAGCATACATCTTCAGACCCCATCATATCCACTCGGTAGGCCTCGTATGGTGTCCAACAGACCTCCTCAACAACAATCTCGTCAACAGCTTTCCTAAATGGAAGCACCAAATCTTTATTCCGTTTTGGATTCCATTTAAGTGCTCTGGGGTAGTCTTCAACGTAACTCGGAGAAAGTCTACAGCAATCTCTACATAATGTAGAAAAATGCTCATAGACTCACGCCTGCACAAATATAATAACATATCATTAGTTTAGATGAATTAATATTAGATATTATTAATACAATAAACAACCATATAGTTTACTTGTAATAGTGTAAGATACCCTGCCACAGTTCGGGTCTCATGTATGCTGGCTTCACGTAGATTGTCGTATAAATAAACAAGAGCAGCTGCACCCCATGCAAATCCCCCACAAGCATAGAGGTCTCGGAAGCAGTCAAAATATGCAACGCTGATTACATAGGCACTCTTATCACTGAATAATGTGCAACCGACCAAAAACAGAATAAATGCCCTAACAGCCATCTGCCACTGCTGGTCACGACACCGCTGCTGGTATACATCTAGTAACCAACTATACCGAACTGAGGGTGTGCACGTAACATTAAACTCAGCATAGGCAACAACATGACTAACTCCAAGTATCTCAACCAGTATATCTGCACCCTCATCCTTGTTAAATACATTAACAGTGAAGAATGCACCTGTGATGAGGATATACAGTAGAGAGGAGACATCGTTGAGAGTAATCGTCAATGGAAAGATGGATGCTATTAGTGTCACGATGCCACCTCTCTACGAATACTGAAATGATTCATTTGTCGATTATTTCATAGCTACATTTGAACAAAGAAAATAACCCTAAGCTTTTCACCAGTTGCTCAACCTCTGGGTGTTCAATAACGACTTCTCTTCATTTTTTCTCATTGCTAAACACCCTTAATTCACCACGATCCTGAAATTATTTATCTAAATAAATATAATTTAAAACACATTAAAACAAAAACAATTAAAAATTTAATTTCATTTGATTGATAAAATTACCACGCCATCCCACAGTCAGGCTGCCACATGATCGGCGAATGTCCTAAGTACAGAACAATCAATCGGACCACCAGGAAATGCGTCGGATTGTGCTTCAAGTTGTGCTTCTGCTGGTGCTTCTGGTACGGCTTCTGGTTCTTCTTTCAGTTGTGCTTCCGTTGGTGCTTCCGGTACGGCTTCTTTGTGTTGCCGCACTACTCGTCGTCTTTGTGTCCAAGTCGAAGTAGTCGGCCGAACACAACCGTCAACATTAGACGTACCCTCGTTGATTATAGCACGTCCCTCTCTATCGGTATACATTGTGTGAACCATATCTGCACAAACAAAAGCATATTAAATATCAAAATAGCAAATCTCAGTATCATACGTGAACTGACTTCACTTAAAGGTTACGTGAAATGAATTCACGAACCATGTTCGTGAACTGAATTCACAAACATGGTTCATGAATTCATTTCACGTACGTTCATGAGTTTTTGAAAATGTATTCACGTATGTGAAGTCAAGTTCACATACGTTTCTGGGTTCATGCAACATGCATTTTAATCAGAATCAGCAATGGCAACAACAGGGTTATAGGGTTTCAGGCAAAAGGTTTCAGACAATTCGTTCATAATAATAAACACAAACAACTACAATAATGAACAACAAAAACAGGGATGATGCTTACTTGATTTGGGTGAAGTGATGATTGAAGAGGAAGAAGATGCAATGAAGTTGTTGAACACTGAAGTTGATGATGAATAAGGAACCTGAAATGCAGTTGATGATGACTGAAGTTGATAAGGGATTCTAGATTTTTGAATGCTTCTCGGTTTTTGAGTGAAGAGAATAAAGATGATGAGGAAGGAATGAGGGAATGAAGATGAAGAAGGTGGGGTTAGGTTACAATAATAAAGACAAAGGCAAATTTAAAATTTTCCTTTATTTTAAAATAAAAGGGGTGTGGGTAGTAATTTAGAGGGTGTTGGTAGCAATTTTGTCAGATTAATAATATATCAAATTTATTATCTTTTTCTTCTCATAACATTACTAATATCTTTTTCTTCTCATTACATTACTAATGTATGAGTGTCTTAATTTCTATCTCTTTAGTTAAATATTCAAACTTTTTCTAACATGAATTATATAGCACTAATCATGACCGATGCAAAAAAAAAAAAAATTACAATTGAAAATAACAGAACTTTAAAAATAAATATTCTAGATCACATAATAATTAATCCATTTATATTCTTTCAAATTCCCTTTTTTATAATTGTATTTAATGAATATTATTTATATAATTTCTCTTTCATTTATATTTGTATATTATTATTAATAAGCATAAAATGATAACCGACTCAACAAGAGTAATTACTAATTAAAATTTAATTTATATATATAATAGAAATTAAACCCTTCAATATCATAATTAAAATCAGAGAGATATTATAAGTAGTTATATCGATATCCTCCTTTAATAAAAGGAAATAGAAAAGCCGTAGATAAAACATTCCAAGCTCGAGCAAATCTTAAGAAAGAAGAAATGAAAATGACATTTGTTATTTTTAGAAACTGATAAATCACACAATACAAGCATCTAAAGAGTAGAGTACAGAGATTCGACATCCTTATTTTAACAAGTAGCATGAAAAGGGTCCCTAAACAATGACCGCATTGAGTAACAGAGTTTCAATGGCAAAAGATAACCTTAAGCTCACGCGGAGAAGAACACTGATGCGTCAAAGAAGGAGAATCATGAGCAAAAGTAAACGTAGCAGGACACGCGTGCTTAAAATAAGTGGAATAAACCGAAGGCTTACACGTTTGAGGGTTATTGAAATGATTCCTACAACAAAGTTCATCCGTGTGAAAAGCTTCACACCCACTCTTACACGCAACAACAGGACCATGACCCAACGGAACGCGGTGTTGCAAAGGACCGGGACACGTCGCAACAAGATCCGCCTTGCAACCCACTACGGGACACTCTCCTTTACCTTCGTGCGGCGTAACCGTCATCGGAACATTGAAACCGTCCACGAGGCTCACACTGTAAGATGAGAAGTCGTTGTTGCCGTGGTGTACGTCGAATTGGGCGAGTGTGGCGGGAGCTGAACCTCCGGCGCCGTTGCATTGGAGACGGTTGCCGCAGTCGCCGGTCGAGCAGCTGAGTTGGTTGTTGGAAGTCGAGGTGCAACCGGTTCGGGCCCAGACACGGCCGGACCACTGAGTGTCCGGGACTGGGATGGAGAGATGAGTGAAGGTTCGGAGTTCGAAGCCGCCGCCGGCGAGGACGGGGTGGCCGGAGTTGGGTTGGAGAGCTGGCCAGACGGTGTAGGGGCAGTTGTTTACGAAGGTGAATATAAGAGAGTTTGAAGGTGAGAAAATAGTGAGAAAGATGAATGAGTATATGATGAGTAAGTTGAAAAAGGAAGAAGAAGAGGCCATTGAAAATGTTATGACGTTGTTGTAAGAGTGAAGAGTTGAATGTGATATTGAGATGTGATGAGTGGGTTTTTATTTATAGAAAGAAAGGTGAAGTGGAGAATGAACGGTGTGTGATGATGATTGATGACTTGTTCTTGCTCATCCTTACATGTGTTTTTGAAATAAACGGCTTTTTTAATTTTGTTTATGTGATTTATGGATATGACTGAAATATCCTTTTTATGTCGGTGAAAATGCTTTTTAATGTTTTACTCATATTGAAATTTGAATGGGTAAGAGGAGGTAACATGTTTTATTTATTTTTACTCGAGGTGGGGGAGGTAGCAGATTAGGACTACTTTTTCTGTGAATTCTGAAAAGATTGTCAGAAACCAGGGACAAGACTCGTCGATAAAAGGGACTGATTCCATTTCCGGTGTTGCTCCCGTACCTTCCACCACTATGCTAGAGAACCGGTAATATTCATTGGACTAACCTAATAAATGGATAATGGATTATCTCAACGAAAAATAATTCTCCTCTATTTTCTTTTACTTTTTTTACAATAGATGGAGGAGATTTTAATAAACTTTCATGTGGCACGAGAGAATTCATTCAAATACGCACGTCGATAATGACCTATAGTCCAATCCAAGAACAAATTCTAGAAACTCTAATACGCACGAGTTCCTTAACTCGATAGGGGGAATAAACATGGTGGAAATAATGGTACTTAACCCCACGTAAGAGAAAGAGGAGAATCACTTACCAATCCCCTAGTTCGATCTATTAATAAAATGATAGGTTTTTCTATTGGAGTTTATTCGCACTTTAAACGTCTAAATTTTAATTACGATACATTATCTGCAAGGTTCACTAAGTATATTATTCTAACCTGATACACTAAGACTTTAGTCTTCAAAAGTTTGCAAGAACACCCATAAATACGGGAATGGATCAATGCTTTTTAATCCAACATCTCAATATTTTTTACTAAACAAGACTCGTCAATAATTGCATATTATTACATATCATTAACCCTAATTTATTTTAGAGTCTTGCGAAAAATGTACTTGTTAAGGAATTCAAGATTAAAAATTTTGTATTGAAAACAAATTTTAAATTTTCAAAACACTAATAACACAACTTTCAATTTATTTTTAATTCAAATTAAATATTTTTTTACTAACATACATTTAACTAATTTACATAGACATTAATTAATTTTCTCCTTTTAAGATTAAAATTATAAAAACAACATTGATGGTTGATAAATTCAATATTACTGTTCACTTTCTTATTTCTAACAATTTAATTAAGGAGTTCTATATTTAATGGTTATGTAATATAATTATAAAGAGAAATTTGTCGAAAGTTAAGAGAGATGTGTCATTCAAATTATTGGCAGAGAGGGATCGCATTATTAATATAAACAAAAATCAAAATCTATTTTAACATAATTTAAATAAAAAAACATTTTATTGGCAGAGAGGGATCGCATTATTGGCAATTGAAACTGGAAAGGACCGATGCACCTCTTTGGCTCAAAATTCGAATCTATTGTATTTTTTACTTGTACTACTGTTATCGAGTGCAGTGCTGCGCTTGTCACGTGTGGTCTCATCTTTTCTTTTTCTCTATTTAGCAGTAGTCCACTTTTGATAAATCCAAGTAAAAAAGATGAGGAAATCTTTCTATTTACACCGATTTTTTGAAATTATCATCATCGTTCTTGTTTTTTATGCCCTCCTATGAGTTGAATGACGAAAAACTATATATTAAAATTTAAGTTATAATGTTGTTATATAAAATATAAACTTTTTTCAAACACAACTGTAAAAAAACAATGAATTAAACTAAAAAATTACATAGATTCAAGAGAGATGGAGTTTTCAGTATAACAGATTGCTTTGATTCGTATATTTAAAAAGAAAAAAAAAATCTAAACAAAAAGATAATTAGTTTAATTGAGTTTTTACAAATTTTATCACAAAATAAAACTCAAACTGATAAATAGCATGTTGATTTGGATGAATTCAGCGAGGTATACATTAATAAAAATTAACATACTAATTTTTTATACTATTAAAACAATTACGTAAACAATTTTTAAGTTACAATAGAAAAAATAATATGTATGTGAATATGTGCCTCAAATCATCTAACTAAAGTTAGTTAAACTTTAGTGGTTGTTATAAATAAATTTGGCCAAGTTAGTTAAGATAGGTGGTTATAGTTAGTTGTTTGTGTATACTATATATAGGACTGTAATATTGTAGCAGTAATGTAGTTGTAGTTGTAGTAGTAGCAGTAACAGCAGCGAAACTGAGAGGAAAAATAAGCAATACGTGATTCATATAAATCAGAGAAAGAAGATTAAAGGGAGAAGAGAAAGATTGAGTGAAGAGGCTAGTATTGATTGTTCATAGACAGTGATAGATACTAGAAGATCAATCTTGAGAAGACTTTAATCTTGTAAAGTTCAATTAACAATAGTGGATTAATCTTGCTCGTTTGCCCTTGACGTAGGTCTCAGCAATTGAGACCGAACACGTAAATATTGGTGTCATTCTTCCCTTATCTTTCTTTACTTTTCGTTTAATTTGATTGGAAGAATTGTTTTCAAACTACAGAAACGGAGAACGATAATCAATCTCCGTTTTCTGGTTTTCTAAGTTATGTCAAGAACGTTCTCCGTTTTCAGCAGAAAACGAAGAATGTTCTCCGTTTTCGTTTTTCTGCAATTGTTTGTTTGTTTTTTTTTTTTTTGCTTTGTTGGTTAATTCTTGTTGCAGATCCCAATATTTTTTTAACAATTGGCGCCGTCTGTGGGAAGGGAGCAACAATGGTTGGAACCACAAAGTTCAATATTAAAAAGTTCAATGGATCAAATGATTTTGGTTTGTGGAAGATAAAGATGCATGTTGTTCTGGTACAGCAAGGTTTGGTGAACACGTTGAAGGGTGAATCAGCTCTTCCTGCAACATTGTCAACTCAAGAAAAAGAAGAACTGGTTGAAAAAGCAAAGAGTACTATCATCTTGTGTCTTAGAGACAAAGTTTTAAGGGAAGTTGCAAGGGAACCAACAGCAACAGCCTTATGGCTTAAACTTGAATCTCTCTACATGACTAAATCAGTTTCAAATAGGCTCTTCTTGAAACAGCAATTGTTCTCTTTTAAAATGGACGAAGAGAAACCTGTTACAGCACAACTTGCTGATTTCAACAAGATTCTTGATGATTTAGAAAGTTTAGAAGTCAAGATGATGAAGACAAAGCTCTGACCTTGCTTAGAGCTCTGCCAAGTTCATATGAACACTTCAAGGATGCTATTACGTTTGGAAGAGAACAAACAATTACTCTTGAAGAAGTGTATACATCTATCCGGACCAAGGAAAGCTATAAAAAACATGAAACCAAGAATGATAAACTTGCTGAAATTCTGAATGTGACCAGAGGAAGAACTAACAAGAAAGGATCAAATGGGAATAAACATAGGTCAAATTCAAAAACTAAATCTGAAGGGAAGTATAAATGTTTTCATTGCCACAAGAAGGGACATTTCAAGAAAGATTGTCCTGAAAGAAATGAATCAAGAAACTCTCAAGATTCTGGAAATGTTGCGCTTGTTGATGTTGGTTATGAATCTGCAGAGGCATTGATGATTTCAAATTCTGAAAGTGAAAAGAATTGGGTATTAGACTCAGGATGTACTTTTCACATGTGTCCAAGGAAGGATTATTTTGAATCAATAGATCTTCGTGATGGTGGAGTCGTTTTTCTAGGCAACAACAAATCATGTAACGTACAAGGGAAAGGATCAATCAAATTCAGAATGTTCAATAGCAATGTGTTACTGCTGAATTGTGTAAGCTACATACCTGAATTAAAAAGAAATTTAATTTTTGTTGGTATGTTTGATATTTTAGGATATTCCACAAATATAAAGAATGGTATCATGACTACTATTAATAAAGATAATATCATTGTTAAATGCATTAAAAGAAATGGCTTGTATATTTTAGAAGGTTCTACTATAATTGCACAAGCTTCAGTTGCTAGCTCTAATTTGCATTCATCTACTAGAATATGGCATATGAGGTTAGGACATGTAAGTGAAAAAGGCTTAATTGAGTTATCAAAACAGAATTTGCTTAATGGTGACAAAATTGAAAAATTGGAATTTGTGATCATTGTATTCTAGGAAAGTCTAAGAGGGGCAGTTTTGGTGCTGGCCAAAACAACACCTCTAGACCTTTTGAATATGCTCATTCTGATTTATGGGATCCTTCAAGGACAAAAACTCATGCTGGTTGTTCTCACTTCCTAACCATCATTGATGATTATTCTAGGAAAGTATGTATCTATGTCATTAAAAATAAAAGTGACACCTTTATGAAATTTAAATAATGGCACATGCAAATTGGAACTCAAAAAGGAAACTAAGCTGAAATGTTTAAGAACTGATAATGGCCTGGAATATCTTTCAGAGTAGTTTAATAAGTATTGCAGGGACTTAGGTATTCAAAAACATAGAACAGTTGCAGGCACCCCTCAATAAAATGGCATTGCTGAAAGAATGAACAGAACAATCTTGGAAAGGGTTAGATGTATGATCTTGAGTGTAGGGCTGCCTAAAACATTATGGGGAGAAGCTGTAGTTACAGTAGTATATTTGATAAATAGATGTCCTTCATCAGCTATTGGATTTAAGACACCAATTGAGATGTGGAATGGCAAACCAGCTGACTACTCAAATCTGAAGGTATTTGGTTACTCAAAACCTAGAGCAATCAAATGTGTTTTTAATGGATATCCTAAAGGATTAAAAGGTTACAAGTTGTGGAGAATTGACCAAGGTGTGCCCAAATGCATCATATCAAGAGATGTAGTGTTTGATGAAACAAGAATGCCCATGACTGACAAAGAACATTCTCCGTTTCAGTACTGCAGAAACGAATAACATTGTGAATTAAAAATGTCAATTATAAGGAAGGGGGGTTTGAATTATAATTTCCCCTTTTGAAAAATTCCTGTTAAAAAACTGAAAGTTTTACTCAAGATTGATCTTGGTTATAACGAAGATCGATCTTGGTTAGTGAAAAAACAACAATATCAATTTTATCAATATAAAAGCTTATTGTAATGCATGTAATAAATAGACATATAGATAGAGAGATCACTCAAGCATGTATCCTAGTTCACCCAACCTTCGGCTACGTCCAGTCCTCACAAATGTGAGATTTTCCACTAAGTGCTCAAGGCAAGATTGTTCTTGGTTGTTACACAACTTTCGTAGATCAATCTTGATCTTTACACAACTTCCACTTTTCTACCTTAGAAAGGATTTCCAGATTTACCTTAGCCTATTCCAGTAAGGATTTCACAAATTACCTTTTACAACATAAAAGGATTTCCACACGCTTCTCAAGCTATGATGATACACTAGCTTTGAGTTACAAAGTAATGATGATGAAGATGTTTATAATCTTAATATTACTCAACTCTTGTTTGAGGAATAGATTCTGTAACTTAAGACTTAGGTGTTACTAATTTAAGCACAACACAAAGAAAAAGATTTACAAGCCAAAGAATGATATTTGAGAGAGCTCAAATATGGATGTGAGATTGATGCTTTGCTTGGCACTTTGAGTTGTGTTTTGTTCTTCATCTTGATGCTGCATTTATAAGCTCCAATAGAGGCTAGGACAACTCTCATAGTCGTTGGAATGAAGCCAGCTGTCATAGGACAGTAAGTGAAATGAAGCAGGCCAAAAGCAAGAGTGAAGAAACTGAATCCAGGAGTGTTCTTGCAGTCCAAGATCGATCCTCAGATTGGTTAAGTGTGATCTAACTTTGTACTCGATCCAGTACTGTTTTGCAGAGGTTGCTTGTGTGCTTTTGAGTCAGTTGTGCAGTCTTGATTTGATGGTACAACTGTGATGTACTTTTACAGCTAGTTCTTGTACTTGCGTTTGTACAACATGAAGAATGATCTTGCTTCTTGTATTCCTTCATGAAGCTTGTCTTTGATTCTTTATTGGCTGAATTCTTTTTAAGCTTTTCTTGACTTTATTCTTTATAAAGATATAAGATTGACAAAGCTTCTGAATTGTAATATTCAGCTCAGGATTGATCTTTCTTGAATCTGAAGATCAATCTTCATTTTGCAGAAATCTGGCAGACTTGATCATTCTTGATTCTGAAGATCAATCTTCGTTTTGCAGAAGTCTGGCAGGATTGATCTTTGCTCTGCTGTTTTTGCTTGCTTTGATTTTAATGATATTTGATTTGAATTGCTTGGTACCTATCTTGTTTAACACACTCAAATACACAAGTTAAATACCAAAACACTTAGAATCATAATTAACATTCTTAATTAACTTTTTGTTTGTTTTCATCAAAACATTAAATTGAGATTTTGTCTCAACACATTGCAGAAATGCAGAACGTTCCCCGTTTGTCAGTGCTACAAATAGCAATACTGAGAGTGTTCAGATTGAGGTGGAGTCACCTGAAGATCAAGAGATTAATCATTAAGTCATTTTTGATACATCACTTGATGACAATGCAGCAACAGAACCAGATTTGGCCAATTACAACTTGGTAAGGGATAGAGAAAGAAGGATTATAAAACCTCCAATCAGATATGGTGAAGCAGATTTGATTTGTTATGATTTAAGTGTTGCTGAAGATCTTCATAGAGATGAACCAAGCAACTACAAAGAAGTCATTAACAGTGAAGACAAGGAAGCTTGGATGACAGCTATGAATGAAGAGATGCAGTCATTAGAAAAGAATCAAACCTAGACTTTGGTTGACATTCCTAAGAGTCAAAGGGTAATTGGATCAGATGGGTGTTCAAAAGAAAGGAAGGGATTTAAGGAAAAAAGAAGATAATGTTCAAAGCAAGATTAGTTGTAAAGGGATTTTATCAGCTTGAAGGAATAGATTTCAATGAAGTATTTGCACCAGTTGTAAAACATTGTTCAATCAGAATTCTGCTTTCAATTGTAACTCAACAAGACTTGGAATTAGAGTAGCTGGATGTCAAAACAACATTTCTACATGGTGATCTTGAAGAAACCATCTATATGCAACAACCTAAAGGATTTGCTAAAGGCAGCAACAAGGTTTGTCTTCTTAAAAAGTCATTGTATGGCCTAAAGCAAAGTCCTAGACAATGGTGCAGGAAGTTTGATGATTTCATGATAAGAACTGGTTTCCAAAGATGTAGTTTTGACAGTTGTGTTTACATTCTGAAAGAGGAAAGTCAAGAACGTATGTAGATGATATCCTTCTAGCAAGCTCATGTAAAGACCATATTAAAAGGCTCAAAGTTGATATTAGTAATGAGTTTGATATGAAAGAACTTGGAGAGGCCAAAAGGATCTTAGGAATGGATATAAAAAGAAACAGAATGAAGGGGGAACTATTTCTTTCTCAGGCTACCTACTTGAAGAAAGTTGTCACTAAATATAGAATGCATGAAGCAAGACATGTTATTATGCCTTTGGGACAAAATTTCAAATTGTCTATGCAAGACTCACCTAAGACATATGAGGAAAGACAAAGAATGAGTATAATTCCTTATGCTAGTGGAGTTGGCAGCATAATGTATGGAATGATATGCAGCAGGCCAGATTTGGCTTATGTTGTGAATGTTGTCAGCAGATTTATGACTGATCCAGGAGCATTGCATTGGTCAGCACTCAAGTGGATTATAAGGTACTTAAATGGCTCACTGGCAGCAAGTTTAAAGTTCAAAAAGACTCATTATGACAAGGAACCAATCAAGGGATATGTGGACTCGGATTATGCTGGAAACATGGACACTAGAAAATCAATTTATGGGTATGTTTTCACTCTATTTGGGACTGCTGTAAGTTGAAGAGCAATTACACGATCGGTGGTAGCACTGTCTATAACTCAAGTTGAATTCATTGCGCTTACTGAAGGTGTTAAAGAAGCTTTATGGATGAAATGACTTATTGGTGAACTAGGAATAAATCAGAATTGTGTTTCAATTTATTGTGATAGTCAAAGTGCTATACACTTATCCAAACATCAGGTGTAGCATAATAAGTCTAAACATATTGATGTTAAGTATCACTTCATAAGAGATGTGATCGATTCAAAGCAGGTTTCAGTTGAGAAAATTGCAACTGAGGACAACCCAGCTGATGCATTCACCAAATCACTTTCACAAACTAAGTTCAAGCATTGCTTGGACATAGTTGGCTTCGACAAAGCGTAAAGATGCAACAATGGCAGCAAGATTAAAGATTGAATTATTCTGATATTGAGTCAAGGTGGAGAATTGTGAATATGTGCCTCAAATCATCTAACTAAAGTTAGTTAAACTTTAGTGGTTGTTATAACTAACTTTGGCCAAGTTAGTTATGATAGGTGGTTATAGTTAGTTGCTTGTGTATACTATATATAGGGCTGTAATATTGTAGTAGTAATGTAGTTGTAGCAGTAACAACAGCGAAACTGAGAGGAAAAATAAGCAATACGTGATTCATAGAAATCAGAGAAAGAAGATTAAAGGGAGAAGAGAAAGATTGAGTGAAGAGGCTAGTATTGTTGGTTCATAGACAATGATAGATACTAGAAGATCAATCTTAAGAAGGCTTTAATCTTGTAAAGTTCAATTAACAATAGTGGATTAATCTTGCTCGCTTGCCCGTGACGTAGGTCTCAACAATTGAGACCGAACACGTAAATCTTGGTGTCATTCATCCCTTATCTTTCTTTACTTTTCGTTTAATTTGATTGTAAGAACTGTTTTCACACTACAGAAATGGAGAACGATAATCAATCTCTGTTTTCTGGTTTTCTGGTTTTAAGTTCTGTCAAGAACGTTCTCCGTTTTCAGCAGAAAACGAAGAACGCTCTCCGTTTTCAGCAGAAAACGAAGAATGCTATTTGTTTTCGTTTTTCTGCAATTGTTTTTTTTTTTTTTGCTTTGTTAGTTAATTCTTGTTGCAGATCCCAATATTGTTTTAACAATGTAAATGATTAAAAAATCCTTAAATACAACACATATTTAAGATAACACTACTGACATAGTCTAATAATTTTATTCAGATATCAGTGGTCGGTTTTAAATGAAGTAAAATCATACTCAAATCAACAGATATTGAGTTTGTTTGGTTCGATTTAGATTGAACTCGAGGTTCGATTCAAATTGAACTCAAAATAGAAAAAAAAATCAATTTAATTGATTTTAATTTTATTTTATTTTAAATTTATTATATCTTTAGTTTGATTTTTATATCTTTGAACGAAACTCAAAACACATACAATTAATATTTAAATTGAAGGATGGACTGTTTTTTTTAATTAGTATTTTTGTAATTATTTTATATATTATTTTTATTTATAAAAAAATTGTTGGGGACATTAAATGGTTGTGGCCACCCTATCTCCCTGCTAAGATCTGCCTATGGGTGGAAGGTAGCTATTTTCTATAAGTCTGATTGAACAATTTATTTTAAAGAATAAATGTAACTAAAATAAATCTTCAAATAATAAATTAAAAGTAAATATTATAAATACATTATAATTAACTATTTGGTTTTTAGAATAATAATCATTGATTTTGTTATTTTACTATTTATTTACTTAAATAATTCAAATTCGTTTTCGATATATTGATTTTTATTACATTAAATATCTCAAAATATAATCTTATGACATAAGTTAACATTTGCTTTTATTAATTACGTCTTTATTGTAGTTTTGATATATCTATCTTCATTAACTTACAAAATTTATTTTCCTATTTCAAAGGTCGACTATTTTTGTCTCTCTCAATTTTTTGAGTTAAAAAGATGACAATTTGACATATTTTAAATTATATAGTATACGATTTCGTGATATAGGACCATCTACATACATTAATTATTCATATGTCATTAATTAAATTATAAAAATAATATTTTTTTTCCGAAATTGAAAGTTAAGTTTGTATAGTGTTTTATTGCAATTTCATGGATGCTAGTCATTCTACATCATTCTATCACATGTCATGTTATTTAAAGTACATCACATGACCTTTTTTTTAGTTAAAAAAATAAAACGAGAAACCAAAATTGTTAGATCTTAAAATAAAATTATTGATTTTGTGAATTAGTGAAAATAAGAAAACTAAAACTGCAATTAAATCATTAATTTATTATCAAGTGTGTTCGAAAAACTTTAAAACTATGGAGGGTCAAAAGTTACACAATGTAACTTCTAATTATTACGGTGAGACACCCGCATACGATAGCACTGGATAAACGTCAAACCAAACATAGGCTATATGGTTTCACTTTAATTTTATAACTATTTTTATATTGACTTAATTATAGTTTTAATCCCTCATATTTTTACTAATTCGCAAAAATTGTTCCTCTTATTTTAAAATCCAACAGTTTTTATTATTCTCTTGAATTATTTAACTAAAAAATAGTTATTAGATATATTTTAAATGATATGACATACAATTTCATAATGTAGAACCATCTTAATGCATTAATTATTTATATGTTATTAATTAAATTACAAAATTTAATAATTTTATAAGGTTAAACTGTATTTTTAGATAATTTTATTGCAATTTTATGAGTAATAGTTATTCAACATCACCGTATCATATGTCACGTATTGCGTTAAAAATTCACTTATAGCAAATATACTCTATCGCAGAAGAAATATAAAAGATTATCGTATTATTAACAAGAATAACAATGCAAAGATGTAAATCAACAAAGAGAATGGGGTCATGGTTTCACTTGTAACTTTGATTACCTCCGATTTTTTTTTAGCCAATTACCAATCTCTTTAATTACTAGGACTATTAACTTGTTTGATTATTCGTGATTAATATTCTTTTTTCCTAAATTAATTTATGTTTGGTCACGGAAATAGTTTAAATCTAAGAAAAATATAGAGCATAAAAAAGTTAAATTATTGGAAGACTAAAATTAAATTTAGTCATGCAAAAGGTGATCAATCATAATACGTGATTATTGCAATAGGAAAACCTAATTGAAAAATAAAAAGTAATAAAAATAAAACTAGAATAGATAGCTAGGACATAGTAAAAAGTATCTCAATTAAGATCCACTAAAGACTCTAGAAAATAACTTATTTACTTATTGTCATAAAAGAAAATCAAATCAATAACAAGAGTGTTCATTAAATTAAAGAGAATAGTGATGAATTTTATATGGTGCTTAAATTCTTGTATAATAGGAAGAAAACGAGGTGATTAAATTTGGGTTAACTAAGGTGAAAAATAGAACATGAGACATTGACGGAGATTAAATATAATATTTTATTGCATATTAGAATTTTAGGTCGTAAGCAATATAAGCACACAATTTTTTTTTTTTGCAAACACAGCTGCAAAAGACGGACAAATTGGACTAAAAAGTTGCATATGTTTAGAAGAGACAGAGTTATAAGTATAACGTATTGTTTTGATTTGTATCTTTGGAGAGAAAAAAAAATCTAAATCAAAAAGAAAATTAATTTGGTTGAGTTTTTACAATTTTTCTCACAAAATTAAACTCAAACTGATGAATAGCATGTTGATTTGGTTATGTTCGGTCAAGTTGACATTAATAAAAATTAAGATACTTATTTTGAAAATATAAAAATTTATTTTTCAAATACTAGATTTTTTATAGTATTATAACAATTACGTAAACACTTTTTAAACTACAATGAGAAAAATAATATGTAAATGATTAAAAAATCCTTGAATACAACACATATTTAAGATAACATTATTGATATAGTCTAATGATTTTATTCAGATATGGTGATCAATTTTAAATGAAGTGAAATCATACTCAAATCTACAAAGATTGAATTTATTTAATTTGATTCAAATTGAACTCGACACAAAAAAAAAATCAATTTAATTGATTTCGATTTTTTGTTGTTGAGTTTATCAGATTATTGATTTAATTTTTATATCTATATACAAAACTTAAAATACTTACGATTAAAATTTAAATTAATAGATTTATTTTTTTAATTAATATTTTTTATAATTATTTTAGATTATTTTTATTAAAAAAAGTTATTATGAATATTGAAATAGTCGTGGCGACCTTATATCTCTACAAAACTGTGTCCATGACGTGAGGGTTGAGTTATTAGATCAATTGAATGAAGGAAAGAAGAAGTTTTGAATTTTAGAAATGTGTAAAAAGATACATAATATTGATATTTAAGATCGTGTGGTTGCAATAAAGTGAGAGGGTGGTGGATTGATTCTATATATTTTTTGGTACCAATTTGATTGTATATTTAAGTAAGTATAGTCATTAATCTCTATATTTGATTTATAATTTAAATCAAATAGACCCACTTTGAAAGTATCTTTTTTTAACAAGGTTATCTTTTTTTTTTTATTTGTAAGAAAAACAAAAGTCACCGTTTTTGTAAAAAAAAATTAAAAATGATTTTAATTTATATAAAATTTTAAAATTCTATTTTTTATCCTTATAAATAAATTATGAACATTTTGTACCCAAAAAAATTCTCAACTTTTTGTGAGTTAGCCTCTCTTCTTTGTAATAATCTTAGGCCGAAATATTTGCTATAATTATAAAATACTTTATAAACAAAACAAATAATGAACTTGTATTTTTGTTTTTGTTTTTTTTCTATAAATAAATATTAAATCATGTTATTTATATTACTATAAAATTAACTCCAAAATATCTCTAAAAAGTATAGTAAATTGAAGTTTATCATCACATCGTTTAAAATAAATCACGTCACTCTTTTTTAATTAAAAATTTGTGAAAATGACCAAAACTGTTGGATATTTAAATAAGAGGATCACTCTTTTTCGAATTGGCAATAATAGGGGCAAAATTTGTAGTTAAGCCATTTATTTTTTACTACCCTAACTTTGTTTCTTTTATTCCAAATCATATTCCAAAGTTGTTGCATAACGTTTTTGACAATAATTAATAATATTTGAATTATAACACACCAAATGAAGAGACTAAACTCACAAATGTATAAACAAAATAAGTCTTAAGAAGTACCTTTGAAAAGATCTCAAAGAGAAATAAAACAACTATTCTAAACTATTATGAAACTTATTTGCTAAAGTCATAGACCGAAAGAGTTAAAATCCGGTTTGGATGAGGCGTCCTATGTCAAAGAAATTAAAAAAATTGTGATAGATTATAAGGATTGTTGAGATTGTCTCGAAAGGTTGATATTAAGAAAATGGTAGAGATTTAAGTTGGATAATAATTGTTCAATTGAAATTGTACCAATTCAAAAAAATGACAATTTTTTTTCTCATGCAGTGTCCAAAGAACGACATAGAGCAGAAATAAATGAAATCAGGTCTATATAGTTTTGTAGTTGGGAGTCTGATGTATGGGCAAACCTGCAGAAGACCAGATATTAGTTTTGCATTAGGAAAGTTAGCATGCTATCAAAGTAATCATGAAATTGATCATTGGAATGGTGTAAAGAATATTTTGAGGTATCCGCAAGGAATTAAGGAGTATATGCCCATGTATAGAAGATCCAATCAATTATGAATAATTGGACATACAAACTCAAATTGTGGTCGATACATTGACTCAAGGAAGTCATCTTTTGACTACTTATTCCCCCTCGTATAAGGAATCATATAATGGAAAAATGTTAATCAAACTATTGCTACTTCGTTTGCCATGAAAGTTGAATTTGTAGCATGTTTTGATACTACAATTTAGGCATTATAGCTGTGAAATTTTGTTTTAGCAGCTTATAGTAATTGACACAATTTCTACAATGATATTCTTTTCCAAGAATGATAAATATTCAAAGGGTGCAAAACACATGGAGTTAAAATATTTATTGAGAAAGTTTTGAAACAAATAATATCTATAGAACATGTTAGAACAATCATTATAATTGTTGGCCCATTAACTAACGAATTACAACTAAAGACATTTAAGGAACATTTATATAGAATAAGTCTTACTTGTCCTATTGAATAATGTATTGATGATGTTTATACTTGAACTCTTTATAATGATATATTTCTAAATTGTTATAACTTATTGTAGTATTGTGCACGTAATTTTTGTTATGAGTTCTAACATGATATTTTATGTGGTGTTTAAATACTCGTATAGTTGCGGAAAAAAATGACGGCCAGCAAAAAAAATTGACGGGGTGATTTAGTTTGGGTTAATGAAGATGAAAAATAGAGCATGAAGGTTTGAGTTATCATATTACTTGAATGATGGAAAGAAGAAATTTTGGATTTTGAGATGTTGTGTGGAAAGAAAGATATGGTAGTGATGATATCTAAGATCACGTGGTTGTAATAAAGTGAGAGGGAAGTGAATTGATTCTATATATTTTCTTTTGGTAGAAATTTGATTTTATACATTTAAGCACGTATAGTCTTTTTATATTTAATCTATATTTTAAATCAAATAGACCCACTTTTAAAGGTATTTTTGTTTATATTTGATACAACACTATTTTACAAGTTTTTTTTTTTAAATTATCGTTTTAAATTATCGTTTTTTAAATTATCGTTTTTATAATATTTTTATCAAATTTTAAAATTCTATTTCTTATTCTTATAAAAAAAAT
>JBBPBP010009779.1:24306643-24323095 GCA_037974735.1 Cicer chorassanicum
AATATTATATATATTTTTTGAATTAGAGGATTTTTTTTTGAGTCAATTAGAGGATAGTTATTTATATAAATGAGTAACTATTGTAACAATAAAATACAGTTTAAAATTTAAAATATGGTAGTTATTTTTGTGTCCCCCATTAATGATCTGATGATAAAATTAATTAAAGCAATAATATTTTTTTACCGTTTATTTTTCTTAAATTGATAGTAGATGTTAAGTCATTTTACGTAGATCATTTAAATTTTTGAACGATTTTTTAAAACATATTTAGAATATTATAAACATTTTTCTATAAACATTTAGAAATTTTTAATAAGGAGCGAATTCAATATAAATTTTTGAAGCACCAAAATCTCAAGAAAGAATGCACAAAGTGTATATGTAAAGTTTGTTCGTATTATTATAAAAAATAAATAAAAAACTCGATTTTTTTTATAGAGACTAAAATAGACGGTTCTCGAATCTAAGTATATTGTTCATACGGCTAATCCAGTTCGATCCATCGGTCGGTTCTCTGATCTAAGTTATCTCTACCACTCACACAATTAATCTTCTTTGATTTAAAGGTTAGTTCTTCGATCTAAGTTGTTTGTAACATTCACACGACTAATCTGATACCAAAGACTGCAAAATATTCAATTCATCACGACATATTCCATGTATCACATTGCGAATCAGGGTTTACTTATAGTCTGATACTAAAGACCACAAAAGATTTAATATATCATAGTGCAAACTATGGTTCACTTATTATCGTTTGTGTGTTATGGACAACTAAGATCGAATAATCAACTTTTTGGTCAAACTTTAGTAGTCGTATTAGTGGTATAAACAACTTATTAATATTTCAATTCAATAAAAAAACCTAACATTAATAGAAATAATTTAAATGATAGTAATATTTTATAGGATTTATTGTGCTTTTGGTCCTTGTAATATAGAAGAAATGTGATTTTAGTCCCAGGTGCTAAATATTTTTTTTAGATACTACCCTATAACTTGATATTCATCCTTTTTACTCCCTTGATGAATTTTGACCTTTTTAAAAGCTTATGTGACATTGATACATGGAAAAACTTGTGGTGAGGTGGAATAATAATATTTTGCCATTTACTTACATTTTTATTAATACAAATAAAAATTAACTCTTAAAATCAAAAATAGAAAAAATAAATAAATTTGTTTCGAGTGAAATCAAAGAGAAGCAGAAATGAGAGAAAATATCATGAAACATAAAAACCCACCACACGTAAATTAAAACAATTGGTTTGTAGGCTATTCCAACCATGACCAAATGAAACCACACAATCACATGAACCTTTGTGGTTTAGATGTCGTTAACTAAGTTGGGGTTTAGTCTTGAATGTGGTTGCTATTAGTTATTACCACGAAGCAAAAACAACACATACTTTTTTTTGTTGATTAATGCATATTTGTTTGTATTATGACACTCCAATTTTTTATAATGATTATGTTAATCCTATCAAGCATTTGATTGCACTAAGGTTTAATGAATTATTTTTTAAACTCTGATGATATATTATATTTAGAATAACAAGGGAATAAAACTTTAAAAATAAATGATAGATGTGTAAAAGAATGGAAAAGAAATTCACGCATGAAATTATAACGCCGAGGAATCCGAGACTCTAGTGAAGTTATAATGTTCTAAACATACCTGCAAAAAAATTATTCAAAAATTAAAAGGATGCACGTGAAGTTAACTTAAAAGAGAAAGACTAAAATGAAAACATAAAACCTTTGGGCCTTAAAGTTAAATTTTTTTTTATTGGGACTAAAAACTAAATATTGAATTTTATAGAGTCAAATTTATTTATTTCATATAATTTATATTTTGTGTTGGAATAGTTTTTTCTGAATTATTTAATTGTTAAGAAAAAGATTGATTACATGTTCCTTATTTAATTATTTTTGTTTAATTTTTTTATTTGAAATTATTTTATAATTAAAAATTAAAATTACTGTAAAGGCTGACTCTAGTGTTAGAATACATTTTATAAACTTTTCAAATAGTTCATTGATGTCATAAAATTTAATTTTTTTAAAAAAAATATATACACGTTACAATATTTCATTGAATGAGATTTAGTAATGAATGCTTTGAATTAATTTGGTTTTTGGGTTGTTACGCTTTTTTTTTACTGAGTTGGTTGCATATTAATTTGGTCAATATATTTTGTCTAATTGATTTCTGATTCAATTGAAAAAGTATCATATTTATTTAATTATTTAATCATATATAGAATATTATTATAATTGGAATTATATCTATTAGTGTTTTATTTTTATTTGAAATTTAATTATTAGATTTTTTATTTAATTGAAATATTACTAAGTTGTCTGTACCACTGATATGACTAGTCAAGTTCGACAAAATAATCGATTATCCAATCTTAGTTGTGCATGACATTCATACAACAATAAGTAAACAAGTTTGACCAAGTTGCCGGCTATTCGATTTAGTTATCCATAACATATAGATTTAGTTATCCATAACATATATACAATAAAAAGTGAATTCTTGTTTGCAGAGTGATACATGAAATCTTCAATGGTCTTTAGTATCGACAAGAGAAATCTAGTTTGCATTGTGATACATGGAATCTATTATGTCGAATTAAAATCTTTTGCAGTATTTAGTATCGAATTAATCGTATAAGTGTTACAGACAACTTAGATTCAATTTCCGTCAGTTTTAGCCTCTATAAAAATGCAGTTTTTATCATAATGGAATCAAAATTTGTAAATACATTCTATGTGTTATTTCTGTAGCTTTTAACGCTTGAAAAAATTTATATTAAATTCACTATTTGTTAAAAAAATTCTAAATGTGTATGGGAGATTTTTTATAATGTGCTAAAATATATGTTTTAAAAAAATCATTCAAAAATTAAAATGAACCAAGTTAATTGACTTAACATAAAAGTCTAAGATTGTTGACAAATAAAAAAATTTCTATAAATGCTAAGTAAATATATAATAAAATTATACAACTTTTGTATTTAGAAGAAAAAAAACTTTAATTGTAGTTTTAATCCCTCTATTTTTACTAATTCATGAAACTGACCCCTATTTAAAAATCTGACAGTTTTGGTATCCATTCTAATTTTTTAATTAAAAAATTACGATATGACATATTTTAAATAACCTGACACATGATAGGATAATGTAGAATAATTAACACTCATAAAATCACAATAAAACTCTATAAAAACTTAACATACAACTTCAAAAAATTTCATTTTTGTAATTAATGACGTATGAATATTTAATGCATCTAGATGGTTGTATATCATGAAATCGTACGTCATATAATTTAAAAAAATATGTCAAATCATCATTTTTTTTTTAGTTCAAAAATATGAGAGAGACCTAAACTATTGAATTTTAAAATAGGGGAACCAATTCCGTAAATTGGTGAAAATAGATGAACTAAAACTGCAATTAAATCAAAGAAAAATAAACTCTCAAAGTCCTCAATTATTTTCATTACATCCTTCATTTTTTTTCAATTTTTTCAAAACTGTCCATTTTCCTTCCCTTCTAAACTTTCAAATCTCTTTAATACAAAATCTCATTTTTGGCATTTGGACTCTATTTTATAATACAAAATCTCTTTAATTTTGAAAATTCAAAGAATACATTAGAGAAATAATTTTTTGAGTATTTTATAGGGTTTAGATAATTTCTCTAAATTTTTTCTACGTTGTCACAATGTTTTAAAAATATATTAATTGTAAGTATTTGTTGAGACAAAATCTCTCTCAAATGATTTTAATGATAACAAAATTACTTAAGAGATTATGATTGTGTTTAATGACTAATTTGTGCTCTTGAGTGAATTTATAGTAGAAAACAGGTTATTCATCATAAAGACTAAAAGGAAGAAAAACTGATTCAATACCGCCGTGTTTGCAAACTGGAGGATGGGTTGAATCTGTGAGAGGATGGCCTCTTAAAAGCATAATATTCATCCAGCAACGCAACCATAATTTTTGATCACGTTGAGAAGTCAAGACAGTAACCAAGAATGACCAAATAAAATACATTATCTAAAGAGGTCATAAAACACATTTGGACTAGTACGAGGATATGCAGTACTAGGTAGAGGACGACCAATACTAGGTAAAAGGTTGGACAAATTGTCACATCATTCTCCAAAAGTTGAATTCAGCCTAGTATTACAACATTCAGACGACTGTAGCTCACATAGTCAAAGAAATAGCCTTTCATGTCTTGGAGAAAGAAAAAGTGGAAATGACCAAGTACCTAGGAGGTTTGAACCTCAAGGCTGAGGATGAACTGGAACTGTTCAAGACAGCTGGATGGCAGTTTTGTAATTTCAGCTCAAAGACCACTGGACTCTTTGATGAAACCTCCCAATGGTCATAAAGTGTTTAACACATGGAAGAGTTGTACAAAGACTTTATAAAAGGCAACAAGCTCTTCTTCATTAGATACACAACAATATTGCAGAAAAAGATCAAGAATCTTAAGTTTATCATAAGAAATATTCTTCCTCTCTTTATACTTTCTACATTCATACACTAGATCTTTGAAATATCTTTTTATAAAGTGTTTAAGTAAAGAGAAAGAAATCATACTCATTACTCTGTAATTTTCAAGTAAGTTGTACTTGAAAATATTTGAAACTTGTAAGGAACAAGGTTGTAAGTTTGGTGAAGCTTAAGAATACACAAGTGTAATCATCCTCTGCGAGAGGTTGATCTGATTGATTCTTAGTGAAATCTCACAAGAGTGTGAGGACTGGACGTAGCCATCTTTGGATGAACCAGTATAAAAGTTGTGAGTCTCTCTCTTTATACTCTCCTTGCATTTATTCTGTTCTTATTTAAAGGTTTAAATCTCTGTCCTCAAGTTCGCATCCTCTCACAGAGGACAACAATTCAAAAACTATTTAAAACATTTTTAAACGCTAAAATCCCTATTCAACTCCCCTTCTAGTGATATTTAGCTCCATCAGTATTATCTTATCATTCTATTAAATAAAATGAAACATTTCTCTTTACAATTCTCTATCTTTCACTGCCTCAAAGTTCCCCTTCCAAACTCTCAAGCCAAACCTAGTTTTCGATTCAATGTTAAATGCATTTGTTCTAATTGTGTCCTCTACTTCAAATTACGAGCATCACTCTAATTAAGTTAATATGCATTTTTATTGATTGTGTCGTCTACTTAAAATTATGAGCATCACTCTAATTAAGTTAATACTTTAGTTTTGATCCCGTTATTTTCACCAATTCACGGAATTAATCATCTATTTTAAAAGTCAACAGTCTTGGTCTCTCTCTCACTCATATTTTTTAACTAAAAAAAATGATGATTTAACATATTTTTTAAAATTATGTGACATACAATTTTATAATATACAATCATCTAAATGCATTAATTATTCATATGTCATTAATTAAATTACAAAAATGAAAAATTATGAAGTTGTAAGTTAAATTTTTATAGAGTTTTATCATGATTTTATGAGTATTAATCATTCTAAATCATCGTATCATATGCATGTTATTTAAAACACGTCACATCATAATTTTTTAGTTAAAAAATTAAAATGAGTACCAAAACTGTTTTAAATGGGTGAACCAATGTCGTGAATTAACAAAAATAGAAGGACTAACAATGCAATTAATATTTTTTTTACAATACAAAATTCTATTAATTTGAAAAACTAAAAAAACTATATTCAAAATTTTGTTGAAGAGCTTCTATAAATTCTTCAAATTCAATCTATATTATCATAATACTTTTAACATTTTAGTAAAAAAAAATACTTTCAATATTAAAAATATATTGATCATAAAAATTCATTTTCATTTTTAACAAAAACACTTTTAAAAAAAAAATCTCTATTTTTTCTCTAGTTTGCTTCCAAAGGTCCCTCATTTCCCTCCCCTCCACTCCGCTATTAAGATCACAACAAATTTGACCGACACATTTAATTCTGTTTCCCATTCAAATCCATGTGTTGAATCCGTGATGATACGGTACTGCCAGTGCACAACACATATGTTTTCATTGACGTCTGAATCAATAGATCTCCACCGTCCACGTAATAATAATTAACAGCTCAGAATCAGGTTTGATTCCTTCTAATCAAATGACGCCGTAGGTAGCTTCTATTCAACTGCTACTACTTAACTCGAAAAACGAACAATCATTTGGTGGTAACTATCGCCGATTAAAGGAAGATCAAAACTCTCTTATACACTCTAGATCCACCATTCTCCCTAAATCAGGTTAACTTGATCTTGATCCAATTAACTATTCATCGCTTCAAAGTATTATTATTATTATTATAGATACTAGTACTATTTGCTTATTCGCTTTGTTTCTATTGTTGCTGGCATCGCTAATTTCGGTAAAAACTGCTCCTAATATATTCACATTTCAATTTGCTGCTAAATTTTTTATGTAGTGTGATTTTTAACTTCTAATTCATATTATTTTATTATGCTTCACGTTTTTTATTTTAAGAATTTGCAATTTTCATTGTAGTGTATATTGGATTTGCGTTTAGTTGCAACTGTGCAGATGTTGGTTCTGTATCTTTTTATAACATCATCGTGTGTTCATCGTTTGTTCTGGTGTACTCTTTAGTATCTTAATTTAGTAGCAAGGTTTTAAATTGCAGTTGGTGACTGTGATTGTGGTTGCAATGTTATGGTTTTTGGAATTATGTGATTGCGTTGCCTGCATTTGTGGCTGTATCAACAACTTTTGTATGTGATTTTCAGCATTATCAAAGATCACGCAGTTTAAAATCTTGTTTAGTGGCCAGGCCTGAGAAAGTGAGAATAACAGAATGTTGTAGTTTAGAAGGATGTTTTGTTTTATCAGATAGGTTTGACTTTTAAAAAGATTTCATTTGGTATTGATTATTGTAGCTGAAAATAATACATTTTAGTATCCTAATTTAGTAGCAAGGTTTTAATTGCAGTTGGTGACTGCGATTGTGGCTGCAATGCCAAGGTTTTTGTTTTTGGAACCTCTGTGATTGCGTTGCAACCGCATCAAATAGCCTTTACGCGACGCAGTTTAAAACCTTGTTTAGTGATGAGGATAGCAGAATGTTGTAGTTTATAAAATGTTTTGTTTTATCAGATAAAATTGACCTTGAAAAGATTTAACTTGGTATTGAGTGTTGTAGCTGAAAAAATTACATGTTTTTGTTGTGTTGCTTTCCAGAGAAACTGAATTGCCTTCGGTTTACATGGGAGAGAGGGTGGATAAGTCTAACTCGAGCATGAACTCTAATTCTAAACAAAGTAGTGCTATCAATGGTAAAAAAACGTACAACAAACAGCTGGTTGCATCGCGTCCTAAAGGCTTTGCACAAAGATATTGTGAACCCCTTGTTTCATTGACGCATGGTGACTTTGGAAGCAGTGCTGTGGGGTGTGCCACATTGTTTTTACTTAAAGTTGCTGCTTTAGAGACTGTAAGGAGGTTTTCCAACAGTAAATGCCCGTGTTTGTGGCGAGGCCTGCAGGGTCTACAAATCCTTGTATACCCACCATTTAAATGGATTCAGAGGTGGGCTCCCTTCACGGGTTTGGTCAAAAGCATGCAGGTTTGTGATTATCAATGTCTTAAGGTTTCAATATATATTTATATAGAATGTCATTTCAAAGCAGAAAAATAAGATATCTCAGGAAAATCATTTTCTATAAAATCGAATTATCTAGCAGCAGCACCATTTAAAAAGTTTTAGAAATTGGCTCATATCACCTATATTTGGGTGCTTCTATGTGGTCTTTATTCTGGAATGTTATTTGTGGGTTACTTCTATTTATCATACATTTTTATTGAATTTCTCGTATACTGATTCTTTTATTCTTCCTCATTTTTGTTTTATATAGAAAAGATTGTCATTCCCTTTGTATGGAGTAGGGATTTTTTTAATTGCTATTCTTGCTTATAGTGTTATTTCATCTTTGGCTATCATAAGATATACCATATGATATTTCCCTAGCCCCTTTTCCTAGTTAGGTTAAGGAGTAGAGGACGGAATTGATTAACAAGCTCTTTCACTTTTCTGTCAAGTTGTTTTCTGTGTTTTCTCCTTCTAATATCCCAAATTCAGCTATATACATGAAGCAGATAGTTAATACTCTCTCTCCTAACAGGTACTATCAAGACCATTATTAGTCCTTTCCATTGCAACAGTCTTTACTGATCCACCACAATGTAGTGATGGAACCTCAGATTGTATTATTGATTCTCCTGATTCAGAAATATCTGCAGAACCATCTCCTGTGCAAGATAATTTGAATACTAGGTATATGATTTGAAGCTCCTTGCTAAGGCTTATATGTGCAATTTATTCTTGTTATGGTCTGATTATAAACACTTATCTTTTGAGTTTAGAATGGCATATCTTTTTATGTGAGAACTGTAATGAGTAGATTAACATGTGCTTATCAAGTTATTATTAACCTTTCGGCCCATAATTGCTAGAGGGTTATTTTCCTGATTGAGGATTATTTGAATTTTGACATTAATCTGTCAGATCATTTGACAATCTGTTGGGGAATTGATAAAGTTGGCTTAACAAATAACTGATATGCAACAACCAAACCAAACCTTGGACGATCCCAAATTATGCAGATTTGTAATGCCACATAAGTTTCTGTTTTGGAACAAATTTTTTAGAGATAGATATTAGAGTTAATGGAAAATTATTACCTTTCAGGTTCACGTGTTTCTAACTATTTTACTCAAAACCCTGTTTCTGAACTTTCTTTGTTCGAACATTATAAAAAATCAGAATCCTGAAGACCAACAACCACCCATATCCCACTAAGTAGGATCGGCTACATGGATCAAACGACGCCATAACGTTCTATCATATAGCAATCTCTTTCCAACTCATTAATCCCTAGGTCTTTCTTAATAGTTTTTCTAGGTCTTTCCCTACCTCTAGCTATTTACCACCCTCCATTTGATCCACTTTCCTCACTACAGAATCTACAGGTCTCCTCTCCACATGCCTAAACCACCTGAGCCGAGTTTCTACCATCTTTTCTACTAAGTTGTTATCCAAGCTCTCTCTCTAATGTTGTCATTTATAATCTTGTCTTGTCTAGTCTTTCCGCACATCCAACACAACATTCGCATGTCAGCTACACTTATTTTGAGAAATTGAAGAAGATAACGTTCAGAGAGGAAGTAAGATATATCTTTTCTGTAAAATTCATAAACTGAAATTATGAATACAAGAGCAACTATAGCTTGGTATTTATAGTGAGTAATCTAACTGGTATCTTTTCTCAGAGTTAAGTCCTGAACTGAACTCTAAGCTTGGTATTGTTTTACGCAACTATCCAACCAACTCAAGTGTTTACCTAGGACTGAAACTGAAAACCTATAATACAATTAAAAAGTAAGTGTAGTTAGATGTTGGTAGATTTCTCTATTAAAACATTGGCATCATTCTGCAGTTCTGAGAATGATCAGTTTAGTAAGTTAATAGTCTGGTAGTCTGTGTAAACAATAATCCATCCATGAAAATGTAAGATAATTACTGATTGAACCACACTGAACCAGTTTCTACAACGTCTTCCTGAAAATGAAACTTAATGCCTTATTTCAAACTTGGTGGAGTTTGCAGGATGTAGAGTCTAACTGAGTCTTGTTGTTTTATGTATCATTTGGAAAATCAAAATGCCAAAAGCTCTCATAATATCTCCAGCCTAGAATTCGAACATCAATTAAGGATAAAAAACTGTGTAGTCTGATTTATTTGTGGATTCCATTTTGAAATTCTTGTTACATAAACTTAAACTCACGTACACATGAACCAAAAAACCACCTATTATTATAAATTTGTCTTTTTATTTACATACGAAGTTTGGGATCTGTCCATTTTGGGCTGTTTTTTGAACTTGTTGGTTGCAATAAAATTATGTGTATGTCTTGTATAGTCCTCGTGTTTCAACAGGAATGATTTGTGAAGTTCATTACACTGTTTTTCAATAAAATACCTATTCTGATAGGAAAAAAAAACAAAAATATGCGGCCTATTATATTTGAAACAATTTATACCAGAGGCCTTTGATATTTCTCAAAAAAGTAATTTGTAATACTGATGTTTATTAAGCCAAGAATGTAAAGGGTTGACCCCAGATCAACAAGAAATATAGCCAAAGTTGTCTTTATAAGGCTTGGGAATCCTCATCTCTTGATATAGCTTTTGGGTTTTATTTAGGCCTAGCACAAATTCAAAGAACTTCGATCTTTTGGCTAAAACACGTGAATAAAGTGTTTTCATGATCTACATGTTTTTCAGGATAAATTTCAGATTGTTGTTTAGGGCTTGTCTTGAGTTGTCTTTGCAAGCTTCTTTAGTTCTTGCTAATATTTTTCTTTCCTATTTCACAGTCAACCTGAGGGAGCTCCTGAAGTCTTAGAATATGAAAAATGGTTGACTCAACTCAATCAAGAGCTTGAAAATCAAGGGATTAGTTTGCCAGAAAGGTATTTGATGGCTTTTCTGCATAATTGTGCTATTCCAAAAAATGCTATGACATGATACTCTCAGAATTCTATTTCGAGCTAAGCTATTGGATTTTCATACAACTATTATCATTTTGTATTTTTTTGTTGGTAATGTAGATCTTCTCATGTGTCATTGTTTGGTAATAAAGAGCACAAAATACTGGCAATTGTATTTAGCTGCCTTTCACAATTGAATATGTTAAATTATTTCCACATAGTGAATAACATTCAATGTAATCATTTAGGCATTAGGATATTCATCGCATTCAACGTACTCACCCTATTCACCCCCAACTCTGGGATTATGTACTTATGCAATGGTACAGTGGTAGATAATCCAGCTATTAGTAATCATTGAAAATTTTATGCCATTGCTCTATATATTCTCGTTTTCGTTTTGTATTGTTGTGCTGCTTGAGGCAAGTTTTGAAATCTTGGTCAGAGGTTCCTTATTAGATAGCAATAGCATATTTACTTGCATATTTCTTGGTTTCTCCTGTTGCAGCGGACCATGATTTAGTGGTGTTTGTGCAGAATCAATGATGATGAGCTCCACAGATTTTATGCCGCTTCTAATAATGACTTTTCATACTTCCTTACCTCAATCAAGAAGACAATACGCTGGCGGGAGTGTTACAAAATTCTTTCAGAAGAAGAGCTGGAAATGTGGTCAAATATGGTGTTCTGGCATGGATCTGATTTGTTGCAAAGACCTTGTCTCATTGTAAGGCTTGGGATAGCTTGCAGCTCCTTAGCATTCCAAGATAGACCTCGATTTGCTCAGGCAATTAGTATGTTTTTCTTTTGCTTGCCACTAGTTCTCATATTTGCTTTATTTTGAAATTGCAATCCGCTCCCTCTTGCTGCTCCCTTCACTTGTCGCTTTTCAAGTTTTAGTTAAATGGGTAACCAATGGTCTTTGCTTCAGTATCACAGGTAGACTTTGGAGTCTTGCACTTAGTTGATAGAGACAACCCTCAAATTACAGTATTGGTAGACTGTGAAGGGTTATCTCCATTGAGAGTTCCCATGCAAATACTGAGATCTTGTTCTTCCCTTCTGCAAGATCACTTTCCTAATCGTCTTGGTTGTTTGTATGTCATTCGACTTCCAGCAATTGCCCGTGTTATTGCCCAGACTTTTATTCAGGTAAACTCTCCTTTCATTTATTTAGCCTAAAACAACAAATAAAGTAGCAAAGAGGGAACATATGTAGTTGATCCATGTCATAGAGATTCAACTGAGTTTTACGCTGGCTGTTGGCTGTCTAACACAACCCTCTTCTTTTATCCTGGCTTGCGACTGGCAATGAATAGCAAAGAAAACAAAGAGGGAACATAGTCTCGGTAAAAATAAAAAGAGGGAATGTAGTAGTGAAGTTGTTGAACATAAGGTGTACGGCTATTCAATAAATCGATTGATTGAATGCAATTTTACTTACCCATACAGAAGAGGTTTCTTTGCCTTTGCCACACATTATTTGTTACAAAATTATTACTCTGAAATACGTGCCTTCCTTAGATTAACTAATTAAAGCACTTGAATCATAGGTTTTAAAGCCAGCTACTAAGAAAAAGTTGAAAATAGAAGGAGAGATGTACAAGAAGGTTCTTTATGACGATCTATCCACACTACCATCATATCTTGGAGGCAGCTGCACATGCGTCAAGTGTTCTAAAATGGGCAAGCGCAATATGATACAACCTCATGAAACTGGGACCAGCAGTAGCAGGATTGATAGGGAGGATGATATCAGTGACTACAGTGATACGCCATCGCTGCATCAATCTATTGAATTAGATGGTCGCCAACACAACAGCTATGATCAGTTGTTGAGAACTGCTGTCATAAGTATTCTGGTAGTTTGGGTTGTCGTAGCTCTTGGTGCTGGAATATATGAACCTAGTTTATAAGATTGGCCAAATTAGTTTTATTTCCGTAGATGAATAAATCTGTAGAGAATGCCTCTAGTATGATTTGTCTGTGAATTAGGAGACGGCACTGTTTCAAATTCTACAGATAAAAGAACTCCAGTTTTGGCTTGCACAGCTGCAATAAATAAGCGTTCGGTTATGGGTTATATAACACTTAATTTCACTAATAAAATTATATGAAAGAATCCATATTACTGTTGAAAATTGATTTTTTACTATATTGTTTGATCCTCTAAATTGAATTCAGCAATAGGAAAGAGAATTAGGATCGTCTACTGTGTCCTTCACTCTATAGCAAACTAAAACAAGTGTTGGATGAGAAAGAAAATTATTAAAAAAAAAAAAAGTAGAGAGGAAAGATAGGAGAGGAGAGAAAGAAAATAGGTATAGGAGAGAGTTGGAGAGATATATTGTAGGAGAGGATCCAAACGCGTTTTCTTTCGCTGCTCGAGAACAATTAACAGAAATGAGTCATCTCTTACAAATATTATTTACATCTCTTTACAACATTTTATTTAGGATAGACTCTCACCATCAAATTCCTCTCTACACTTTATTCACTTTGTCTTTGTTAGAGCACCTCTGATGGTGAACTCAACATAAGTTTTTTAAGTGGGATCTATTTTGCCACATCTTGAATCAACTCATTCACTATTTATTTTAATAGTTTAACTCTAAATAATCATATTGAGTTCAATAACTTTAATTCATATATTAATATTTTATTTATATTTAATTTTATTACAATTTAAAATATTAATTAAATATTTTAATTAATATTATTATATATTATTTTAATTTAAAATAAAATCGAACTTGATTTTTTATAACAATAATAAAAATTAAATGTTAAATACTTGACATAAATAATTAAAAATGATAAAAGTAAATAATCAATTTAAATTTCATTATTGTCGTGTCTAAAGCGCTCTCAAATATGTTCTACTAAATCTGCTTGAAGTTGTTGATGACTTCGTTTTTCACGGATACTTGCTCTCCTTTGTAATTTTGTTACAAGATTAGAATGAAGACCATTACATGTTTCCGTTGTTGAAATATTATTCTCTATGTTATCATAATAGTAATCAAAATCACCATAATATGTAAAAAAAAAATATTGTTGATAGAAGCTTAAAGAGAAAATATTGTGTAATTAAAATTGTAGAAAATAAGAAAAACAAATTGTTCCAATTAATAAAAATAGTTTTTATATATAAATTAACAGTAAAAAAAAAATGTCATAAATTTTAGGCTAAATTGCATTCGTGGTCCCTTAACTGAATTTCAGTTAACATTTTAGTCATTTATCTTTTTTTCTTCCGATTTGGTCCTTTATTTTAATTTTAAGTGACAATTTGATCTTTTATGTTTTAAAATATCAACAATGTTATCCTTTTTTTTTTTTGCAAAAATTTCAAACACAACCCATAAAATTAATTATCATCCTCAATATAATGCAAATTTCATCAAATTCATAACTTAAATATTTAAATAAACTCATTTCCATTTCTAACAACATCAAATAAAGAATAAAGGACCAAATTAGAAAGAAAAAAAAGATAAATGACTAAAACGTTAACTGAAATTAAGTTAAGGGATTACAATGTAATTTAGCCTAAATTTTATTATTATTAAATTGTCAAAATGCCGTTTTTTATAAAGTAACCGTTGTTTCAACTTAGTCTAACTCCAACAGTGAACTAGAGAGGTTTTTTCTCGGCTTGTAGAAAGACGAACTGAGTTTTATAATAATTTACGAGTAAAGTCCGGTGGAATACCGTTTCTTCCTTAAACAAAGAGTTTGTGAAACAAACCAATAATTTTTATTAAAAAAAAAGTTGATTCAAGAGACTCCTTTGAATTTTTTGAAGTTCACAAAATTGGTTGAGATACTTTAAAATTGTGGCTAAGTGGGACCATTTCAACAACTTAAATGCATTGATGATGCTCTTAGGTCCTTAGTTGGCCCATATAAGCCTCCTATTGTACAAGTCTATTCTAGGAGGACTAGGATAGGAGAATATGAGACAATTTTGTAACAACATTGTCAAACAATTATGAAAGGGATTCTCCTTAGCTGGCCCATATAAGGCTCCTATTGTACAAGTCTATTCTATGAGGACTACAAGGGTATAAATTAGGGGATTGAGGAATATGAGATTCATTCATTGTATCAATCTTTCTCATAAATATTTATTATCTTTTATTTTTTTAAAATAACAAGTGAGTAGACAAATAGAGTAGTTGAGAGGGTGTAAAGAGGAATTTGGTAGAGAGGATCTAAGTCCCATTTTATTTCTCTAGATCTCTCTCTTACATATTTTCTCACTCCTAATTATCTCTTCATTTTTCCTTATCTTCAGTTTCATTCCACTCACTTTTTTTTTTGTTGGAAAGCAAATGCATGCATGAGGGGATCCATGTCCATTAACAAGTGTTTTTAAGTTAAATGTAGATAGAAAGAATGACATCAATCATATTGAGGATTATGGTTACAAAAAGCTTAAGATTGTATAATTGTGTTCTCACTATCTGAATTCTACTAATATGTTTTTAGATGTAAATCATTATTTCCATTGTTCTATATTTTATTTAGGCAAAAATCTTGTTCGGATCTTTTTTTTCTTTCTCCGGTTCACTTCATTTCCTTATATTTAAATCAACTTTTTAAATGGAAAGAGACCGGATATATGCTATAGTTAATGTAGATATCAGTGCCGTGCATAAAAACTCTTATAAGATGTGAATTTTTAGAAGTTAATGCCGTATCTCCAAACTCAAAATGATCAGCCAACTATTTTAATGAGAAAATAATAAATTTCAATCACACAGATTATTAAAAATATAATTTTGATGTTTAATAATTATGATTAAAGATTTTTTTTAGTGAAATATCTCTATCAATAATTATTAAATAAAATATTTTAAACACTCCACGTTTGAAGAAATTTTATCCATCTTTTATTAAAAATGATTTTATTTAAAAACTAATCAAAATAACTATTTTAATTCATTTTCAGCGGAAAAATTAATTTTTAACAAAATAGTTTTTGAAAAATTCTTACACATAAAAATAATTAAAATATCAAAATGATTTTTTCAATCTTACGTACTCAAACTATTTCTCCAAACATAAATGACAACCAATTTATCACAAAAATAGAAGTAACGATGGGCAACATCCGTTGGGGGACCACCAAATGTCCAAACCCATAGGAACTAACTATATATAGATTACTTAGCTTTGTCATAAATAACAACTTTGTCATAAACAATAATAACTCATATCGTATTCGTCATAAATAATAATAACTCATATCGTATTTAGAGTAAAAACACAATATAACTAACTATATATAGATTAATTAGCTATGCCATGCAAAAGTATTGTAGAGAATTATATTTGACAACTTATAATAGGAACGAAACAATGAAAGATCGAGCTGAACTTGGAAACAATGGTCCAGGGAGATAAAGAGAGGAAGGGTAGCTTTTGAAAACACAACAAAGAAACTCAACCAAATTTATATTTATGGTAACACTTGCAAAACTTGACCATCTAACCAAAAAGTAGTTTGAACCAAATATTTTAAAACACGTAAAAGTGAAACCGATATACTTCGTTGAAATAACGATTTTTTTTTTTTATAATTTTAATTTCAATTGTAAAAATAATTTATTTGATTAGTGGAGTTAAAATTGAATAAATAAATATACTAAAATTCTTAATTTAATTAATTTTTATAGACAATATAGTAATATTCGGGTGAACAAATTTGAAAAAACTATTTGTCAAAATATTCATAGCACGAATATACATTCTTTTTTTTATAGTATCGTAGAAATTGTCGTAAGATAAAATAAGAGATACAGTTTATTTATCGTATCATATTAATAAAAAATAATATGTTTAAATGCATTTTTAGTCTTCTATTTTATCTAAAATGAACTTTTAATATCTCTTCAT
>JBBPBP010009779.1:24325271-24340975 GCA_037974735.1 Cicer chorassanicum
AAAAATAAAAAGTAAAATACCATTTATCTGGTTTGCTTTTTTAGTTTTAAAAAGTATAATATTAAAAATAGTTTTACAAAATATTTTTTAAAAACAAGTAATCCAAACAAATTATTTAGTTTTTAAATTTTAAAATACTAAAATAGAGTTTTTGGGATTTGAATCAAACAAACTCTAAATCATTCTTCAATTGTGATAGATAGAGAAATCACAATTTTTTCAAATAAATAAAATTACTTCATAAATTATTTACATTTTTATGATAGTGAGTCATTCTTCAACTGTGATATATAGAGAAATCACAATTTTTATGATAGTGAGTCATTCTTCAATTGTGATGGATAGAGAAATCACAATTTTTTCAAGTATATAAAATTACTTTATAAATTATTTACATTTTTTAGCACTTTTGTTTATTTATAAAAAAATTATATGAATGTTATTTTGAAAGAAAAAAAATTAAATAGATTATAAGGACAAATTTGTCATTTAATCAAAATATAAATCATATCATCTTGTTATCTGTTGTGTATCAAACACTGAATAGGATAAACTAATTTTATCAAGTTTGTTATCATGTGCACATCAAACACAGGATATCATAACTCTTTATCCTACTCATATCCTATTTTGTCTCTATCCACTCTTATCCTATCTTGTGCTTATCCTATCCGGTTTATCAAACGTGCCCTTAATGTTTTGACTTTTATAACTTTCCCTGTTGAAATTTTTTTTTAACTAATATGAAAAGTCTAGTATAAATATTTTCCTTATACATCGAATGAATTTGAATTGCAATTAAGTTTGGACTCAACCTCCGATAATAATACTATTTTTTTCTATTAAAAAATACTATATTATCTTATATATAAAAGAAAGTTATATTACTATTTATTAGCGGTATTATTCATTCATGACTCATCTATATTTATTCATTCATACTAATTGATTCCCAAATTTTCTCAACCTTGAAATCGAATTCCAACTCGACCCCTAACATCAACTTCATTCATATCAATCAATATTCACATCAATCAGTTAGGTAATTACTTAACTCGAATGTGTTGTGTAGTTGTTTGCATGTTGAGTTTGGTGTGATTTCCATCATCACTCTTCTCGTTGCCTTGGACCTTTCATTGCTTCCTTCAACTTTACGTGACTTTCAAGCCTTCCAAATTAAATTCATTTCATTTTCTTTTTATTATTTTCCCATCCTTTTCTGAATTCTAATTATTATTATTTTAAACTTTTATAATTAAAATTTAGCGTTTGGTGGATAAAATCAAACATCGGTTTTTGGATCTAATTCCCTTTTGTGTCTATATATAAAACTAATCTGATCACGGTGTGATTAGATCACAACATTGGGTAGGGTTTTGGGTTCCATATTTTGTTTTTTTGAAACTCACTGCGATCAGGTTCTCTCTCTTTACTTGATTTTGGTTTATCTATCAAAATTTTGATTTTTCTTATGAAAGGAGTTAATATTGTTGTGATCTCTCTGAAATTTGATGCAGGAATTGAAATGGCAGCGAATTCTTCTAATGGAGATCACCAAACAGTAACTAAGCAACCTCCTTTGCCATCTCCTTTGCGTTTCTCCAAATTCTTTCAGGTCAGAACAGTATTTGCCTCTTTTTTTATTTATTGATAGAAATTGTGTTAACTGGAACAATCGCTGATTAAACTTTATTTATCTTATGTCCAAACTCTGAATTCCCAGTCCCTTTTATTGGTTAAAAAAAAGCTTCATTTTTTTTTTTTTATATTTGTTGAATGTGATGATCATAATAAATACAATGAATAACTTGTCATTGTTTATGAGTTTGTTCTTTCGGCACTTGCAAATTAGTGCAGTTTGCTTTTACACAGAACTGAGAACACAACCACTATACACTACAAACTTGAAATGATTGAACCATCAGAGCTTATTACAAGCCCACTGTTATTATATCCTGGAATTATAACTGAAAAAAAGGTTATATGGATGTCTGATACTTTTTTTGAAACTGATATGTTAAACTGAGTTTTTCCCATTTAACTATCCTCTGAATAGAGTACCTTTGGTTCAGAAGAATTTGTTTGTGAACATACACGCATTCTGTAAAATGTAACTGTTTGTTGAAATTTGTCACATGATTAAGAATGCGGCTATTGGCAGAATTACTTAGTCTACATGACTTCTTTTGTGTCTTGATGTCTTATTTAACTAACATTTCTTTCATTCTTGACAATAGTCTAATATGAGAATCTTGGTTACTGGAGGAGCTGGATTCATTGGTTCTCACCTAGTCGATAGATTGATGGAAAATGAAAAAAATGAGGTCAGCTCGTTTTTCCTTTTGCATATAATGGTGGAGTTAATTGTATTTTTTCCCATTTATTCTACTCTTCGTACGTAACATTATCTCCCTATATTTGATAAAATAGATGCATGATATAATATGGTGTGATATGATCAACTTTGTTAACATCCACATCTGTAATCAGGTCGTTGTTGCGGATAACTTCTTCACTGGATCAAAGGACAACCTCAAAAAATGGATTGGTCATCCAAGATTTGAGCTTATCCGTCATGGTAAAGTCCATATTTATGTTCGGCATGCCTTCGAATCAGTCTGTTTATCGGTAATGCTGATGCTTATATCATTATGACCCCTTTGTAGATGTCACTGAGCCTTTGATGATTGAGGTTGATCAGATCTACCATCTCGCATGCCCTGCATCTCCGATTTTTTACAAATATAATCCTGTGAAGGTATGGTTGAGTCTTATTATTTTTCTTTAATCATACCCTTTACTTAGCAAGTAAACATAGTTGTATCAACAATTGAGAAATCCATTTGTTGCACAGTCACTAAAATTGGTTGTTTCACAATAAAGTGCATGCAGTATGTTTATATCTGCGATTCTGCTGCATCACTGCTTGACAGCTCTCTTTTTTCTGACAACGCTTGAGAGATTATCTAATGTATAAGGAAATAATAATTTTACAGACAATAAAGACTAATGTGATTGGCACTCTGAACATGCTTGGACTTGCAAAACGAGTTGGAGCAAGGTTAGGAATTTGTTAAGAATAAAATTTATAATTTCAGCTTCTGCCATCAGCTGGTCTTAGTTCTGCTTTTCTTGGTGGAGTCTTAGTTCATATTTTATTGACAGGATTTTACTTACTTCCACTTCGGAGGTATATGGAGATCCTCTTGAGCATCCCCAACCTGAAAGCTATTGGGGCAATGTTAACCCTATTGGTACATGCTTTTATCTCATTCTAAATTGGGCTGCTTAAATGAAATTATATCTGTTGCTATGATTTTGAAAGATTTCTGTATTAAATAAACCTTGAAGACCTTTCTTATTTAATTTGTATAATATAATAAATGGTTTCTTGTTTGATTATTTTTTCATGACAAATGACAATTGGTTATTGACTTAAGAACTTAATTATGCCGATAACAGGAGTTCGTAGCTGCTATGACGAGGGGAAACGTGTGGCTGAGACTTTGATGTTTGATTATCATAGGCAGCACGGAATAGGTAATTCCTGGCCTTCTTTTCCTCTCATTATCTGTAAGGTCTACCCTGTAGAAGTTTTGCTTTATAAATTAACCAAGCTTACATTTTTTCCAACGTAGAAATACGTGTTGCAAGAATCTTTAACACATATGGACCACGCATGAATATTGATGATGGACGGGTTGTCAGCAACTTTATTGCTCAAGCACTGCGGTATTTATACTTAACTTTTTCTTCTTTTATGTTCTCCCCAATTTTAAATTGACGCTCTATCAGTTTAACTGTCTTTTCTCACGCAACCGATGGTGTGTTGTAGTGGTGAATCCTTGACGGTCCAATCTCCAGGAACACAAACTCGCAGTTTCTGCTATGTATCTGACCTGGTAATATGTCTCACTTTTTAATCTCTGTTTATTTTTTCCATTGAATTACTATTGGTAATCTGATTTTGTGTATTCTGATATCCCTTAGGTTGACGGTCTTATCCGTCTCATGGGAGGATCTGACACTGGTCCAATCAATCTTGGAAACCCAGGTTAGATTTCTACATTTGAGTTTCTTTTCCTTTGTCAAATTGTTTTAATATCTTTTCTTTCTTTTAGCTTATTTGATTACTTGAGTCTCTTTGCTTTTTCAGGTGAATTCACAATGCTTGAACTTGCTGAGACAGTGAAGGAGGTAAGTTCATTAATAAGTCAAGTAATTACAAGTAATTAAGTCAAGTGTTATCTGAAACTAAACTTTGGAGATAATTTTGAAATCATGCTTTGTGGTTAATTTGCAGCTTATTAACCCAAATGTGGAGATAAAGACTGTGGAAAACACTCCTGATGATCCAAGACAGAGAAAACCAGACATAACAAAAGCAAAGGAATTGCTTGGATGGGAACCAAAGGTCGAGCTGAGGGATGGTCTTCCTCTTATGGAAGGAGATTTCCGTTTGAGGCTTGGGGTTGACAAGAAAAATTAACTTGTTTTAGCTCATTTTATTATATATTGCATGTCAAATATAGATAATAAGTGGGATGAATTGCTCTCTCAGTTTAGATTTTTTTTTTTACTTTACACAATTATGGTACTGAGGAAGTTGGGCTCCCTGAAATTTTAGCTTCTAAAAGTATCAGAGAATTGTTAGCTCTTGTTTGACAAAATACAGCATGCCTGTCCTATTTTTGCTGGTGGAATTATTATTGAGTTTAAATTTATCTAAAATGCCTCTGCTTTATGCTTCTCTTTACAGTTTTGTTTATACGACCTTTTATTCAGATACTTCATTTTATAAATTTGAAACAACTATAATAGCACTTGTAATGGGAAAATTGTAACAATCCAATTTGAGTTCTTGATCTCACTAGTATACAATTAAGCGACTTATTTTTTTTTTCTATTTCTACTAGATTTTGTTTCAACTTACTTTTAATTTTATTTTAATTATGAAACGGCAAAATTTTAGCCGGTCGATTGGCAGTGTTTCATCTTAATTTATTGTTTCTATCTATCCGAGAAGCTCTTACACCATTATTTCATTATTTTAGGAATTCTTTGTTGAATCAAGAAAAGTTCCTAATTTATATATACAAAAAAAAGTTCCTAACCCTTTATTTACTCGAGAATACTTACACTAAAAAAAATTTCAAAGAAAATTATCACCCTCAACAAATTCTAATGCTTGTTTTGTTTGTATTTTGGTGTGAGATACACTTCTCCGTCTCTGATGACCTCTATTTACAGAAAATCAATGATAATTTGCATCAAAAGTCTTTATCTATAGATTTGTTATTCATTGATCCAATTGCATTAAATTTTACGTCACAGCTTTCAAAATCTCTTTATCTTTTCAACTATTTGTTGTTATGTTTTTGATAGATCATAGGAGGATCAATCATATATAAACTAGTTATCTTTTCAAGTGTAAACACAATCAAAAATAAATTCATTGTTGTCCAAATTACCTACAAAATTAGAATCAACATAATCCCTTATAATTAATTTTAATACTCCAAAACGCAACACAGAATTCTTTTGATCTATCTTAAATTGACAAACCACGATTACTAGCTAGTGCAATGTATGATCTTGTACATATCATGTATATATTACTTGAGATATTTCATCCTGTCCACTTCATTGCTAAAATTCATATTTGAGGATAATTTAAAATTGACAACATGTAAAGTAAAAAATTGGTTTACATTCGTATATGTTCAAGCGTTGCAAGACCTTGTTAAGATAGTCTTTTAAGAGAGTCAAATCTTCATATATACTAGTTGGTCCCAAATCCTTCGTATCAAAATTTGAATTTTATCCTTTTAACTATTTTCCTCTTATTCTCTTTTTCCAACACACTGAATACTTTAATAAGAATAACAAAGTATGTCTCGTAAGTATAGAAGGACACCGATTTATAGGTGTTTAAGTTTGAACATGAAATTTTTTATGTGAGTCTGGTGAATATTCTATTTGATAAAAAATATTACTATTTTTGTTATTAAATATAAGATGTTGTTGATTATACACGAGATTTAAAAAAATCACTTATAGTATCAAATTTATTGCAATTATAATTGTTTTTTTTAAACTGCTAATGTTAATAATTAATAGGCTAAATACCATCTGTGGTCCCTTCACTTCATTTCGATTTTTTTTCGATTTGTTCTTTATGTTTTTAAATAATTTCAGCGTTACTCTTTAAGTGGGGTTCCATTATAAAATCCGTCTTCTGAATCATTGCAAATATCCATGAAACCTCTAAGAACCATTGTCACTAATATGAAGTGATGTCTATAGAGTATAAATATCTCATATATTCAATTTTGACGAACCAATCATACTATTAAACTTAGAACAAACTTTGAACATTTTTCTGAAATATTTCAAAAACATAAAGGGTAACTTTTTCTAAAAACGGAGGAATGATTTTTTAACTTTTTCTTAACGAAATCCCACTTAAAAAGTTAATGCTGAAATTATTTAAAAACATAAAAGACCAAATCAAAAGAAAAAAAATAAAAAATAAATAAAGGACTAAATCGTTAACTGAAATTAAGTTAAGGAATACGAGTGGTATTTAGGCTAATTAATATTGTTAGTATTCTATTGTAGAATTATAACATCATCAATATAAATTAGTTTTAGATTGATATCCAATTAAAACTGAATAAAAAGCGATTACAATATCTGTATAAACAATAAGATGATTGGTCTATTATTGACAAGATAATTACTTTAACAAATAACTACTGCACTCATTTTATATTTAAGAAAGGAGTAGTAATCTATACTATATACAAAAGAAAGGATATATCATCTTAGTCTAACTTATTTTCACTCTAATTTTGTCCTTACTTTGAAATCGTTATTTTCATTCCTATTTTTGTGTTATTTTTCTTTGCATCCTAGTGAGTTACCAAAACAAATAGGTAACTATTTATAATCTCTCTCATTTTGTTATTTTCCAATCACCCAAATAACATTTGATTCCCTTAAAAATAATAAAGAAACAATTGTGTCTATTCTATATTTCTTAATTACTAATAACAAAAACAGTACTTTTGTCCCCAAAAAAAAGTTATTACTTATTTATGGTTTAGTGTATTTACTTTTCTTTATATCTTTTTCAGTTTTAAGTTTCAACCACTTTTACTTATTGATTGCAGTTGTTTTTAGTGTGCACGTTTTCTACACTTAATAGAAAAAAGTGTAATTGTGTATGTTCAATATTTTGAATTATATTTAGTCAATTTTTATCATTTTATTTAAAATCAAAATACACAAAAACGATTGATCATAATTAACATTTATTAACGTAATAAAAAAATGGACAAACGGACAGTCTCGTGTCTATTTGAAAACCATCAACCTTTTATATCTATAACCTACAGTAAAGAGAGAAAATTTTGGTGTGACTAGTTTTTATACCAAAAATGAGCTTATAATTTTTTTTTTAATTTCTTACATATCACTAACCACCATTGAGAAAAAACCATCAATGGACAAAAAATAAAAAAGAAAAAAGAGAGAAAATTGTAGGAAAACATTTAATTAAAAGTTACACAAAAATTATGATTCATGATTAATATATTTGTAATAAAAAAATGAAGGTTTAATTGCAGTTTTAGTCCCTCTATTTATACTGATTCACGAAATTGGTCCCCTATTTTAAAAGTCGACAGTTTTGGTCCATCTCTCAGATTTTTTAGCTAACAAATGATGACGTGAGATGTTTTGAATAACATGACATATGATACGATGATGTAGTGTGATTAACACCCATGAAATTGGAATAAAACACGTAAAAACTTAACTTTCAACTTCGAATTTTGTTCGTATTTTTAATTTAATTAATGACATATGAATAATTAATGGATCTAGATGATTTTATATCATAGAATTGTATGTCACGTCATTTAAAATATATCAAATCGTCATTTTTTAGTTTAAAAATCTGATGGAAGAACCAAAACTGTCGACTTTTAAATTAGAGGGACCAATTTCGAAATAGAGGGACTAAAACTGCAATTAAGCCAAAAATGAATAAACTGACACAGAATAGTCCGTTTGAACGCTAGTAATATACTCTTTCTGTTTTTATATAAAAAAGAATTTTTTAATTTTTTTAATTATATATGTATATATATATTACAACTTTTAAAATATTTAAATTACTTTTATCCTCTTATTTAATTTGTTTTTAACATTAACATTTTCAAAAAGAAGAGGTACTAATAAAAAAATCAATGCAATTTTAATTTCTTTAATTTTATCGATTCACGTAATTAGTCTTTATATTTTAAAAGTCGACATTTTTGGTTTTTTTTATATATTTTTTAACTAAAAAAATGATGATTTGATATATTTTAAATGATGCAAAATACAATTTCATGATATATAACCATTTAGATATATTAATTATTTATATGTCATTAATTATATTATAAATAAAAAAAAATACAAAATACAAAATTAAATTTTTGTAGTGTTTTATTTTAGTTTTATAGGTGTTAATATTTGATATCATTGTATTATGTATTACATAACTATTTTTGAATTAAAAATAATATAGCGGACTAAAATTGTCAAACTTATAAAATAAAAGTATTAATTTTGTAAATTAATAAAAAAAAAAACCTAAAATAGAAAAAGGGTAGGATTCCTCGGTTCTCTCTCTTGTCGGTTACCTACGGCCGATGGAAATCGACAACACAGTAAATACCGATAGTACTATATGTCAAGAGGTAGGACTAGCGTCCTAAAATCCACGCCAGTGCCACGTCACATTTTCATTATCCAAAATCCCTAATCACTCCACCGCGCCACCGCATCTATATCCAATTCCAATAATGCACCAAACATTGCAAAGTATTCATTTCATGTCGGATCCCCGTGAGCGTGTGACTCTATCTGACGGCCACGCTTCTTCACAACATTAATTCAATTCAATTCAAGTTCAACCATACCTTTTTTGTTTCCCACGTTTCTACCCTTTCAATTCTTCAATATCATCAATAACTTATCGTAAAAGAAATAAAATAAGATTAATATAACACCAACACAGAACAAGGATAGCGGTTGCGTTCGGTTAAGAACTCAAAACTGCAGAAAGAAAGAACACCATTCTCTTAAATAATTATAATTTCATTTCGATTTATTTAATACTTTAATTTCGAAGATTCTAGAATATTACGATAAAGGCGTTTCTGGATCGGAATTAGGGTTTTTGCTGATTCAGATTCCGATCGGAAATGTCCGACACTCAATCACCCCCTCGAACCTCCGGTTATCTCGATGCTCTCTCTCAAGCGATCCATAAGAAGCTTCAGCGGGTGACTTTTCTTCGATGCACAGAAAATCGCATTTCTTTGCTTTTTTTTTTTCTTTCCTTTTTCTGCTGCATTTACTTGATTGAATTTTTGTTTTGTCTCTGATTCTGCAGGCGTTGGCAAATACATCGCAGAGGCGCAATTTGTTGCAGGAGCTCTTTGCTGACATAGCTTTAGAGGTCGATGATCGAGCCAAAGGTAACCGTAGCTTCGAAATTTGATTCTTATTCTTATAGTCTAATTATTAGTACAAATATTCATATTGCAAATTTGTGCTTCAAGCATGGTATTGGAGTCAATGTGCATGGTTCACCTTGTTTGCATGCTCACGGTTTTTATTTCACTGCTTGGAAGATGATAATTCTCTTTCTTATAATGAGATTTTCATGTAAAGATAACTATCCTTTATGTAGAATATATGTAGGATTATACGTCTTATGTTGCTAAACGTAATTAGCTGGCCCGTGATGTTTGTATATGATATATCATATTATAATTTTGCTATGTCCTTTGTTTCTACTTAGAAATATCATATTTTTATTGGTAATGTATCATACGATTCATGAAATTTGATTTATGATTCAAAAATTAGATCTTCTGATTCACGATTTGAATCTTGATTTGATCACAGTGCAAACAACTGAGTAAGAATATAGGACAATGGAATTCATATCTAACAAACGTATATTTAAATCTCAATAAGGGGTCGATAACCTTTTTTTTTGCTTTATAGGAGGGAGGGGGAATATGTGTCTATTATCTTTTTATTTGCAAAACAAGAAATACCAAATGCAGATTTTCTTTATTCACAATGACAGATGTAATTGTCAACAAGGAAGATGATGTCATTTCTCCTGCAAATGATGCCATTGATGGTCCGTTGTGTTTCTATGATGTGCTTGCTGATTACGTTGTACGAGTGCCAGAAAGTGGAAAACCCATCCTTGATTTGATTGTCCAACTCTGGAGCCAGTCATTTGCTTCACATATATTTGCTCTCCTGTTTCACAAATGGGTATGTAAGCTTCTGTCCACCATATTGTCTTTTGCTTTCTTGAGGACAGTTTTACTTAGTGTGATAATACGGTCATTCATTGCTGGTTTTGAATATGAACGTTCACATATTTATAAAAAAGGAGTTATTCAAGTAGCTTTGCCAATTTGGGTTCTGTTGAAAAGGTAAATGAGTCACTCATAATGGCATTATTGTTTAATCGAATTTAGCTGTGTCAACAGTTTCTAAAACTGATGCTTTTCTTTATATTGGTCCCAAATGTCTGTCTACTTAGCAGTTGATATAACCTGTTTGTGAAATGCTTGAAACAGGTTGCAGATTTAATCCTTAGGAACCCAAAACACACTGTTTTAAATATATAGTATGTAGTGAGGTCTATAGTATCTATAGTATAATTAATACAAATACATGTATTATATGTATAGTATAGTTAATCCTGAACTAATGCATACAGTATTATATAATTTTGAATTTTGGGCTAAACTTGATTTAAAATTTGTTATGAGAATTTTGTGATGTTTTTACAGAGTACTTGTTTGAGATGGGATGGTTTTGGCCTCTTGGCGACATTTAATTTCATTTCAGTTATTTCACTTCTGTATTTGAGGGGTTACAAAGTTTTTCCTCTCTTGTAAGGAGTCAATCTCCATATTTCCTAAAGAAATCCAAGTTCCTATCAATTTCTAATTGAGTTTTGTGAATCACTGTGGAGCTCTTTTATTTAGTCCATTCAATTTCTGTGGTATATAGTAAATCTGTAAAACATTTAATACCTATGTGCAGTTATTTGAAGTTCATCTTGATAATCGAGAAGTGCTTCTTCGGTATTCATCTGCTCTGGTTCAAGGTGCCACAAATATTTTCTGGTATGAATACACTGTTGTAAATTAAAATGTTACTCGATTGGGTTTAACTTGCAAAAAGACAAGGTTGATTTGCATTGGTCGGCATTTATAAGTTACACTTCTATTCACTTTCAAAAACCAGCTCTGAAAAGATAATATGAACATTGAAAACCCACTCCTAAATGGGAAGAAGAATAATATTTGTGGATTCTATTTATTATCTTTATTGTGAAAATTTATTTTTTGCTTTACATGATTTTATCAATAGTCTTTCTATGTCAATTCAATAGCAATTCATTTGACCTTATCCTATCCATTAAAAATAAAACCAAAAGTAATGGCAGTTTTGGCAAATGTTTGTGAGACTGTCTTCGTGCCTCATGGGCTAGAATCTCTGCTATGATGGAGTGGACATGGTACAATATTTGGAAAATCAATCTGGGAATTGCAATAATTATTTTCTGTGCTATGTACAGGATTGACATTCAAACAAATACAAGGCGTTTCCGGTCTGTATTCCGTGTAAGAGTTTCCGTGGAATCCTATATTTATCTGCACTATTATGTATTGTCTGAATAATGTTGTAATTAATGTTTCCTTTTCCCGATTTTTTGGCATATTCCTTGTGTTTCCCTCAAGTTCAGTACCTCTTGGATGATGTTGCATTAGACCACAGTAGATTGAATAAAATTCCTGTTCAGGTATACCCTATCATTTTAGTTTTTGGCATTTCATTAATGCAGCCAACAATTGTTTATTGAACCTTTAGCTAGTGTACTTTTTTGCTAGCATTGGCATTCTGAAATCTTCTACTTTTCATTGAACTATCAGGCTCAGCGAGATATGTATCTTTTGCTCTCGCGGTTCATTCTATTTTACAATTCAGGTAGCCATTTGGAGAAGTGATTAGCCTATGAATAATGATGTATAGTCTTTTCAAATTTAATATTATTCTCTTTGCAGCTGACAAAATCGATAGCTTCTTGAAAGAATGCCCTGTTTTCCAAACTGCTTTCTTAGTTGGTGGTCCTGCTGATATATTTGTGAATGAACTCACTGATCAGGTACATCTGAATAGCTTTTTCACAACTAAGAGTCATATCTTCTGTTTCATATGAAGAAATTATAATACCCTTAATTGATGTTTTTTTTACCAGCTTCAAAAGCTAAAGGTAGAACCTGTCCTGCTGCATTATCTTTCAGAAATTAAGGTTCTTCAGGGTACTACATCAACCATTCAGGTGCAATAGTTGGACATGGAATATTTTTCTCTCAACCTGACTCAGCTAAGCCATTCTTTTGTTTATGCTAATGGCACAGGTATGGAATTGAGAATGACTACCAGTACCAGATTGAAAACTTGTTTGTATAGTTTTACTTCTCCCGGTGGTCCAATGTACCCGACTAGAGCTGTTCGTCATGCTGCTTGGGAAGCACTAGATTTGCTTTTTCCGGTTAGTATTTTTATTTTTTACTAAAAGCTTTTAAGTTCTTTTGTATAGATGGTATTAAATGACTATTCAATCATTGCAAATTGTTTAAATTTCCAATAGATTGACGAAAGTATTGACGGTTTTATTGAAAGGACTTCATAGAATCTGCACACAAATGTTGTAGTTTTCTACTTTTCGCTTTTCCAACATATTTTTTAAAAGGGCAAATTATTTATGTATAATACCACAAAGTTCATATTTGAATTCGCAACATAGCGCCTTAATTCATGGGCAAGAGCTAAGCTATATGTATATACCAAGTACTTGTCCACTAAATAAATACTGATGTTACTGTTATGCAATGATACAGGTGGGGCAATACCCTCGGCATCTCATAAGTCTGTTCTTCAGGTTGCTTTATCCATGGTATTGGCCATCCTCTTGCTGGAACTTTGTGATTTCTTGCATCCAGGCAATCTTTTTCTCCTTACTGAGGTTGATATTTTCTACGTGGGAAAGGATTGCCAAACCAAAAACACAGTAAATGTCTATATGTCTCGAGTGTGTCGTGTACATGCATGTAACGAGTCATCTCTTGCCAACCAGCACAAATGCCTTGCTTCTTGACCTTCTTGATATTTCTTTTTTTTTTTCACCCGATGTGATTTGTGTACAAAACAAGCTTGTTAATGCGATGTATATTTTGTTCACTATGGCTCAGATTAGGTTTACAAGTTCAAGTAATATAACATGAGGAAATAAAAGACCACTGAAAACAATTAAACAAGGGTTGTGATTCATTTTGTTGAAGGAGAGACAATAATGTTTGATTTAGTTCACTACTTGATTTTTTTTTTGCTTATATTTAAGATTGGATGGAGTATTCTTCAATGCTTTGAGAGTAAAATTTTGTGTAAGATTTCAGGTTTTTTCATTCATTCTCTGTCATAGCTAATGTGTGATTTTGGTCTCAAAAGTTGAGTGATTTTACTCTTCTGATTTTTTTCATTGCTATCAAGTTTTTCCGCTGTTTTTTTTTTCTACCTAGAACTCCTTTTTAGTCTACAATCTATTATAATTTTGTTTAATTAAAAAAAGGATTTAATTCATGATCCATATGAAGATGCATTAAGTTAATTGGAGTGACCTTTTTATTTGGGTTTAGATTAATGTGACCGTGATTAGTTTGTATTACAATTATTAGATCCTCTACATCTATTATTAATCCGTGATTGTTTAGTCAAGAATCACGAACAGGAATATACGCTAATTATACGCTAATTATAATATGTTGTTCCAGTCACTTCAATTGATAATCGTGAAATGGTTGAATTGCATACAAAGTCCTAATCTGGAATCATGTCTCCACAGATAAGTTTAAAAATGAGTTGTATTTTTGTGTATATTGTTATGCAGATATTTGCATACAATAATAACTAATTAACTCAGAAAAACAAACTACCGAACTCCAAATTTGTTGATGATCGTAGATTTGTCTTTCAAGTCAAGGAACTTCAATTCAAATCGATAGACTAAAAGCTAAGAATACAGAATCTGAGTATCAAATTAAAGTTTAAATTTGTTGTAGCTGCAGGACTACTATCTTTGAATATTTGACAGACTTGGTAGTTACCCTTTGTGCGCATAACTCACTCGAATTCGTCTGCCATCCACTGTCTGAGAAATAATTGAGAACAAAACAAGGTTCATATAACATCAGGATAAAATAAAATGGAAGCAAATTACGATATTGAATGCATTTCAATTTCAAAAGATATTAGGATTAAATATAATTTTGATCTTTTATCAAAAATTTATTTTAGTGTTTTTTTTTAATCTTTTTTAAGTCATTTTTGTCATTTATCTTTTATAAATGATTAATTTTAGTTCTTTTTATCATAACTTTTTCAAACAGTTGTATATGATTACTATCGTGAATAGTTGTAAAGTGTGCAAACTTAACAAAAATAAGATAAAAATATATAAAACTCTGATAAATATTATTCATTTCAAAGAGTTTTATATCTTTCAAAACATACAAAGAGAGTTTTTTCAAGAGTAAGTTCATTATTGAATTAAATAAATTTCGTTTTTGAAAGAATATTATAGTGAGCAATAAGTTGACAATTGTTAGAAGAGATTACCATCAACAAATGTTGTTGTAGCTTTTATTGTACTTTGTAAAAATGATTAAAATTTATCACTTACAAAAAATAAAAGACAAAATAAATAAAAAAATATAAAAGAAAAACAAATGTTATGGAAAACATAAAAGTATTAAAATTATATTTAAGAGAATACATTATTATATAAATAAAGTGGATTCATATCAAATTTGAGTTACCTGGCCGTGCAATTCTTTGCGAGCTGTGGCAGCTGCAGTTTCAGAATTGAACCTCACAAATCCATACCCTTGTGATTCCCCAGTCTTGTGGTCACAAATCACTCTAACTGCAAAAAAAAAAACATTAATTAATTAATAGCAACATAACCAATTTGGGGATCTAAAACATTTGAAAAAAGATTGTTGATTTTACCTTCGATGATTTGGCCATGGTGTCCAAAGGTGTCTCTGAGAACAGTTTCATTAGTGTTATAGGAAAGCCCTTCGTTTCAAACAAAACCAAAACCAAAGATTAAATTTGAAAAGCTGAAATAAATTTCGACATAAAAAAAGAAGAAATGAAATTGTTGGAGAAGGAGAAACCTGCGACGAACAATTTGGTAGATGAATGATGACGCACGGAAAGTAACAATTGAGGTAAGGGTAATGCATAAGTCTGAAAAAGAAGAGCTCTACCACACACTATTGGGGTTTTGTGCATCCTCAGCGAAATGCGAAAATTGCTTGAGAAGCAGCAAAGCTATGTCAGTAATCGGGTTTCATAACAAATATAAACCTTGATGCAAATCTTTGCCTTCTTCGCCTCAACCAGTTTCAACATGGGATTGCTGATTATTTTTTTTTTATCTTTTGATTTTTTTTTTTAAATTATGTTTTTATTCCTATAAAAAAAATTATGAATATTTATATTAGCGGACTCTTTAACCTTCTACATTTCTTAATATATAT
>JBBPBP010009779.1:24343209-24359428 GCA_037974735.1 Cicer chorassanicum
TGTTATTGTTATAGTTATTGTTATATTTGTTTATCATACTTTTGTTATATTCTTGGCTTAATATCATACTCTCTACGTACACATTGTTTTTATATTAGTTTAATATTAAAAAGGAATTTTTTTATTATTATCTTATTTCTTTTAAAAAAATTCATTTTCTTTTTGGCACTAATTTCTCATAACATAAACTTTTATGTGTTATCTTCATTGTTTGATATGTGTATTTTTTTTATCTTTTAATAATTTTATATTTTAGCTTACTATTTCTTTCATGCTCATAAGATAAGATGTATGTTCAATATGTAGTAATTTATCTTAAGATATTATTATTTCATTATATGAACATATATCACGAGAAGAGATATACTAATTTTTAAGGACCCATTAAGTCTTGGGTTCCAAAAGTATTTGTATCTCTTCATGCAAGATTACTATTTAAATCCGTTGAATAAAAAGACAGCAAGAAAAAGTTGCTAAGGAAAGCCAAATGATATGGGGCGGCATTTGTGAGCAAAATCATGAATAAGATTGTGAACTTGTTCAAGGGGAGCATACTAAAAGATCCTACTCAGAGAATGGTCGTGAGGATGAAGAAAAATATCATTATGAAGATCATCGATCTTTAAAATTTGAGCTTGCTTAAACACATATCTCCTTTAAAGGAATCTCCATAATCCTCATTTGAAAATTTTAAAGAAGATAAAACTAATGGAGCTAAATATCACTAAAAGGGGGGTTGAATAGGGATTTTGGCATTTAAAAATGTTTTAAAAAATTTTGAATTGTTGTCATCTCTAAGAGGATGCGAACTTGAGGACAAAAATTTAAACCTTTAAATAAGAACATAATAAATGCAAGGAGAGTATAAAGAGAGTAGTGACACACAACTTTTATACTGGTTCACCCAAAGATGGCTACGTTCAGTCCTCACACCCTTGTGAGATTTCACTAAAAATCAATCAGATCAACCTCTCGCAGAGGATGATTACACTTGTGTATTCTTAAGCTTCACCAAGTTTACACCCTTGTTCCTTACAAGTTTCAAATATTTTCAAGTACAACTTACTTGAAAATTACAGAGTGATGAGTATGATTTCTTTCTCTTTACTTAAACACTTTCTAAAAAGATATTTCAAAGATCTAGTGTATGATTGTAGAAAGTATATAAAGGATGAATATTGTTTATGATAAACTTAAGATTCTTGATCTTTTTCTGCAATAGTGTTGTGTTTAATGAAGGAGAGCTTGCTGCCTTTTATAGAGTCCTTGTACAGTTCTTCCATGTGTTAAACACTTTATGACCGTTGGGGAGGTTTCATCAAAGAGTCCAATGGTCTTTGAGCTGAAATTACAAAAATGTCATCCAGTTGTCTTGAACAGTTCCAGTCCATCCTCAGCCTTGGTCATTTGTAGCCTTTTTCCTTTTTCTTTCTCCAAGACATGAAAAGGCTATTTCTTTGACTATGTGAGCGACAGCCGTCTGAATTTGTGTAATACTAGGTTGAATTCAAGTTTTGGAGAATGATGTGACAAATTGTCCAACCTTTTACCTAGTGCTTGTCGTCTTCTACCTAGTACAGCCTATCCTCGTACTAGTCCAAATGAGTTTTCTGACCTCTTTAGATAATATGCTTTATTTGGTCATTCTTGGTTAGAGTCTTGACTTCTCAACATGACTAAAAATCATGGTTACGTTGCTGGATGAGTATTATGTATTTAAAAGGTCATCCTCTCATAGATTCAATCCATCCTCTAGCTTGCAAATATGATGGTTTTGAGTCATATGTTCATCATTTTAGTCTTTATGATTATTAACCTATTTTCTACTATAAATCCACTCAAGAGCATAGATTAGTCATTAATCACAATCATAATCTCTTAAGTAATTTTGTTATCATTAAAATCATTTGAGAGAGATTTTATCTCAACAAAAACCACAAATGCTCTTACTATGATGATGGATCATAAGTAAATTGATATGAACGGATCTCACTCTCTCTATCTTCATCACCTCAAGCTATTATTCAAGATGACGATCCTCTCTAGTGAATATTTAAGAGGATAAACATACCCAACATTTGGAAAATTCTACAAAAGTTGAAATATCTATTCATATCCATCAACAAGTGCCCTCATAGTAAAATGAAAAAGAATGGGGAGAGACCAAAAAAATAATTTGAAGATTCTCGGATCATTAATCCTCAAATGAGGAATGTCACTAAGTGAGGTACACTCAATCTCAATTCTTACGATGTTTACATAGTATTAATCTTATGATGCAATCATATTATGTGATTGATTGGATGATTTTAAAATTAAGAATACACTCTAGATAATTTTAAATATAAATGTAATGCATCACTTTTTATCATGACTCGAATCTATGTCTAATGAAATCCATTTGCAGAACCTCTAATGTAGTCATTCTTATATTGTTATTCAATGCATAAACAAGCGCGCGCGCACACGCACACACAAAATGTTTGATTATAGCATGGTGCTTTAATAACATGTTAAGAATCATTTCAAATGGATTGATGTTCTTTAATGTTTTGACAAAAGACTATTTTGTTAAGCATAATTTAATGCATGATATTTTCTCACACATTGCAAAATAATCCATGATTTAATTATCATGTTACCTTTGCATAAGCCTGAATTGTAGTGAATTCTTTATGACATATTATGCATTTATCTCAATATAAATTTTGGATGAATCCAACTAAGTGTACATATCTTGATTAACATATACTTTGTTTGATGCCTTAGTATGAAACTTTTATTAGGCTTTTTGAAAAATTGATATTCTAATATGCATTATATCAAATATTCTTCTTTAACATGTTTTAAATGGATATCCTATTTTAGGATTTATATTTTTGAAAGAAATTCAACAAGAGAAAATTGGTTTTCGTACCCCCCCAATTGTTGACGTACCCCCCATTTTCAAATTTTTTGAATGAAATTACCAAAATATCCCTAAAAAAAAAGTAAAATTTAGAAAAATTCCTATCACCCCTCATTCTGAAATTTCCGGTATGTAATTATTTCCCCCTAAAAATCCGGTACACAATTTATAACTACCGGAAATTTCAAAGTTTTGAAATTTCCGGTTAACAAATTGTACTAAAGGAAATTTTCCCAACAAATTTCCGGTACGTTATTTATATACCGGAAATTTCAAAATTTTGAAATTTCCGGTAGTTTGTTTTCAATACCGGAAATTTCAAATTTCCGGCCACAATTCCCGGAAATTTCAAAATGAAATTTCCGGTATTGACTCATAACTACCGGAAATTTCAAATTTCCGGTATTAAAATTAATTAAATTATTTAAAAAATAAAAATACATTAATAAATTATAGATTAATTTTATATTTTAATTACTATTATTATAATTAATAATTATAGTTATAATTAAAAATGATTATAATTAAAATGATTAAATTATATTATAAATTTTCATAATAATATTAATATTAATAATAATCCGGTAGGAAGTTTCAGACCTATAATTGATGATCGGTCTGTATTTTTTTTAATTTATTTTAATTTATTTTTCTTGGACGCAACTTCCTATTTTTTTATTAAATGTATTTTGATTTTTTAAAAATTTATTATTATTTTTAAATTAAATTAACAATATTTTATTTTTGTTATTATTATTTATTAGATCGGAATAAAAATAGGAGGGAGTTGTTAACAAAATAAAATTGTGTTGCTACTTTATCTCCAAAATATTAGGAACACGTTTTGGCATAGTCAACCGTTTTAAGTTTGATGTATTTTATTAGATTTTATTATTATTATAATTATTAATTTTTATTTATTATATTTATCTGCAAAGCAACAGTTGTTAAAATAATTAAAATTTATTTACAAAATAGGAGAGAGTTGTTAAAATAATATAACACGTTCATTGTTTAGGCACGTTTAGTCAACCGCATCTTGTTTCTTCAATTTAATTTAATGTATTTTTATTTATTTTATTAATATAATTTTCTTTTTATTATTATTAATATTAATAATATTATTAAAATTTATAATATAATTTAATCATTTTAATTATAATCATTTTTAATTATAACTATAATTATTAATTATAATAATAATAATTAAAATATAAAATTAATTTATAATTTATTAGTGTATTTTATTTTAATTTATTATTAGTATTTTTATTTTTGAAATAATTTAATTAATTTTAATACCGGAAATTTCAAATTTCCGGTAGTTATGAGTCAATACCGGAAATTTCATTTTGAAATTTCCGGAAGTTGTGACCGGAAATTTAAAATTTCCGGTATTGAAAACAAACTACCGGAAATTTCTCAGTTTTGAAATTTTCGGTATATAAATAACGTACCGGAAATTTCTCAGTTTTGAAATTTCCGGTAGTTATAAATTGTGTACGGGAATTTTAGGAGAAAATAATTATGTACCGGAAATTTGGTTGAGGGGGTGAAATTTTTGAGTAATTTTTTTTTTTACCATTTATTGAATGAAAATGAAGGGGCAATTTTGGGTTTTTGACAAATTGTGGGGGTACAACCAAAATTGAGGGGGTACAAAAACAAATTTTCTCAACAAGAGGATATATGATTGGCATTTAAGATTATAATTGGTGTTGATTGTCTATTAATTTCAAATTTGGTCCAAGAAGTTTGAAGTCTTCATATTATGTTCTTAAACTTATATTTTACTTATTCTTAAGCATTCAAATGTGTTCTGAATATTGTTAGATGATTATCTCATTACACTTACATGTTATGAACTCAAAAATAGAGATGTGAGCACCATGATGCATATTATTATATATTTTTGCATAAAATGAGCATGGTCATGTTCTAAAGGAAAATGTGGTTAAAACTCAGGGGGATTTTTATATATTTGAAAAGAGTTAACATCCTCTAAAATCAAGAATTTCAAAATATTAGAGGATATTCATCTCATAAAACTCAGGGGGAGTTTTATATATTTGAAAATATTATTTTCCTTAAAACATGCATTGAATTTGAGATCAAATCACTTTCTCTAAAATTTTGGAGAGTATAGAGTCATTTACTTAAACTTTAGATGTGCTGAAATAGGTGTTTTTTTTTTTTTTTTTAATATGATTTGAGTATTTTAGTTATCATTGTCTATATCTTGATTGTTATGTTGACTGAAATAATAAATGGTGTTCTTACATACTATGTGATTTAATGGTATATGCAAATTTGATATGAGAATGTGATCAATTCCTATTCTTGTTGCCTATAATTATCCTTCACCCATCACACTTTTTGACATATGTCAAAAGGGGGAGAGAATATAGAAGAAAAGTATATAATGTAAATGATTAATGAAGAATGTTAACAAATTAAACCTCTTGCATATGTTTAGGAGGAGTTTAATTGCATATCTATGAACATTCTTTCATTTGATATTTTATCCATTTAGAAAACTAAGTATTTGTTCTAAAGGTTTGTCATCATCAAAAAGAGTGAGATTGTTGAAGTAAAAACATTTTTGATATGTGTTTTAATAACAACAAACCTTATGAAATAAATGTAAAGTTTTCTAAATGGGGATCTACTGATGTTTGCATTTGAGTTTTTGTTGAAAGAACAGAAGTGGTCAAGCTTGAAGCCACTCACATAAACAAGTGCATTGTATCAACTCAACAATGAAAGAATTGATGAGCCTAATTAATAAATATAAATATGAATATCCTCAAGCCGAAGATGATCATCGCAATATGTTGCATCTCAATCACTCATAAAATCTCTTGGAAGAAGTCAAGAAAAACTATGGGTCAAGATGTGTCTATATGAAAATTAGAGAATGAAGAATCCAGATCTGATGATGAATATTTTTCACAATCTTATATCCGAGGATAAACCCGAGGATGGACATTCATCACAATCTCAGGTCCGAGGATAAATATTTGTCAAAATTTTCATCTCACAGTCATTGAAAAAGTAATTGTCATAAAAGTACAACAGGACAAAAGTTGACAAGTTATTCACAATATTCAAGGTTTACTAAAAGTAAACATAGAAGTGACATCACATCAATCACGTACTCTTATGTGAAAGATAAGAACTTTCATCCTCAACTAACATAACATGAGGATGGACTCTCTAAAAAATCATCCTCTCATATATAAAAATGAGGTCTTATGTGAATAGTGTAAAAACACTATGTCAACATTGTTCAAAATTATACAATAGCCTTTGAAGTAGGACAAACACATCAATAGTGATTCTCAAGGTATTGGAAACAAGAAGGAACCTTCTCATCCATAATAGATCAGGAGGATAATAAGAATGTCTTTTAGAAACCATATTCTAGAAGGTTGCCTAACAAGTAAAAAAAAAAAGTGTCAACGTGTTTACACCAAATTCCAACAGTCACATGTTGGAAAGAAAAACATACAATCATCTCTCAAAGACTTACATAGATTCGAGGATGATCATCCTTAAAATCAATTACTTCAGAGGATGAATACAATCTCAAGATGAGGATTGACGCTGAGGATATCCTTATAACAAATTTGACACATACAGAAAAGTACAAAAGTACAAAAAGGTGAAGTACTTGACATGAAGGGCACACTGATCAAATTGGTTGGAAAATAGAAAGCAAAAAGAAACAATCACATCAAGACTCAATAAAATAGAAACTCCATCCTCGTACTTAAATCAGATTTGAGGACAGACGCAGAGGATAAACAACAATGAAGAGATGATGAATTTATGTCCTCTATGTCAGAGGATAAACAATACTGAAGAAATGGTGAATTTATATCCTCTATGTTAGAGGATAAACGATACTGAAGAAAGAATGAATTTATGTCCTCTATGTTAGAGGATAAACAATATTTAACAGATGATGAATTTATGTCATCTATGCCAGAGGATAAACAATATTGCAGAGAGGATAAATTTATGTCCTTTATGCAAGAGGATAAACAACACTGAAAAGATGATGAATTTGTGTCCTCTATGCTAAAGGATAAACAACACTGAAAAGAGGATGAATTTATGTCGTTTATGCTAGAGGATAAACAACACTAAAAAAAGGATGAATTTATGTCATCTATGTCATAGGATAAGCAATACTGAAAAGATGATGAATTTATGTCCTCTATGGCAGAGGATAAACAACGCAGAAGAGAGGATGAACTTGTGATGTCTATTCATCCTCGTACATGGGAAAATGAGTAAAAGTACCAAAGTTCAAAAAGTGATGTCCTTGACTCATAAAGCAAGACACTACAGTTGTTGAAAAAGAAAAAAAGTTAAAAAACACAAGTCACATTAGAATTAATAAAAGCTTCATCCTCGTACAAACTAAATCCGAAGATGGACCACCACAGTCATCCTCTCAGCAAACTTAACAGGAGGATCAAGGCTAAATGGCAGTTTTGAAAATAAAGACAAGTCCAAGGAAACTTAGCAAAGTCTCCAACAGCTATATTTTGCTAACTCATATGTTTGAAGCTCCAAAGGAAACTACAAATAGAGAAATATTAATGTTCAAACATGAAGAGAATCATCTAAAAGAAAACATCTAAGTTATTCAAACTTATCATCATTCTCTTCATTCTACACACTCTTCCAAACTTAAACATATATGATGATCATTTTTATTGAGTGTGTTATATACAACTTCACATTACTATCTTACCTTAGAAAATTGTAATTTGATCCCAAACAAATCAAACACATTATTATTTGTATATCCTCAAGTTGATATAAAATTGAGTTATTTTGTAAGCCTAACGAGGCTAGTAAAAATTCAGTTTGGTAAGCTTGGTGAGACTAAGAAAATACATAGTTGAAAAGGTGTAGATCAGAGGACGAGTTTCTAAGCACTAGTGAAAATCTCACAAAGCTGTGAGGACTGGAGTAGCCTATACTAGGTGAACCAATATAAATTATGTGTGTGAATCTTCTTAAGCTCTATTATCTTTATATTTGTTTTATTCACACCATTAACACACTTATCATACATATTTCAAACTCATATTATTCTTCTTTAGATCATCATCAATAAGAGGGGGATTACTTTTCATCTAACCATCTTCACTCCAAAGACAACTTGAGAGGATAATATTAGTGCAGGAACTAAATTTTAAAAAGGGTCACAATTCAACTCCCCTTCTCGTGACATTCACTTTTACTTCAGAATTTTCATGTTTGAAAATCTTCAATATGAAGGTACTTCCATCAAGCTTCATACTGATGCTATTGGATGGACAAATTTTCTTCAAATCTCTGATTCATTCTATCCTGAGGTGATTAGAGCATTCTATTGCAAAGCTTAGCCTTTTGCGGATAAATCTCTCTTTGTCTCAAAACTAAAAGGCGTCGAAATTCGTCTAGCCCCTGTTATTCTTGCTGAAATACTACAATTACCATCTGAAGGACCCACAGTAACATTCTTCTCTTCAAACAAACAAACTTCCTTTCAATGTTACTCCATCACAAACAAACAAACAAACTTCCTTCCAACCTCTCACTGTCTTCACAATCCAGCTCTACAAAGTAATTTATGCACTCAGCTCCATCATCAACAAACATATCTAATTTAGCTCGTCTTTGTCTCACCTCAAAAGACCAGTTCCTCTCTATTTGGCATTAGCCAATATTTGGCCTTTCCCAATTTGGATCCTCTTGGCCCATCAGCTCCTCACACAAAGTCCATGTCATGAACTCTTCCAACAATCAGCACAGCTTTTGCAACCATGTCATTCTTATGCACCACTGCAGCTCCCTCACCAAGTCATCTTGCTTTTGTTCCTCACACGAATGAAGATCAACATCCTTCCAAACGGTCTAAAATTAAGAAAACCACCTCAAAAACATCTAAGAAAATTCCCAAGATTTTTGTTGCCCTACTTATAATTATTGATCGACAAGCTCATCAAGACAAGGAGCGTGCAGTATTAAGGGATTGGATGACATCCCAGCTTGTGCCTAAGTTAGGATTAGAACCACTTCTACCTAATCCACCTCCAACATTTCCAAATATTCCGCAACCATCTCTTTCATCATCCTCCAAGGGTTCCTCCCCATCTTGCTCCATTTTGAAGGAATTTTGTGTTGTTCTCCTACTCCTTTTGGATTTGTCAAAGGCAGATAATTAATTATTAGATTTTAATCTTTCAGAAATCTTTTTGTGCATACTATGTTGAACCATATTGAACCATATGTATAATCGATCTTTTTAAGCATTAATGAAAAAAAAATTGGTTCAAAGATTATTTACTCAAAGCACATTTTGAGGGAGAGCTTTAAAAACTAAAAGCCCTTAGTTATTATTTAAATCAGAATCAAATTAAAATATAATTAACATGTTTGTCATCATCAAGAATGGAGAGATTGTTGAGACAAAATCCCAAATTAATGTGTTGATGACAATCAAACAAAGTTAATTAAACTTCTTTATGATTCTAAAAAGTGTTTTGTTGTTTAACATGTGTTTTGGAGTGTATTAATTAAAGATGGGTATTAAACATATCAACACAAGACCATGTTGGAAGATTCAAGATCATTCTGATAATTGAAGAACATTCTAGTTAATAAAAACAGAAGTCTGGAAAAATGAAGATCGTTCTTCACAGCCTTCAGTTTTATCAAACCAAGAACGTTCATGTCCGTAAAAGGGAAATAAAACAAGATCGATTCTAAATAAATCATCTTTCATTACAAAGATACGTTCGAAAAAGTTTAACAAAGGCAAAAGTTATGCATCATGATCAAACAAGCAAGATCAATCTCCAGATTGATAAAGCAACAAATACAGCCATGACATACTTGACAGGACACTGCAACTACACATATGAGCAGTCTGCACAAGAAACAGAAAAAAGCATGACATCTAACAGTTGTCAAATGTTCTCAAGTTCATCACTTCTCAAAACAGAAACGAAGATCGTTCTGGTTTTTAAAGAAAGAACATTCCTGCTTTTTAAACAACACTTATCCACTAAAGCTACAACTGAACAGTTGGATTTCCAACAGCTAGATGAGTTGTCATAAGCCTTTATGAAGCCTATAAAAGGAATCTCAAGGTCAAGGATAAGGCAAGAGTTTCTAGTGCAAGTAATCTATCAATTATACAATCATACTTGAAAATCCTAAAGCTCTTCAATCAAAGAAAAGGCTCTAGTTCTACTTCACTAGATTTAAGGATCTATCTTGCTGAGTCTTTTGCTGAGAATCTAAACTCAAACAAGGGCTAAGTATATTCAGATCCATCAACCTCTTTAAATCATCTCATTTGAAACTCAAGACTATTGTGTTGAAAATAGTTTGAGTGAATTGTAAGAAATTCTTTTATGCTTAAAAGGTGATTTGTAAAAACTCTTTCTAAGATTGAAAGGTAACTACAAGAAATCCTTTCAAGGTAGAAAGGTGACATTTTGTAACTGATCAAGATTGATCTGGAAAGTTAGTGTGAAAAGCAAGAACAATCTTATTTGAACACTTTAGTGAAAAAGCTCACAAATTATGAGGAATGGACGAAACCCACCTTGGGTGAACCAGGATATATTTATGTGTGATTGTCTTTCCCTTATCCCTATTTATTTATTTGTGATTAACTAACCATAGATCATGTAGGGAAATTAATTTTGTGATTTCACTAACCAAGAACGTCTTGCTTTTGTTGTGTTTTAAAAACCAAGATTGATCTTGAGTTAACTAAATTTAAATTAAGCAGGAATTATTTTAAAAAGGGGCAATTACAATTCACCCCCCCCCCCCCTTTTCTTGAAATTGACATTGTCATTTCATGATATAGAGAATTTGGTGCATGAGTAAAATGCAACATTTATGGTGCTTATAAGGGTTCCCGTGGTAGTTCTACTTGTTTGAGACTTTTTAGAGATCATTATGGATTCTTTATGGGTGGATTTGCAATTAATCTAGGAGTCTCAATTGCTCTCCATATTCAGTTGACTGATGTAATGTCGGCTATTGAGTGGACAATAAAAAAGGATTTGACTAATATATGGTTGAAGTGTGATTCTAATATCATTGTTCAAGTATTCAGTCATCTCGTTATTGTTTCATGATATCTTAAGAATAGACGAAGTAATTTCATTCACTCTATCAGAGTCCGTCGATTCAAAATCAATCATATTTATTAAAGAAGACTTATTTCGTAATAGAGTGGATCTTCCAAATTTTCGATTTTGACCATGACTTGGTGTATATAGTTGTCATTTATTACACTTTTATCCCTTTGATTTTATCCCATTGAGTTTTTTCAAGATGGAGTTTTAATGAGACAGTTAAACATTTCAAATTTCATTGTTTCCTTGGGTATTGACTTAGTCCCTCCAAAATTTGTTTGGTTTATCATTATTAACACAATTGATTGGAATGTTACAGGTGATTGGTCATTTGATACTTTTGCACTCAAATTTTCTATTAAGAAAATAACATATTACATAGTGCCTTATATGTTTATAAGAACAAAATATACAAATCAATGTGACAATATAAAAGCAAATCAAATCAAATTAGCAATTGAGACTTGCTCCAACACTTTGTAGAAATGAGTCATCCTAATAAAAATCTATGGGTACCTAGTTCAACTCTCCTAATAAAAATATTCTTGAACATATATGTCCATTTGCATCCATTCACTTTTCTAACTAGTATTTTGAAAAGAAAAAATATATATTTCTTAACATTATTCCATGTTCCAACATGGACAATTGATCTTCTGGATTGGTCCTAGCTTCTTGGACTCCCGTGTTTAGCAGAGTTACCATGACAATGGGAGGATGTGAGTTAAGTATCATAAACATACTTGTATTTTGTTGAAGATTTTGGAATCAGCGCATTTAGGGAAATCGGTTAATAAATATTTATACATGTGATGATTAGATGCATGTAAAAGAAATTAGCTAATCACATATAAAAATTGCAATCCCTACTATTTTAGATCCAATACTTAGGCTGCATCTTTTGACAGCCGCTTCAGTTTATAGTTTTTATCCTCCTGCTTTTAACATTTATAATTTCATAGTAGAAACCAAAATTATTAATATCATCAGGTAAATCATTATTTCTTACTATCATTATTATTATATTACATTGTTAACATTCTATACAGACATATTTGGATGATTAAATCTAAATTTTTAATGAAGTGAATAATACACCTTTCCCACGAATGGGGAGGGGAGTCATATGGCAGTATATATATAGTATATAGTAACAGTTATGTTCACCAACGCCTGTTAATTTTAACAGCTACTAAAATTTATAACCAAGTAAACAAGCACTTCAATCAACTCACCCCGTACAATGTTACTCTCGGGTTCCAGTCAGTAAAAGATAGCTGTGAATAATAACCAGCACATAACTTCACCGCAACCACAGTTCCAAGAAGTGCAATCAAAGAAGCAAATTCACAGTGCCTTTGGAATTCCCAATATAGGCAAGAGAAACAGGATGAGCTTTAAGAGTGAATGTGGCATAACAATAACTCCTACGGCATCCCTAGCGGGGAATGCCATTTCCATCTGTAGGCCTGAATACTGACAAGTACACTCGGTGTAGCAGAACAGATGATATATTCCATCTTGCTAAATAATAAGTCAAAACTACCAATCAGGAAAAAGATGTTCTCATCTATAAATTGTATGAACATCTCAAGATTACAGACCTTAACATAAGATTATATATCAAACAAGCACAGAGTAAGTTAAAATTAAATAACAAAAGATATATAACATTACTTCTTCTGGGGTAGGGTTGTGGGAGCAGAGACAGGGAATCTACCTTATTGAGGATTCAGGATTCCACTGTAAAGGTTTAGTCAAAACAAGGCAGCGGTGGGTAAAATCTGCAGCAAGACAGCATCCCACATTTTGCAGCCAGAGATTTCTGTGCATCGATAGACGAGATCATGGTTCACACCTCTTACTTCCTTACTTGTTGATAAACATAATTAAAGTCAATGAAAGCAACCTAGAGTGCATATTACAAGCTGACTTCTGTTTCATAACTCATAGTTCATGCCCAAGGAATACGAATATTTTAGATAACAGAAGCCCAAGCTCCATACAATCAAGCAACAGTTTTCACTCAAGTAATTTATCCCCCTCCCTAAAATATAGGGCTCCAAATACATAAACATGTGGCCATCCATCACAATGCCCCCTAATAACCATAGATGTAAAAGCAAGAAAACAAAACAAGATAACTCCTTCAGTTTATTTGCATGGCCTCTGCATGATACTTCTCCAGCTCAGCATCAAGATCTTCTGCAGATACCTTTTGGTCTCGACCACCACCACGGCCACCACCACGACCTCCTCCGCTACCTCTTCCACGTCCTCGATTCCTTCGAATGCCTTGACCTCTACCTCCAGGCCCTCGTAATGCCCCGCCTCGTCCTTGTCCACTGCTCAAGCCAGACAAATGACAACCATCTTTAAGAAAAAATACCAATGTACTAAATGTAACAATACAATAAAAAAATTATTGATTAACAGTAGAAGCCATCTACTGATATATAGGTAAAAAATATTCTAATTAAAATTTCAAAAACAAGATACAAAAATGAAAAGAGGACATTATCTGCAACATAGAACAAAGAAACACGGTATACTTGCATCCATGAGAATTGAGTTTTTAGAGTTAACTAGCAACCAGAGCATTTATTGGCAGCAATTCACTGATATAAAGACCACGATACAAGAGGACAGAATAAGATAGCCATCTCAACAGCATGCTTATGATCAGGCATCAAAAAGCTTTCAACCATTATAAAGATTGAAACTTCCTTGTAACAAAGACAACTAATAACAGACATCAACTGATTGCAATTTTCAGAAAGCAAGATTTAATCAAGTATTGCAGCATAATTAAAACAAAAATAAAACCCCACAGCAACGTATGCACACCCAAAATAACCATTCAAGTATCCAAAAGTTAGCCATCCGAGAAGGAAGTAGACTGTAAGAAAGGTTCATTTCACGCTCCAAATATCAGATTAAATAGTAGGTGATAATTTTAGAATATTCATTAACTAGAAAAATCAGATTAAATACCTTTGAGGAATTCCATTAAAATTTCCAATAGCTCCATTTACAGCAGGAGCCACACCAGGTGTAGAAATGTTGGTTCCCACAATCTCTATCTTCATTGGTTTCCCATCTAGTTGAACATTATTGTATCTCTTTACAGCAGCAACCGCATCTTGTCGTCGTGAGAAAACTACTTCTGCCGTACCCTATGAAAAAGAGTTTTTTTCTAAGCTATAGCAGGACAGAAAATGTGATCAGATCGACCAAATTAAACCAACTGGACAATATACCTTCGATCTACCACTCCTGTCATAATGAACGCCGTGCCGTTTCAAGTCACCAACTTCAGAAAACAATTCCTGCATAATGTAAAAATTGAATTGTAAACATTGATTGTAAATATGGGTTAGGTAGTTTGACCTGACATAAAGCCAGGCCAAAAATGGTTTAAAATCCTAATAAACCCCAACAAGATTTATAGACATCCAGATTTTAAATTATGGTTTTTAATTCGGTTAACTTTATATAAAAGAAGTTTCTTAATTTGTCTGACATGCTTCTGCCATTTTCTGTTAAACCGTCTGCTATATGTGTATGGCTGGTTTTTGGCTCGCCCTCATGAACCGCCATCCACCATCGACAACACTGACAAGAACCTAGCCCCTCCTGATTTAAAAGCCCTCTAAAGCCATTATGTAAGAGCACATATCACGTTCAGCTACCTTGAAACAGACACTAATACATTATTTTCTTTGTATTAGCCTTGTTTGGAATTTTGATTGGCGTTAACCTATGGAAGCTACCCAATCATAAGAAGTTTGGGATTCACTGCTAATAAAACAGTCCTTATAAGCTAATTTCAACTTATTTGAGAAGCAATTTATTCAAAAAATATAGTTACTGTAAAATTCTTTAAACACTAGCATTTATAAGTGGCGGCTGAAAAGTTAAGGCTCATTTTCTATTATTTTCAAACCCTACATATATGCCTGTAATCACGAATATTAGCTATTATTACTTCCATAAAAAAACTGATATTTGTAAACAATTTTTCAATAGATAATAACAAAAATACAAAAATCCCAAAACAAATTTCAACATACTAATTATATTAATAAATCACACTGAAAAAGAGAGAGAACAGACCTTAATATCATCGTTGGAAACAGCGTAATCCAAATTAGAAATATAGAGCTTGGTTCCAGTTTCTATCGAAGGCGCACGACCACCTTGAGCAGAGTACGCTGCCGCAGCCACGGGTTGATCTGCATACAAATCATGCTGCCACGTCGTCTCCGGAGCCTAAAACCAAAAACGGATCAAATCCAACGGAAATTTTAGGGTTTCTGAAATCTAAAACCAAGCCAAATTTTAAGAAATCGGAAGAATAAATGGAAACAAGTTACCTTAGCGGCGGAGTAAGGTGCGGCGCGGTTGGAGACACGGTTAGGTAAACGGCGAGCAGGCCCGGGTCCGGGTCTGGAGCGACCTCTAGGGTTTCCGGATCCAGATTTTTTGTTGTTCTTGATGATGTCTTCGAGGGTCATATCGAGAGCTGCAGACATGTTTATGTGTTAAGAGTTTTTAGCTTCAACGAGAGGGAGGAAAAAGAAGGATCTGAGAAAGAATGAAGGAACGTGAAAAAGTTAGGGTTTCGTCGAAGGGTTGTGAGAGACGAAGATTTGAGGATATAGAATTAAAATATCCAGCGCATATAAGGAGATAGAAAAGATCACATAAGATTATACATTATATAATATTTAAATAATTATAATTATAAATTGGTTTCGTGGTGTAGTTGGTTATCACGTCAGTTCGAGTCCGGGCGAAGCCAATTTCATTTTATTTTACAATCAACTCATTATTTTGTTTGTGAACACCTCCTATTTTAGAGTCAATTTTATTTATTAAAACATAAATTAATATAGTTGTTTAGAAAAAACAAAAGGTGAAAATAAAATCGACATATATAGTTAGTGAATTATTATTGGATAATCGTTATATGTCACATTTTATTTTTAACGTCTATTTTATTTTTAATATAAATAAATTTATGTTTGTGTTTTTTTTTTTGAAAAAAAACAAAATTTGAGTATATCATTCACACACCAAAATGAAGGTGTTAAATTTTTTGAATGAATTATATTTTTTTATATTTTAAAACAATCATATATATGTTATT
>JBBPBP010009779.1:24377164-24393759 GCA_037974735.1 Cicer chorassanicum
AAAAAAAAACAAACTCAAAGAGGGCCAAGGACTTGCATAATGTTTTTGAGTTCTATCATCACATGTACATGCCTAACTAGTTTTCGAACATGGAGTGCAATTTAAAAAAAAAAATCCACAAAAAATGCAATATCCAACGTAACGATACAAACGAAAAATACATAAACAAAAAAATATAATAAATCACTTACCAATTTACGACTTGTTTAAATTTCTATCCCCAAATAAAGCTGTATAATCAATTTTTCGAGTGTGGAATCACATTTCAAAAAATTAAATCCATAATTAGAAGGCTAAACAATCGAAGAAACGAAGGAAAAATAAGAGTTAGGTGGTAAAAAATGGACTAAGCAATGTATTTTACTTTTAAGAATAAAGAATTTTGGGAATATGGTGAGATTTTTATCTCCTTTGAGTACCATGTAAAGTTCCAAAAAGAGGCACTATAATATTTATTGTCTCTAACTATTTTTTTTCAACAAAAACGGTAACCGCAACATTTGTTCACTACAATTCATTTTTCTAGAAAAATGTTACTATTTATATTTTAGTAACATTTCATCAAGTGTTAGGTAAAATCTATGCTAGTAAATGACTTTAGCAACACTTATCATTAGTAATATTAAATGAATGTTACCAGTACTTTTTTATGACATATAAATGTTATCAACTTATGTTTCGTGTAACATGCAAAAGATGTTACTAATTTGTATGCATTAAACCTTCAAAATATAAATAATAGTTTTAGCCTTCATAGAACATAACTCATCTATTAACTTTGTGTGGAAAGCATTGTTAGTGAACTCATCCAATTATTGAATCCAAAAATTATAAAACATATATGCTTTACACAACCCATAATCCATGCAAATCACAATACTACATTTGGATTAACATTTAGACTAATACTTTTTGATAACAAGACAATGAAATAAGATACCGTAACTAAACCTATTAATCTATTTTTCACATGAGCAACATTAATAAAATTTATTGGCTGCACTTTTGAAATGTTTGTTAATTTATACCATCTTTGCTAGCACTTGATTGCTGGATTGTCTACTCAGAGTAGCAACTATGCACTTTCCTTATTAAATCCAGTCAAACCCTTAAAAGGTTGATACTACAATTCCAAGTTTAATCAGAGTCAATAATTCAAAGTCACATGTAACACCTCAAATTTGATAATAAATTATTTTATTAATTAAATATGATTTTAAATAGTAATAATAATAGTAATAGTAATAGTAAAATATAAAAGAAATGAGGAGACCAGAAGGCTTGTCCCATGTGTGTGAAGAATTTAAACCCCTAAGTGTGTTAATAACATAAAATAATAATAAGAAAGGGAGTTGTTCCACAACCGCCGTGAAAGCACGAGGAAAACACAACAACTAGACTATCGTTTGTATTGGTGATCGATAACTGTTCAAGAAAATTTTCGTTGTTTTTGTCCAAATTTCAGTATATTATTTCACTCATTTAGTTAGTCAATTAAACACACTTTCTAAATTTTTTAACCACCTCAATTTCTTTATACAATACTCAACTTCTCCGTTTATGGAATTCGTTATTTTGCACAATTATTTTGAAGTAGCAATGTTAATCACAAGAAAAGAAGGGTTTGAATTGTGACACTTTTAAAATTTTGATTATTGTGATTAATTTAAATTAATAAAAGATTCATCTTGGTTGAAAAAGAATGTTCAGAATGTACTGGGTATTTTAGAAGTGAGTAAAGCAGATTAGTTTATAATGAAGTGTAATTTGTGTGTGCAAATAATTAAAGATAAATGATAGAAAGATCACACACAAAAAGTATATTGGTTCACCAAACTCGGCTAGTGCAATCCTCACAACTGTGAGATTTTCACTATGGACTTCAGAACCAGAATGTTCTCCTTCACATCTTTTCTCTTGATCACACCTTGATCAATTACAATTTTCACCTTTCAACCTAAGAATGATTTTTATAGTCACCTTTCAATCTTGAAAGGATTTTTACAAACACACTCAGTCTAACATAAAAGATATATTTGAGTTACAAATAATGTGTATGATAAAAGTGTTTGGGTTCTAATGATTCTCAATTGGTTTGAGATAAAAAAAGACATACTCAATAAATAATGATCCACATATATAGTGAAGAGAGTTAGAGTTTGCTTGAAGAGTTTTTGACTTATTCCTACTTGAACAAATGTTGGTAGGTTTGTTAATTGAACTATTACCTTAACCTTCCAATTGATCTTCAATTTATAGATGATAAGAGGCTTTTAATATTCAGTTTAAACTTAATATATTAGTTAGACACATCAGTCAAGTGTCAAATCTTTTTATACTGTACCTACCCACCCGTGTCGGTTTCGGGTACAGGTACCCTTTTGTTGAAGGTCTTTCGAGCTTTTCCTGGGAGTATGGCACCAGTTACTTCAGCGCCAGAGCGCCTGGTACTCGAACATTGGCTCGAGGCATTTTCTCTACCCCTTCTTACCCTGAAAAAACAGGGGGCACCTTGTGTTCTTGAACCCATAACCATCTTTCGGCTAACCTAGCCTCCTCCATCCCTCGGGACCAACAAGGGGTAGTACAGGAATGTTAACCTGTTGTCCATCGACTACGCCTTTCGGCCTGATCTTAGGCCCTGACTCACCCTCCGTGGACGAACCTTGCGGAGGAACCTAAGTGAGGGAAAGGTGAAAAGAACCCCCATCGGGGAGTGAAATAGAACATGAAACCGTAAGCTCCCAAGCAGTGGGAGGAGCTGGGGCTCTGACCGCGTGCCTGTTGAAGAATGAGCTGGCGACTCATAGGCAGTGGCTTGGTTAAGGGAAACCACCGGAGCCGTAGCGAAAGCGAGTCTTCATAGGGCTATTGTCACTGCTGGGTTTGATGGAAAACTTGAATGAGTGTGAGAATAGGTTGTCACATGTCTGGTACTGTTCCAAATTAGAATTATGCAGACCTTTTTTCTACAAAATAATGTTAGTATAGTCTACTTGCGTCCTTCTTCACAACTCATCAATCTGGAGGTTGTTTTACTCATTTGGTAATTCGGCTCGAGTTATGGGCTTGACCACTGATTTGAATGGTCTTGATATTCTTTAACATGTGATTTGGATTGTGGAAAATGATTTGTTTTAATGATATCTTTAAAAGAGAATAATCAAAATGTTCTTTTATAAAATCATAACGTTCTTGGTTCTGTGTTGTATGGAAAATGTGGATGAGTGACTAAATAGTTGTTTAGTGTAAATCCTTTGTCTCAGAGGCATGTTGAACTTTCTCCAAAAAGTGCAGCAACATTGTCCTTGATGCACTTGTTCCTACACTTAACTTTAATTAACTCAAGAACAATCTTGGTTGAAGTAAGTTAATCTCTAGAACGTTATGGATGTGTTAGTTTAAATAAAACAATTCACTTTATAAACAAGTGAAATGTGATTGTGGGTGCAAGATAAACATATGGACGAGATAAAAGATCACACAGGATGTATCTTGATTCACCCAAAATGGACTACATCCAGTTTTCATAATTCGTGAGATTTTCTGCTAATGTGTTCAACACTAGAACATTGTGCCTTGTAGTATTTTTCTTGATCACACTTTAATCAATTACTTACCAAATGATGTGTATAATAAAAGTGTTTGGGATCTAAAAATTTCTCAACTATTATTTGAGATTGATTAACCACAAGAACTCAATAAAATGATCCACGAATATAGTGAGAGAACTGGAGTTTTTATTGAGATAAGAGTTTTCCAATTTGAACTTAAATGATCAAGTGTAGATTGATTGCTTTTGAAACTCTTGCATTTGTCTTTTGATTGATCTTCTTTTTATAGAGAACGAGAGGCTTGAATATTTATTTAAAACTGAATATGGTTGTTGGCCTTTAATGTTTGGTGTCAATCTTACTTTCTTCAATTTTCCTCTTGTTTGTAGTAAATGTCCAGAACATTATTGATCAACTCATAACATTCTGCCTTAAACTGAAGGTAACGTGAATGATAGTGAATGTGAGTTGTCAAAGGACCATTGAGACCATGTAAAGTGAAAAACATGCGTTGTGTCATGTCAACAATGTTTTTTGCACTACACTTGAGTACTTGCTTCCAGCTAATCAATCTGAAGATCAAAACTGCAGATCAATCTACATGAGTTTCTTGCAAGTGGACCTTCGTTATTTCACTTCTTGAGTCTTGTTTATTTTTTGGTGCCCCATGTGCAAATTATATCAATCCAGGACAAACTTTTAGTGATCTTAAAATTGGTTCATTTGTCTCTTGTCTTTTAATAAGACAATCACAATGAACTAGAATGGTATGCAATCATTATGTCATCAATATGATATTTGACATTCCTTTGAGAAATATTTCAAATCATTTCATGATTCATAAAAGTGTATTTGTCTTGATGTGTACATGAGACTGGTCCCAATTTTTTGATAAAATCAATCTTGATACTTAAAAATGATCTTGCATGAATATGCATACTTCAACATATGATTAATTAACTTTGGTTTTGATTTTTTGTCGAAATAAATACCCTAAAAAACAAAAGTTAATTAATAATTAATAAGATCAGAGTCATAATTAAAAAATGTTTAAATATGTTATTGGTCTCTGTAAATATAACAATTTTCAACTTTAGTCCATGTAAAAAATTTTGTTTGAATTCCATCTTTGCAATATCAAACAACTTTATTTTTGGTCAAGTGGACGTTACAAAAACATGAGTTGACAAAGGGAAATATGTTTTTGTCCTTGCAAATATAGTCCCTATAAAAAAATTTGTTTGGATTTCATCGTATTCATCACCATCAATCACAAACCCAGAAAGTGAGTTTCATCATCTTCGTCAACCCAACAATCCATATTTTTCCTCACTCAACTCAATCTCTTTCCCTTCATTATTCATACCTCACCTAACCCAATTTTTTCTATCAATAACTCTAACTCCAACCTCATCTTTTTCCTCTATTATCTCAAAAAAATATCAACCCCATCTTTGAAAATTAACTATTAAAAGGATTAAAAAATAGAAAATCAACCGGTAAAGGCTTAAAAAGGATTTTTTTTATTACCCAGTTGTTCAAACGTCTCTTTTCGATTCATATTCGAAGGTTTTGAGGGGGTTAGGGGATGCACATAAGGTGTTTGATGAAATGTCTGACAGAAATGTTGTTTCTTTTACTGTTTTGGTTTCTGGGTATTTGAGAGTTGGTGATGTTGGGAGTGGTTTGAAGGTGTATGATGAAATGGTTGAACGGGATGTTCCAGCTTGGAACGCGGTGATTAATCCTCGTCTTTGAAAATTAACTATTTAAAAGATTAACAAAATAGAAAATTAATCCGTAAAGACTTAAAAATGATTTTTTTTTAATATATATTACCCAGCTTGTTCAAACGTCTCTTGTCCATTTGTATTCGAATGTTTTGAGGAGGTTAAGGGATACACATAAGGTGTTTGATAAAATGTCTGACAGAAACGTTGTTACTTTTACTGCTTTGGTTTAGGTATTTGAGAGTTGGTGATGTTGGGAGTGGTTTGAAGGTATTTGATGAAATGGTTGAACGGGATGTTCCGGCTTGGAACGCGGTGATTAATCCTCATCTTAGAAAATTAATTATTTAAAGGATTAACAAAATAGAAAATTAATCCGTAAAGACTTAAAAATGATTAATTTTTTTATATATATTACCTAATTGTTCAAACATCTCTTGTCGATTTGTATTTGAAGGTTTTGAGGAGGTTAAAGGATACACATAAGGTGTTTGATGAAATGTCTGACAGAAACGTTACTTTTACTGCTTTGGTTTCTGGGTATTTGAGAGTTGGTGATGTTAGGAGTGGTTTGAAGGTGTTTGATGAAATGGTTGAACGAGATGTTTCGGCTTGGAACACGGTGATTAATCTTCATCTTTGAAAATTAATTATTTAAAGAAGTAACAAAATAGAAAATTAACCCGTAACGACTTAAAAATGATTAATTTTCCTTTTTTGAGATAATAGAGGGAAAAGATGAGGTTGGTGGCAGAGTTATTGATAGAAAAAATTAGGTTAGGTGAGGTATGAATAATGAAGGGAAATAGATTGAGTTGGGTGAGGGAAAATATGGATTGTGGGGTTGATGAAGATGATGAAACTCACTTTCTTTGTTTGTGATTGATGGTGATGAATACGATGAAATCCAAACAAAAATTTTATAGAGACTAAAATTGAACAGTGTTATATGTGCAGGGACAAAAAAACATATTTCCCTTTGTCAACTCACGTTTTTGTATTGTCCACTTGACGTTAAGGACAAAAAATAAAGTTTTCTGATATTGCATGTCCAAACAAAAAAATTTAGAAAACTGATATATTTACGTAGACCAAAAACATATTTAAACCGTTAAAAATATATATTTTGGAAAATCTTTAAATTTATATTGGAAGGGTATATAAGGTGGAGGTATGTACCTTGGGGTGTGCCCCAAGGGGTACCCCAATTTTGTGAAGGAGGGAGAACGCAAGCAAAGTTGACCACCACACGCGCGCGCCGCCGCCGTCCGGTCTGGGCCTTGGCCTTGGCCAAGGCCTTGACCTTGGTGTATTATTATTTAGACTGCCATATTGAGGGTGTAATTCAAACGGTTTTTTGCAGTGCACTAGAACTCCGTACAGTTATCTGGGCTGTTTTATCCTGGGGACTTCGTGGTTGATAGTCTGCCTTGCACCTTTTTCGAGGCAGTGCCTCGAAACGTCTTAAAGAGAGCGACCTAGTCCGCGACTTAACCCAGTAATCTTATCGGTGGCATAAATTGTTTTTTCAAATTTTTTCGAAATCCAAAACAACAATTTTAAGACGTTTTTGGAACTGCCATGTCTACCGACGAAATTACAGGGACAGGTTCTTCTGCTTCTGACTACAACAAACTGTTTCGGTTTGAAGGAAGTCACTTCAAACGATGGCAACAAAAGATGTTATTTTTTCTAACCACGAAAAACCTTGCCAACGTTCTGAAGGATGACATTCCTGTTGTTCCAGAAAATGCTGAACAAACAGAAAAGGATAAGAAAGCTGCTGAATTAACCCAATGGGAACATAATGATTACTTATGTAAGAATTATATTCTAAATGGACTTGCTGATGATCTGTATGATTACTACAGTTCAAGCAGCAATACTGCTAGACAGGTTTGGGAAGCTCTGAAGAAGAAATATGATACTGAGGAAGCTGGAGCCAAAAAGTATGCTGTTAGCCGCTACCTCAAATATCAGATGACAGATGACAAATCCGTGGAAGCTCAGTCTCATGAAATCCAGAAAATTGCTCACGAAATCATTACTGAAGGTATGTCCCTTGATGAACAGTTTCAAATTGCTGTTACTATTGACAAACTGCCTCCTGCTTGGAAAGATTTTAAAAATTATCTCAAGCATAAAACAAAAGAATTATCTTTAGAAAGTCTGATAACTCGCCTTAGAATTGAGGAAGAATCCCGTAAGCAAGACCAAAAAGATGAAGTTCTTCTTGTGGCAAATAACAAGAAAATGAAATTCATCGGAGCAGCTCTGAAGCCAAACAGCAAACAACTAAAGATTCAGAATCGCCCTTCAAAGAACAACAACAAGAATGGGAACCCTCCAAAGGCCCCAATTGCAAAGCAGCAACCACCTCCAAGAAATGGCCCTACTCCTTTTCTCTGTTTTCACTATGGAAAAGAGGGTCATATTGCACGCAAGTGTAGGAACAAGTCAGGCCCTGCTAATCAGGCTAACTTGACAGAAGAGCAATTCATTGCTATGATTACTGAGATCAACCTTGTTGGTGGATCAGATGGATGGTGGATAGACACTGGTGCCTCCCGCCATGTCTTCTATGATCGTGCTATGTTTAAAACATACACTGCTGCTGAAGATAAGAAAGTGTTGTTGGGAGATTCCCACACCACTAATGTTGCTGGTATTGGAGATGTGGAACAAACATTCACATCAGGAAAGACCTTAATTCTGAAAGATGTCATCCACACTCCAGAAATAAGGAAGAATCTGGTTTCTGGTTTCTGGTTTTCTTCTCAATAAGGCAGGGTTTACTCAGACTATAGGGGCAAATTTGTACACTATTTCTAAAAATAGTATTTTTGTTGGGAAAGGGTACGCTACAGATGGCATGTTTAAATTGAATGTTGAAATCAATAAAATGTTTCCTTCTGCTTACATGTTGTGTGATTTTAATATTTGGCATGCTAGACTTTGTCATATGAATAAACGAGTAATTTCGAATTTAAGTAACTTAGGCTTAATTCCAAAGTTATCCTTAAAGGATTTTGAAAAATGTGATTTTTGTAGTCAAGCTAAAATAACTAAGAGTTCACATAAATCAGTAGTTAGAGAATCTGAACCTTTAGACTTAATACATTTTGATATATGCGAACTTGATGGGACTTTAACCAGAAATGGAAAAGTGTTATTTTATAACTTTTATTGACGACTGTTCCGACTATACCTATGTATATCTTATGAAAAATAAAAGTGAAGCGCTTGGCATGTTTAAGATCTTTGTAACTGAAATTGAAAATCAATTTAATAAGAAGATTAAGAGATTTCGTAGTGATAGAGGAACTTAGTATGATTCTAGTTTGTTTAATGAGTTTTATAAAACGCAAGGAATTATACATGAAACCACTGCTCCATATTCACCTGAAATGAATGGTAAAGCTGAAAGAAAGAACAAAACTCTTACTGAACTTGTTGTTGCTATTATCCTTAATTCTGGTGTTGCCTCTCACTGGTGGAGGGAAATTATTTTGACTGTTTGCTATGTTCTGAATAGAATCCCTAAATCTAAAAACAAAACATCTCCCTATGAGATAATGAAGAAAAGACAACCCAACTTGTCTTATCTTCGAACTTGGGGCTGTCTGGCTTATGTCAGAATCCCCGATCCCAAGCGAATAAAACTCGCTAGTAGAGCCTATGAAGGTGTATTCACTGGGTATGCGAAAAACAGCAAAGCTTATAGGTTTTACGACCTAAATGCTAAAGTAATCATATAATCAAATGATGTTGACTTCTATGAAAATAAATTTCCTTTCAAATCGAGAAATAGTGGGGGCGGCGAACCAAGTCAAGCTCATGTGATAAGAAGCTCTGAAAGCAACAAACAAGACGAAACAGAAACTCGAAGGAGTAAGAGAGTGAGAGTTGCTAAAGATTATGGACCTGAATATATGGCCTATAACTTGGAAGAGGATCCTGCAAATCTCAAGGAAGCATTGTCATCTTTGGATGCAGATTTATGGCAAGAAGCTATCAACGATGAAATGGATTCCCTAGAGTCTAACAACACCTGACACTTAGTGGACTTGCCTCCTGGTTGCAAACCTATAGGTTGTAAATGGAAAAGAAACTAAAACCCGATGGATCAATTGATAAATACAAAGCACGCCTTGTAGCCAAAGGTTTTAGACAAAGAGAAAATATAGATTTCTTCGACACTTTTTCGCCTGTCACTAGAATAACATCCATTAGGGTGCTCATATCACTTGCGGCTATTCATAACCTGGTGATACACCAGATGGATGTAAAAACAGCTTTTTTAAATGGTGACCTAGAAGAAGAAATCTATATGGAACAACCAGAGGTTTTGTGATACATGGGCAAGAAAGCAAGGTCTGTAAGTTAGATAAATCTCTGTATGGTCTTAAACAAGCTCCTAAACAATGGCATGAAAAATTTGATAACCTGATTTTTTCGAATGAGTTTAAAGTGAATGAAAGTGACAAATGTATTTATTACAAGTTTGAAAATGGCATTTGCACTATCATATGTCTCTACGTAGACGACTTACTCATATTTGGTTCAAACATTCATGCCGTCAACAATGTGAAATCACTGTTGAGTAACAACTTTGATATGAAAGACCTCGGAGAAGCGAGTGTAATCCTTGGAATAAAGATTACTAGGTCAGAGGAGGAAATTTCTTTGGATCAATCTCACTATGTTGAAAAGATCCTAAAGAAATATAATTACTTTGACTGTAAACCTGCTTGCACACCATATGATCCAAGTGTGAAACTTTTCAAGAACACTGGTGAAAGTGTTAGACAAACTGAATATGCGAGCATCATTGGCAGCCTCAGGTATGCCACTGATTGTACTAGACCCGACATTGCCTATGTCGTGGGATTATTGTGCAGGTTTACTAGTAGACCTAGTATGGAGCATTGGCACGCTATTGAAAGAGTCATGAGATACCTTAAAAGGACCATGAGTCTCGGATTACATTATCGAAGATTTCCTGCTGTTCTTGAAGGATACAGTGATGCTGATTGGAACACCTTATCGGATGATTCCAAAGCAACCAGTGGCTATATTTTCTGTATAGCCGGTGGTGCAGTATCTTGGAAATCGAATAAACAGACAATATTGGCTCAGTCCACTATGGAGTCTAAAATGATAGCACTAGCTACTGCTAGTGAAGAAGCAAGCTGGTTGAGATACTTGCTAGCTGAGGTCCCGTTATGGGAAAGACCTTTACCAGCTGTGTTGATCAACTGCGATAGTACCGCAGCTATTGCAAAAATTGAGAACCGTTATTACAACGGTAAGAGACGACAAATACGTCGTAAGCACAACACAATTAGAGAATTACTTTCTAAAGGAGCTGTATTAGTGGATCATGTACGCACTGATGATAATTTAGTAGATCCTTTAACGAAAGGATTAGCTAGAGAGAAAGTCCTAAATACATCCAAAAGGATGGGACTATTGCCTATAGATCAATGAGTCACTTATGATGGTAACCCGACCTAAAAGACTGGAGATCCCAAGAATTAGGTTCAATGGGTAATAACAAGTCATAGTGATATGAGATGAACATGCTATGTATTTATGAGAGAAGCATGATTCTTGAAGCGATATAAGGATGAGATAATAGAAACTCTTAATGAGATCTATACTCTATGTGGAGTGGAGTACCTAGCTACAGGAGTACTCTTGATAGACTCACCTATGTGAATGTGGAAGTGGGGGCCGCTTCCTATGGAATTTCGAGGCAAAATTCCTAGAGCGTTCACTATACTGGGATATACGTGCATGGCCTTAAATGCACGGGCTTTTAAGAATACACCCTATGAAAAGGTTGTCTGTGAGTTTGATGTCAGAGATAGAGTTCAAGACTACGAGTCACTCTTGTTGAATCTGAATCTTACTTACTATGCAAAGGTTCAAGTCAAGCGACACCTTTGTTTATGCACAATCTTATAGAAGCGTTTGACGCTACTTCTGAAACCTCTCTTTTTTAAATTCAAGTGGGGGATTGTTGGAAATGATGAATAATTATTGAAGGAATTGTTGGTATTAATGGTGACATTAATGAACTAGTGTGGTTGTGAATTGAAAAAATGAGAAGTCCCACATATGAGGGATACCACACTTTGGAAGGGTATATAAGGTGGAGATATGTACCTTGGGGTGTGCCCCAAGGGGTACCCCAACTTTGTGAAGGAGGGAGAACGCAAGCAAAGTTGACCACCACACACGCGCGCGCGCCGCCGCCGCCGTCCGTCCGGCTCGGCTCGGCCCGGCCTTGGCCTTGGCCTTGGCTTTGGTCTTGTGGTGTATTATTATTTTTTAATGAAAATTCAAAATTATTTAATTAATTTTGAAAATTGAATGTTTGCGTTAGATCTCTTATTGTTGCGTTAATTACGTAACTGCCCTCCACCGAATCTGCCTAATGATCTGTTTCAGTCCTTCCTTTTTGCCCGGTCAAATCCCTGACTCTAGGTGCCACGTAACTGCTATTGCCCGGTCATTATTCAGAGTCAAAACCCTAGCGCAAGTTCAGGAAGTCAAAGGCGCACGTTTTGGGTGGGCAGCGGTTTTGGAGCACACGTTTCCAGAAGTTCAGGTTTGGATCGGTCAACAGGAGCGCTCTGATGGATCCACCAATTTCTCTGATCCAGTTACGAAATTCCTCTATAAATAGAGGACTCTCCTCACTTGAGAACTTGCACCAAAAGCACTACGATTCTGAGGATTTTCTCTCTTCTTCCCCCGTTCTTACTTCTACTTCTTCTTTTTTCTTGAGTGGCCTTCGTGCCATATTACGAGTGGTAGTCGTTAGACTGCCATATTGAGGGTGTAATTCGAACGGTTTTCTGCAGTGCAGTAGAACTTTGTACAGTTATCTGGGTTGTTTTATCCTGGGGACTTCGTGGTTGATAGTCTGCCTTACACCTTTGGGCAGTGCCTCGAAACGTCTTAAAGAGAGCGACCTAGTCCGCGACTCAACTCAGTAATCTTATCGGTGGCATAAATTGTTTTTTCAAATTTTTTCGAAATCCAAAACAACAATAGTTGTGTGTTGTCTTTGTTATTAGCCGCCATTAAAGGTGAGTGTAGGAAAAAGATATATCACATTAAAAGACTTGAATTTTTTATTAAAAAAATAGGCATAAACAAATAAATAAAATAAAGATTTAAAGAAATTTAAAAATTGTAATTAAGTTGATATTTTTTAATGATGCAATAAAGAGTTTTATGAAAGACTCTTGTGAGAAGATGATAAATTGCAAAAATTTCCTTAGATGTTACCTTATTACTATATACATTGTATATATTATATAGATAATGATGATGAGGTATTTGGTGAAAGGTTTGGATGCCAAAAAGTTGTTATAAAAACGGAAATTCAAAATATGTTTTTGTTAAAAGTGCATGTCTCATGCTTGTGAGATTTCAGTTCATAAATAAACCCTTATTTTTTGTTTTTGCAAAATAAAAAGACAGTTTATATAAATCTAGCGCGGATATATGTGCATTTAAAAACTTGTCTATTTGATGACTTAAAAAAGAAAATTAATTAATCTTGTACATAGGAACAACTCCAAAATAGAGTTACAAACAACTTAAAAAACAAGATCTATCCTATCACATTAAGATTATGAGACAACTATATACATACCATATAACTTGATAAAGAGAAATCTTTCACCATTTTAGTCCTTAAAAGTGTAGAGCGTTGTCACTTTGCTTCCTGATTTAGTTAAAAAATTCAAATTAGTCCTCGAATTATCAAAATAGTATCTATAAGATGCAACTTACAATCATAAAAGTATTTGAAAGATAAAATTTACCGTCAATGATCATTATAATGTTAGATAATAACGTTCTGATAATTCGATGACTACTTTAGATTTGTGGTTGAATCAAAGATAAAAGTGGCAGAGTCATAAACTTTCAAAGACTAAAATATTAATGGGAATATGGTGAAACCTTTCTATATTCTAAGAACCATGTAAGGTTCAAAAAAGAGTAACGAAGAGATTGATTATGGGAATAGTTGAAGCATTCAAGGCATCAATTTAAGGAAAATACTTGTAGTAATTAAGATATTGTGTGATGCCACTAAGACTTTGTTTGGATTGATAAATAAGGTGGGATGGAGTGGAATAGTGATATTTAATTAGATTCCATCGTTTCAAAAAAATTATAAAAAATGAATGGAGTGGAATGGAACCAATTCCATCATATAATAATCTCAATCCTCCAATTTTCCATCACCAATTTGATTTTGAGGTGTATCCAATAGAATGGAGCTTCAGAATTATAATATTATCATTTTATCTTTATATTATTAAGTTTATGTTGCCTCTTCCTCTTCTCATGCTAGATTAAGAGAATGGGTGTACTCAGGTTTGTTACAATGTTGAGACAATATCATTGTTGGGTATAAACATTCCTATAAATACGATAGCTTATTATAAATTCCATTATTCTCATGAATTTATTTTCAAGTGAGACAGTGGGAAAGGGTATTCTCATAAATTTCATATACGTTAAACAAATCTTAATTACCTATTTTTCTAGGAGTATTAAATTGTGTCAAATTTCTTTAAAAAAACAAGTTAGTCATCATTATATTCTTAGGAAATTCATTTTTGCATGTTATTTTAAATCGCTTGAAACAAACGTCCCCTAGAAGTTAGTCAAAGAATGCAAGCAAAGCAAAATCTGTAACCATTAGAGAAAAGAAAAAAATTAGTGCAAGAAGTAAATAATATCAACAAAACAAAATTAATTGAAATAGAGAAGTTAAATATGAAAACAAAACGATGTAAAAATCACACAAGTGGTGAGATTACCTTGTTTGAATCTCTTTAACACAGTCTACCTTATTGACATATCTTCAGCAATGAGCATTATGTTACCTTGTCAATACAATGGGATGCGTGATACGTTATGCCATATGCAAATCAAAATAAGGAACAAAAGTAGGTAAACTCATGGTAAAATAAAGTCAAACTATTGCACAAAATAGTGGGAGTCATTGATGATAGTTTTTTCAGTTTGCAAAAATGCAAAAGAAATGATGTGTCGTTATAATAAATTCTCCCTAATAGTACAAGATTTGTTTACTGAGAAGCATCAAACACCATAACACTAACGATAACAATTCACATAAGTGCTTACTTGTTAGGACCATATCCCCTGCATTCCAAAACAACCAAGCACAAGTGTTTACTAAATAGTTCAAAACACTATTGTCACAAAACAGAATCTGCAAGCACTATCATTAAGCAGTACCAAACACAAGTGTTTACTAAATAGTTCAAAACAACTAAATCCTCCTAGCCCCTTCACATATGTCATGCCGTCCTCCAATCCCTTGAGACTTATAATTATATGTTAACACTTGGTAAGTAGACATACAAACAATTTCCAAGTCCAAATATCATTAATTTCACCATTTTTTAATACACAAAAAGGACCAACAAGATCCCAAACTTCAGTTACAATTGAAAACAGAAAAAAGAACCTACAAATTGAAATCTCTAGCCTAATAGTGCCTAAAAGAAGATCCAGTGAGATGACAACCACACCAACATGACCCAAACAAAGACCACTAAATCCTTTTAGTTTAAGAACTGGTAAACTTAGTTACAGCTTTAGTTCCCTCGGAGACGGCATGTTTGGCCAATTCTCCGGGCAGAACAAGCCTGACCGCGGTCTGAATTTCCCTAGAAGTGATTGTTGGCTTCTTATTGTAGCGAGCGAGTCTTGAAGATTCTTGAGCAAGCTTCTCAAAAATATCGTTAATGAAACTGTTCATGATTCCCATGGCTTTGCTTGAGATACCAATGTCAGGGTGAACTTGTTTCAGAACTTTGAAGATGTAGATCTTGTATGTTTCAACGCTCTTCTTGTTTCTCTTCTTCTTCTTGTCTCCGGTGGCGGCAGCGCCAACTTCCTTGGGAAGCTTCTTTCCGGCCTTTGGTTTCTTTTCCGCCGGAGCTTTTTCTGCTACTGTCGTCTTCTTCTCCTCTGCGGGTTTCTTCTCCGCTGGCTTCTTCTCTCCCTTTGGCGCCATTGATGTGATTTGGGAATTTGGTTGAAAAAATATTAGGGTTTCAAATTGGGAAATTTGGAAATATAGACGAGTGTGGATGATTATTGTATGGAGCGGTGATGATTAATATATAAGAACATTCTCGTGTTTCTATTGGTTAATGAGCTTAACCGCGGATCGATGACGTGGGACTGTTTTATCCGTTGCGTTACAGTGTCATAGGGACATGAGATAGACGGTCAGGATCTTGCATTGATTTGATGATGATGCGGATCGATGAGCTGGTTGGAACGCATTTGAGGATGATGTGGGTGATGGATGGCTGAGATTCTCTTTCTGTTCCAAAATAATCTAATTACTTTTCATTGCGCGCTCAAATGAAATTTCCACTTTTTAAGTTTCACGGTTTAGCTCCATTTTGATTTTCATTCTCCTTGTTTTAGCGGTTTAGTTTTGAAATGGTGATTTATTTTCAATTTTGCCAAAATCATTTATGCACATAAATTTTTTATATTTTAAGTAATTATGTAGTATAATATAATTAAAAATATTTTATTTTAACCAACAGTAATTTTAAATAAAATTACAATTGTCAGGCATGTGTAAAAGTAATGTTTTTAATTCATATATTTTATTTTATTTTTAGAATATAGGTTCTTCCAATTGGTCTAAATTCACACTCTATAATTTTCGGAGAGAGTCTAAATTCACACCCTATAATTTTTGGAGGGATTCGTAAATTTAAAGCACTGAGAGCTGACATATATAAAAATTTAGAGTATTAAATATGTATAAAAATTTATTTCTTAAAGCATAACTATCCATCATAATAGTTTTTTTTGTGATTTTTCATATTTTGAAACATTGAATTTTTCTTTTATTTTCAATGTCAATAAAAATATCTTCATATAATTAACTAAACAATTATTTAATCATTCACATCTCGTGCAGTTTCACATCTAATTATTGATAGTACTCATTTAATAAATATTTAATTATTCAACATCTCTTCATCAAATGCATAAAATGAATCTATTATATTTAGACAAACTCACACTTATATATGACAATAATTTAACTCTTAAAATTGTCAATTTATTACTTGATAGAATAATTGAACTCAAAAAAATAATGTAAATTAACAATTTTATGTATTTTATTGTGTGAGTTTTGATTTCAAATGTATGAACGACATTAATAAATTAACATAACTATTATATATATATATATATATATATATATATATATATATAT
>JBBPBP010009779.1:24393841-24411813 GCA_037974735.1 Cicer chorassanicum
ATATATATGGTATTTCAAAATAAATATGAAAAATAAAGTTTCTAGATTGAAAGCATAAATTTTGTGCAATACTTCAAAACAATAAGATAGCAAAAAAATTGTACATTACTTCAAAACCTATACCCTACACAATATTTCAAGGTTTAAAGTCCTTAATACTAAACTTTTGATCTAAAATAATATTGATTTGTTGTATGTCATCAATGTTGGTGTCATTTTACAAATATCTCTTATGGGATTTAAACACTGTTCTTTGATGTTATAATGTCAACTTCTTACCACTAAGTTGACATTTCGGGAAATTGAAAACGATTATGCAAAATAACAAAAAGTTTAACATTTTATTATTTGTAGGTCTCATTAAGATCGTAAATCTATTTAATTTGCAAACGATGTTATTTTTATTAGTAATAAGGTTTGGAGGAAGTTTCACATAAATGTATTCTTCCAAATCTCTGCGATAAAAGTATGTGTTAATATCTAACGGGATTAGAAACCAATTAATTAGATGTTTCCGAAGCCAGTAAAATGCGAATGGTTGTCATTTTGTAAACATGACTGAAAATTTCAAGGTAGTAAATACCTTTAGTTTGAACCAAAATTTGGCTACAAATTTGGCCTTATGCCTTTCAATAGAACATCATCCCAAGTATTATTGTTAATGAGATAATATAATTCGAATTTAATAACTTTTTTCTAGTAAGATCATCAACTGCTTCCATGCGAGAAGTTCGTTTATTTTCAGTACAGATTTTCAAAGTAAGGGTCTTTGTGAGAATGCACAAGATTATCATATTAAAGAAAATGAGATAAGGGATAAAGATTACCTATCATTCATAAAAATTAAGAATAATATACCTTGTAACAAGTCGTAGTGATAATCCTTCAAATATGATGGAGTTTTTGTAGGCTTGGGAGACCTTTTGATGGTAGAGTTGTCAACATAAGGGATGTCATCATGAGTGTGAGAATTGTCATGATTTAAAGACAAAATAGTGGAATTGGATGGTGTAGTTGAAGGTATTAAATCATAAAAATGTTATGCAGAAGTATGATGAATCTAGTGTGGTGATTGGCCGAAGAGTTTAATAGGTTAATAATTGTAAGAAATTTGTTTCTCGAAAAAAATTGTATCCCTTAAGATGAAAGTTTTCCTATTTATCAAATCAAACGAAATATATCGTTTTGGACCACAACTAAATCTAAGTTAAGTGAATCTTCTTAAACTAGCATCAATTTTATTTTTATGAGATTTTAAGGTACATGCATAACTTAAACTAGGGGTGGACAATTGGTCGGGTTCAGACCGAAACATGATATTCGTGCGAACCCACAGTTTATTATACAACATCCATTTCCAACCATTTGCTTCTTCGGGTAAGTCGGATGTCGGATTTGTCAGTTCCGTTTATACGGTTTTAGTTTTAACATGTTTAAATTTTTCTTTCAAAATCCACAATCTTTTGACAAAGATAATTAGATCCAAAACCTAAAAAGAAATTTTCCCCTCTCGTTTACACACCTTCCTTGAAAAACCCCACAAGAATCAAAAGGAAAGGAATAGATAAATAAAAAAGAAACATAGATTTGAAATAGAGAAGTATGAAGAAAAAAAAAAGATAAGAGAGGAACACCTTCATAGTTGTTTAATCACCAATTCACAGATGTTTCACAGTCCACCTTTGTGTCACATGCTTATGTTTTTTGTTCCATGAAATGAAATGTTTTTTGCATTGTGCTTCTTGTTGTAACATCAACACCAATCGCAAATTGACTTTGAAATAAACATTGTTGTAGTTGCACGTCTACTCCTTCCTCCTCTTCCATCCTTTTATTTCTCACTCGTTTTTTTCTCAACTTCTCTTTATGCCTAATGAAGAACAAAACAAGAAATGTAGAAGAACAAAACAAATGTAGAAGAACGAGAAATACTACCAATAATTATTTCCACACAAAAAATATATAATTTAATAAAAGAATATCTCGACTTGCCAAAGCAATAGCCTTACTATAGCATATACAATAATAGTTTTACTCGAGTAGTGTGAGTGTGAGTCTTGAGAATTTTTTGGTCAAACTATCAAATAATAATTAATTTTAAAGGATAAAACTATGATATGAATTGAAGATCGATTTGTTTCAATTGCCAACGATTTCAATTTCATGGATCGAATCTGACTGTGTAAGCCCACTGTTAACTGAAACGAGAACCGTTGACTCGACAACCCATAAATTTTTTGCCCATGAGACCTTTTCAACACCCCAGAATAAGCTTGGTTTGGCAAAAGGCCAAACGTGAGTCACATAAAGATATTTGGCTTGTTATGCTTTATACATGTGTCTGCTCGAAACAGAATGAAGCTGGATGATAAAGCTGAACAAATGGTTTTGTTGGGTTATGATTCAACTGAAGCTTATAAGCTCTATGATCCAAACAAAAAAAGAGTTGTTATCAGTAGAGATGTACTAGTGGATGAGTCAAAAATATGGAATTGGGAAACAAATACTACAACCAACTTCAGTAATGCAATGATAATTGATCTTGAGGATGATCAAGAAGCAGGCCTAATAGCACAACCAGCTTCAGAACCAGTAAGATGATCTAGTAGAACTAGACAACCTTCTGTAAGATTGCACAATTATGAAGTAGTATCTGATACAACAGTTAATGCAGATAGAGAATTGATGCATTTTGCATTACTTGCTGAATCAAAACCAGTTAGTTGTAATGAGGCCCTAAATGATCCAAACTAAATACTAGTAATGGAATAGGAGCTTAAGTCCATTGAAATAAATAAAACTTGGGAGTTGACGACATTACCTATGGACAAAAGACCAATTGATGTGAAATAGGTTTATAAACTCAAAATGACCTTAATGGTGAGATTGCCAAGTACAAGGCTATACTTGTAGCAAAAGTATTTCTACAAAGGCCTAGACTTTATTTTGATGAAATATATGCATCAATTTCCATAATTGAAACAATGAGGCTTGTGGTGTCAATGGCTAGCTACAAAGGATGATCTATCCATCAACTAGATATGAAGTCAACATTTCTTAATGGACCATTGGATAAAGAAGTCTATGTAAAGTAACCACCATGATATGAAATAAAGGGAAAGGAAAACAATGTGTACATGTTGAGATGAGCCTTGTATGGCTTGAAACAAGCACTTAGGACCTGGAACAAGAGAATTTACATATTTCTCTTAGAACAAAAGTTTGAGGAATGTGTGAATGAACATGGAGTCTATGTTAAAAGGTCGACAACTTTACCTACAATACTAATATGTCTTTATGTTGATGACCTATTAATAATTGGATGTGATGAAGCTGAAATAGCACAATTTAAGACAAAAATAAAAGAAGAGTTTGAAATGTTATACTTAGGAGTATTGTCATATTTCCTTGTAATTGAATTTGTCAGTATGAGAATAGGAGTATTCATGCACGAAAAGAAGTATGCTAATGATGTATTGAATAGATTTAATATGCGAGTGCAATAACACTAACATTTCATCAGCAATTGGGTTAGTGATAACAAAAGAAGGAGATGAAGAGTTGATTGATCCTACATTATTCAAACAATTGGTAGGATCATTGTGGTATTTGTGTAATACAAGGCCTGACATATCTTACAGTGTAGGAATGATTAGTAAATACATGGAAAAACCAAGAATACCTCACTATTTGGCAACAAATAAAATTTTGAGATACATCAAAGGAACTGCTGAGTGTGGCATGCTATATCTTATAAGCTCAAATAAAAGTGAAGCTGAATTAGTAGGATACATAGATGTTTATTGATGTGGAGACAAAGATGATACGAAAAGCACTACGAGTTATGTGTTTATGGTAAACAGAACGCCAGTTTTATGGTGCTCAAAAAAGAAAAATATAGTAGTTATATCTTAGGTTGAATATGTAGAATCATCAATGGGAGCATGTCAAGCCTTGTGGCTAGCAGGATGGATGAGTGAGATGAGATTGAGAAACGAAAGGCCAGTAAGAATATTGATATGGATAATAAGTCAACAATAGATCTAGCCAAACATCCTATTGCACGTGGAAGAAACAAGCACATTGAAACACTTTCCCATTTCCTAAGAGATCAAGTGAACAAAGGCAAGTTGAAGCTGGAACATTGCAGATCAGATTAGCAGAAAATTGATATTATTACAAAGTCATTGAAGAAATAGAAATTTCAAGAAACGAGGAGCAAGATTAGAGTAATGCCTTTACCCCTATGAATTAGGGAAAATGTTAAAATTGTAATTCAAAGTGGTAGTCAGAAATATTAGAAGTTAGTTGGAGGCAGTTAATAGTTAGTTACAACAACTTTCACAACACGTGTTACTATTCTAGTTACTTAAGGCACAAGCAATAAAGAGATTTTTCATTCTTTTATTTTCTACCTTTAATTCTTTCAATTTGGAATTGATTACAAACTTATAACAAGTGTTTTCTAAAAAACTTCTGATATGTGCATGAATTCGCAAGAGTCGGCACAAAGGTAAGGCACAACCGCTTTATGCCTCCCTAAAAAAGGCCTTCAACTTTTTTACTTGATGAAATGACCTCAACTTTTTTTTACTTCGTAAAAATTCTCACATTCTAATATCATGAAAACTAAAACTGATAAATTCTTATATAAATTTAACATTGTCTCAACAAATATTAAATCAATTGACTTTATTATCAATGGTAAAAGAAATATTATACAATATTAATTTTATAAATAATCTAAGATATAAATGTCTATTTGAAAATATGAATCAGACTATTTCAAATTACAAAAAAAATATGATTTTATTGGTAGATAAATTTATCAAAACAAGCAAAACAATTTAAATGGAAAATATATATGGGTGATTGCTCTTTTATACAAGTTTGAGAGATTTATTGATAGAAAAAGGTATTTGTTAAATTTATTGATATAGATTTTCCTAAAAATGAATTTTCAAAACACTTTTATTCGTCACTTTACGTTACCAACGAATAAACTTGAAGATGGTTGATTTATTCTCAAGAATTGGATAGAAAATTTTGTTTTTGTTGCAAATTATTTAATATTCTTCCAAGTACAAGTAAATTGGCTAATGAATGTAGTAAGAATTGGAGAAATATTAGTTATAAATTGAGAAATCATAAGACAAGTAGTGAACACATTGCTAACACGAGTTCTTGGAGTGATACAACGTATAGACACACTATTTTATTCTTCAACTAAAAGATGAAGAATTCTAAATGAGTTCTTGATGTTGCTTTATAATAGTTGAAATGTCTTATTTTATTTTTTGAAAAATATAAAGAAAATAGATTTTAAAATGTCATGATTCCTGACAAAGAGATTTTATATAGTTATTAAATTAAATATTTATAATTAATTTATTAATTTTTGAAAATATTATTTTCGCTTTAGGCCTCACAAGGTAGTGTGTTGGCCGTGAAATTCGCCAATTCAAATGTATTAAATACATGTTCAAATTAGTCACATGTATTCAAGTGTATTAAATACATGTTCAAGTTAATCAAACTACCTATTTTTTAACCCATAAAATAATTTATGGTTGCCGGTAGTAATTTGATTACATGCTTCCTTTGTTTTATAAGCTTTGGGACCTCGATTTTAATGGGATAAACCAATAGCAAGCCTAATTTTCCATGGGCTTTACCATCATGGGCCTAAAAAATATATAGCCTATTGTTATTCATTTGGATCTAAATTAGGAGTTTAAAGTTTAGAAAATTTGACCATGTACCCCCATTTTTATCTCTATACCCCCACAATTTTTTGAAAATGGCAAAAATACCCTCAATTTTTTTTTCTTTCAAAATCCACTTTCAATTCTGGAAAACTATTTTCAAGAATTCCGGTACACAGAGTTTTACCGAAAAACTTTTTACAAGTTTTCCGGTATAGAAGGATGTTTCCGGAAAACTAAAAAAAAAGATTTCCGATACAGAAGGAAAAAATGTGTGTACCGGAAAACTTTTTTCAACTTTTCCGGTACAGAACGTGTTTCCGGAAAACTTGTTTCCCGACAAGTTTTCCGGTACACACCCTTAATTTAAAAAAAAAATTAATTTTTTTTAATTTTTTTATATCATTTAAAAAATTATTGAAAATTTTGGGGTGGTGGTGGCAACTCTATAACTTTGCCGTTTTTATCTCTATCCCTACTCACCTAAAAAAATATAGTTAAAATCAAATAAATTAATTAAATATTAATATAATTAAAAAATTAAAAAAAAATAAAATCTGAAACTAACGGAAAACTTGTGGGTGAAGTATTCCGGTAACTTCCGGAAAAGTCATTAACAAGTTTTCCGGTAGTTCATTATTTCCGGAATACTTGAAAAAAGTTTTCCGGAACTACCGGAAAACTTTTTTCAAGTTTTCCAGAGTGGTGTTCTGTACCGGAAAACTTGAAAAAAAAATTCCGGTAAAAATGAGAATTTTGACGTAATATATACGAGGGTATTATGGTATTTTCACTGACTTTTTGGAGTATAAGGATAATTGTGGGAGTACGGGGTCAAATTTTCTAAAGTTTGTTGCAAATTGATCACAATATAATAGGTACTAACTACTAAGAATCATCAAATGGATCAAAATTTTCATTAACCTGTTTAGTTTGACAAAAACGTTTACAAATCACAATCTATTGTATTAACAATAATTGCTAGAAAAAAATTCTAATAATTTTTTAAAAAAGAAATGGTAAATACCACCATAAAGTAATAAATCCACACACAAGGAAATCAAAATAAGATATTCAATTTAATAATGGGTGAGTTTGTTTCAGATTTTTTCAAGCCAAAAATTATTGTGTAGGGTTTAAATGGTGTTTGTTTTAGATTTTTTAAAAAATGATTTGGTTAAAAAAATTATTTTGTTGGCTAAGAATGAAAAACTAAAAATAGTAGTTTCTCGCATGCGATGGGGAGAGAGAAAAATTAAACCCAATTGAAAAACATGGAACTTAACTCATAGAAAATGATGCAATTACTTCTACTTTATTTTGAAAATCCGAAATTGTCCTCCGTTAATTTTTAATAATTTTTTATCTATCAATTTACATCAATTCATTAGTTATTTTTTCTCGCAGTAGCCATTTTTTCTCTCTCCACGAAGTTGTTAGTTTTCATCAAGTAAGTTTTGTTCTCTTTTTCAATTTTTTCTACATCGTTTTTTTGGTTGTGTGTTTATTTATTGATTTTATAAGAGTATTCAGGTATATTGATTAAATTTTAAAACGTGTCTACGAAATGGTTATTGTAGTTTAAAAAAAATTATTTTTACAAAATTGTATACAAGTTAAAAATCATTTTAAAAAAATCATTTTTATAATAGTAAACAAACGGGAATTAAAAAAATCCTTTTTTTTTTTAAATCTCTAAAATATAATCTCTAAATTATTTAAAACAAAAATCATTTTTATTTAAACTCAAACAAACACACTTAATATATTTGTCAGTTTAATCTAACACTTAAAGAAAAAAAAATCAATTAACTGTATTTCAATATATTGTATCCAAAAGAAATCAAATGACACTTAATTAGTTAATTGTAATTTATAATCAGTCATACCACGTTATGACCGAAGAACGGTCCGCAGACATAAGAATATACCCTCGTAGACTCATAGTCACATATGGCAAATTATCACATTGTTCTGGGTAGCTTTTGAAATGCTAGAACAGAACAAAATTATTACATGAAAATAAAACCGACAAAAGTGATCAAAACAATGCAAAAGGATCACAAAAAAAAAAAACTTAAAATCTCTAGTAATCAACCAATAACTTGCATAATATTGTATCATGGAATTGCATACATATAGAAAAATATTTTGAAAGCCTTGGTTTCAAATGCTGAATTCGAGATGTGCCTACATTTAGTGATCGACATCGAACATAATAACTTCGAGTGAATAAAACATATGGAAAACAAAAATTAATAAAGGTGTAGATAGGAGCAAGGATCTTGTATGAGTGTAACTGCCAAAGGATCTTCAGTTGCCCAAATGATCAAGCAAGTTAATAAATCAACTTGCAATTGTCATTGGTTAATTATTATATCATGAGTTCCATGTCTTCATCTTCATCAGCACCATCATTAATCTCACAGCTACATGACCTTGTTTCCATCCTAATTTCCATATGGAAATTCAATAAGAACACTATAGTACCAAGGTTATGAATGGATGAACCTTCAAAGAGAACAAGGGTAGAAGGGTTTTTCTTAACTATAAAGGTGAACGTGTGTTACTTTTGGGTATGGAAAAGGGTGAGTGGGGGCATATACATAGGATCTTCTTTGGCATATACTTTGAGCATTAACTTGCTGGCCCATTCTTTTCACATATGCTTTTAGCATCTTTTCTATGAATTAGATTAATATAATCATTTTGTTATATGTGGATGTGCATACACTACATATTGCAATTGTCTCCTAACTTTTTTTTTTTAAAAAAAAAAAACTGATTATATTGGATTTAACTATTGCAATTAATATTTATGAAATGAAAATAATAATTGTCTCTCTGGTCTCTTAGAAGTTTTTATTTAGAACTTATTCGGAACTTGCATTTTTTATGGGAACCTCAAATATGAAAGACGACAAAATGGTAAAGCTCAAAATGGGCCCTCTCTTTATACCAAAAAAGAGAAATGGGCCCTCTTAGTCTCTTTGCCAAACAAGATTAGTTGTTGCTAGTTCATCATTTCATGGAACTACTTGATTGACGTCAAATTGCACATGGCATACATTAGTTGGATAAGGCCCATTTAAATCATAAATAAGAATATGTATGTTAAGCATATGGAAATTACATATTAATTCTAAATAATAGGATCTGGATTTGAAATGAATTTGCCAATTAATCAATTGTAAAAAAATCTACCAAACTTGGTTAACTTTGGAGGTTAGATCAAAATTGTGAGTCCATCTTATTAAACATAAAAACAATTTTTTTTTAGATCATTTAATAAATGTTAGAGTTGATACAATAGGTTGAGTCACTCAGACTAACTTGTTAAACAAATCAAATACATTTCAATTCACGTTGTCAACTCGCAACAAGACCGGCTTAATAAATCTAGAGGTTTAAAGTAAAATTTAGAATTAAATTGTTTAAAAATTAATAAATAAAATTAGAGGTCTTTTAAGTCTAATTTGTAAGTACAAATGTGCACCTAAGAAGGGGGTGAATTAAGTGTTTAGGAAATTTTCTTGTTTTCAGCGATTTGGTGATCGATTTTTGCGCTTTAGGATAGTAAGTGATAAAAGTAAATGGCAGTAATGAAATGAACACAACAATATTATCCTGGTACCCCTTATGACCAAGGGTACATCCAGTCATCTTGCACACCAGAAGAGATTTCTCAACTATTGTCATAAAATGTATAAGTCCCACCCTAGGATCTCTGCTACAAATTGTTAAGACAAACTCTCAAATTAAGTTTTGATAAAAATAAATAAAGGTTAATTAAGTATGTTAATTATGATTCTAAATGTTATGTTAATTTAATTTGTGCTCTTGAGTGTTTTTATTAAAGATATGAACCAAGCAAAACAAATAAATCAGATGAAAAACTAAACAGAACATTCTTGACCATAAGTTATACAAAACGGAGAATGATCTGCAGAATCAAGATTGACTGTCGCAACCACTTCACCAATCTTTCTCCATTACTTTAACAATGTTTCTGCCTTAATTATTTATACCAATTTTATCAGTACATGGCAAGGAACAAATATGAATCATTATTACTTAAAACGGTTTACGAATCACAAAGCTAAATCATCATGCATCTAAGCATGTCAAAAACGGACTGTAACTTTCTCCAGTCTGGAACTGTCAATAAAGTTGAAACAAGACTGAACTTCAAGATTGATTATAAGTCCTCAGATTGTCCAGAAGACTATTAGACCTGATTCATCATCAATCTCCACTTGTAATCAATATTCTCCGTTTTTTAGAAGAACAATCTCTGTTTCTACAGAAGAAGACTTATCAGTTCTGCAGAAATTATTCACTTCTTTCCAAACAGTTTTGGATCAAATAAAGTGTCCAGATCAAAGCCCAATTATCATCAAGTATTTTCGAAGCTTAATGGGTCATTAAGAGTGCAGGAAATCTGTTTGAAACAACCCAAACAAGCAAGGCCCAAAACTGTCACATGAATGGTTTATTTTTTCAACAGAAAGCTTGCTTATGTCATAAGAAAACAGAGCACTACCAACAACTCTTTCTGAACAAAATTAAAGGCTCAAATCATTTATAAAAGGAAGGCATATTCGCAAGCATCATTCAGAACTTCAAGTGCCAAGTATTTTCATTAAATCACATTCACTTGCATTCTTGAAGCTATCTCATTCACAAAAGAAATCAGGCTGAAATTATTTAATACTTCCAGATTATCCTATTAAGTTCTTTTATTCTGAATTTATTCTCAAACAAGAGTTGAGCATAATCAGATTCAACCAAACCTTTTAAATCATTATTGTGTAAACTCATAACTATAAGGATTGTTTATAGTTTGAGTGTGATTAAAAGAGTTAACTGTAAAATCCTAGCAGATTAGTTAGGTGACTTGATTGAATCCTTTCTGGGTGGAAAGAAAGTGTAGTTACAGATCAAGGTTGATCTTTAACTGTGTAACCAGAAGATTGTTCTCCGTTCTTTGAACACTTAGTGAAAATCTCAGAGTTCTGAGGACTGGACGTAGCCCACGTTGGGTGAACCAAGATATATCTTTGTGTGGCATCTCTTCATTATCTCTATTTATATTCAGTTATTTTTATTGTCAAAGTTAAATAGAGAAACTAAAAACTGTGATTTTAACTAATCAAGAATGTTCTTCGTTTTCTGTTTCAGAACAAAAAACGTTCTTCGTTTCTATTTTCATAACCAAGATCATTCTTGAGTTGTTTTTCTTAAGTTTTTAACTGGAAATTTTAAATAGGCAAGATTACAATTCAAATCCCCTTCCTTGTAACTTGACATTGCTACTTCACAAGCTTCTAACAATACTTCTAAGATATCACACCACTATCTTCGATAAAACTACTTTAAGAAAGTACTACTTTCTTTTACAAACAATGTAATTTGATAAGGATATAAGAATATAAGAGAGGTGTAATGATATCAATCCAATATTGCTTCAAGTACTTTGAGAACCTTTGTCAAGGATATGAAAATGAAATGCAAGTACTTGAATTATGAGAAATAACCTTGAGAAAGAAAAAAAAAAACAGAAAAGCTGTTCAAAGTTGTTCAAGGTTTGGTAGTAGGATTGTGTAAAAATTAATTTGAAGTTATGGTGTATTTATACTCCATAAACATCTCTTTAGATTTTTGACCATTGTTCCAATGCAATGATCTATAACCATTTCAGATCTGAAAAATTGCATTGTTTCCAATTGTATTCGAATACAGTATGTATGTATCCGAATACACCTCTTATAACGTTCAAATTTATTCAAAATGTTCACCTTGTATTCGAATACAAGTTTATGTAATCGAATACAAATTCGTATGTTTTGCCACTGACTTGCTGTTTGTATTCGGTTACAGCAGGTTGTAGTCGAATACAGATGTGTAGTCTGAGCTACTGACTTAACACTTGTATTCGATTACAGCACTTCGTAGTCAAATACAGATGTCAAGTTTTTGCTACTGACTTAGCATCTGTATTCGAATACACTATGTTGTATTCGAATACAACTTTGCTTTTTGTCAAAAATATTAATTTTAAAACTTTGTTAATGTAATTTTGACATTTGAAAATACTTTTTATGCATATGTAAAGATGAATGGTTCTCATGTACTTGAGGTTTTGATTGTCTCATTTACCTTTACATTTATTAAACATCTAATATGTTTGATTCAAGTTTGAACTATGACATTTGACTTCTTTTTTAGCTTTGTTGCATTGATCACAGTTTTTCGTCTTTGTCTTCATCAAAAACATATATTTTACATAATTATTTTTACAATATTGAACAATTTTTTTGACAGATACAATATTAAACAACTTATAAATACATATTAAATATATTTAAATGATCAAGTAGTTTTATTTATTTAATTATTTAGTACTAAAATTAGAGAACGGAATTTATACTATAAAGATTAAAACAGTTAATAATACTAATTAAATAAAAAAATATAAATCTGAAATCTAAAAATATTTGAGGTCCAAAGCCAATTACTCACTTGTATGTTGCCTCTCCTTGACTCACAAGGTTTGGGTGGACCATCCCATTTAAAAAATAATTTTGAAGTTCTAAAAAAAAACAATTTTTTATTTATTTCTTTTTTTTAATAATTTTTCTTTGATAAAAAAAGACAGAGAAATACTAATATGTACCTTATGAATGACACATATTAATAATTCAAATGTAAAATTTTAATTTGAAATTCGTATTTTCAATTCTTTAAAAATTTAAATATTATGTTTTTCAATTGAAAAAAAAACTATAATTTTGGTACATATTCTCAACGCCCTTATCCTAAAGAGTTAGCATGACAATAAAAATATGTTTACAACCTCCAAGTCACTTGTTTGTCAGGAAAATATTAAACCTGTTGGTTCGTTGAGAATCAAAGTTTGCAATAAGTTATGATCCATTTCTTTTTGTTGGGAAAGCTCGTGAAATTACACTTATATAAAAAATGGAAATTTTGCAGTAGAAAAAATGAATTTTAATTTTTTAAAAGGTTGAAAATACAAATTTCAATATATTTATAATTGAATATTTATATGTTTTTCTTCTTAACAAGTGTCTCAAAGACACTTGTATCTCTCTCCCTCTCTCTGCTCTCTATATATAGTTACTTATACTAATTAGTTCTTATTTGTTAGATATATATATATATATATATATATATATATATATATATATATCTTATGTATTATATAATGTACTTGAACAATTCTCACATTATAATATAATTTTTTTTACTTTTATTTCATTTTATGATTTATATTTAGAATTGTAATATATTAACATTATTTTATTATTATATTAATGACAAAATTATCCCTATTAAAAAATTTCACATATTTTTTAACATCAAGGTGTAATATTTTCAAATTTTATAAATTAACCAAAATTACTGTAAAATTAAATAAGTAATTAAATAATTGGCTTAATTGCAGTTTTAGTCCCACTATTTATACTGATTCACGAAATTGGTCCCCCTATTTTAAAAGTCGATAGTTTTGGTCCCTCCCTCAAATTTTTAAACTAAAAAATAATGATTTGATATATTTTAAATGACGTGTCATACAATTATATGATATAAAACCACCTAGATTCATTAATTATTCATATGTCATTAATCAAATTAAAAACACGAAAAAAATTCGAAGTTAAAAGTTAAGTTTTTGTGACGTTTTATTCCAATTTAATTGGTGTTAATCATTCTACCTCATCGTATCATATGTCATGTTATTTAAAACATCTCACGTCATCATTTTTTAGCTAAAAAAGCACAGAGATGGACTAAAACTGTTGACTTTTAAAATAGGGGGATTAATTTCGTGAATCAGTATAAATAAGGGAATAAAATTACAATTAAACCTAAATAATTTTATATTCTTTTAATAAAATCTCGCATAACATTGTATAAAAAATAAAATTCAACATTTAAATGCTTAAAAACATCAAAATAGCAATATAGTTTCAACTGATAATCGGAAAAGTATCATATTTTTCAACTCATATATAGCATAAAGGAAAATATATGATTAACTAAATTAACATCACAAAAGTATTTTTATTCTCACTTGAAGTAACCCGACTCCTCTAAAAGCAATTAAATTTTTTGTGTGTGTGGACACTAATACAACTCTTTGACATATTTTTTCATCTTGCATACTCAATTTAGTTAACTTTTTTCTTTAACCTTTTCCTTATGAAGAGGTGCAAGTTGGCGTCGAAGCTAACTACCGGCTTTGATAGTTAATAGATATGGCCCAATAGACAGCTTACAGTTAGATATATTATTGAGTGCTAATATACGTGCCTTTCAATTTTGGTAACGCTTGCCTTCACATCAACCAGTTGATATGATCTTGTCAAAATCAGACCCAAACGAGACAGGAATAAAATAAAAAAATGTTTTTTTTTTGTATAAATAATGTTAGGGGAACTTCATGTGTACACATATATGATCTTTTTATCTTCTAGCCGCCTCCTTGCGATTAGGGTGAAATTAAGTTCCGCTCGGTTATATGTTCTAAGATTTGACTTTCATCCCTCAAAAAATTTCAAAGTTTAAGTATGATCTTGATAGAAATTTAATATAAGTTACTAGTTAATTTAAAATTTATTTTATTTTACAGTATTTAAACAAATATTTAAATATATTTTTGAAAAACTAATGAATAAATATATCAATAAAATTAAGTTCTAGTTTAACATTTAACACTTGAAGAATCTGACTTAAAGAAAATTAATATATCTAAATTACTAAAAATTAATATTTAACAAAAATATCAAAATTTAATATAATAATTATAATAGTAATATAAAATATTATTTATTTTTTTTTATTTAAAATAAATCGATTTGATAAATCTAAAAGACTTTTTATGCATCCGATAACAAATTGACCTTATCTGTTTAAAACAAAAGTCTGGCTGACCGGCCTGACCTATCACTACTAAAAAAATTGGTTTTAGCTGCCATATTTAGCGTCGGCCACCGACACCGACGCTAGTTAGCGTCTGTGTAGTGTCGGTCAAGCGCACGCTAGCGCACCAAATATTTTTTTTTTTGTGTTTTCATTAATTTTTTTTTTGTGTTTTCATTAATTATTAGCTTCATAATTTTGTATGTCAAACTAAGTAAACATTCACTACTTTCATTTCTGTATCATAAAATTTTTAAAATCAAATAGTTCAATTTAACTTCAAACATGAAAAAAAAAACTTTAGAACAGACAATGAACCTTTCAAGGTCTCTTTTTATATACTTCAAAACAACTTTTTGATTGAGCATTGCCTTAATAATACATAATATACTGATATGTCTATGAATCTTATGGTGGCCCTATTATCCTCTCTCAGATTTAACTTCTATTATTAATAGTTAACTTGTTTGTGTATTTGTGAGTACACTGATGGCTTGTTTTTTTCGGCAGAATCCTGAATCAAAATAGTTAACTTGTTTATCATTATGTGTACTTTTATAATTTTCCTCTCACTAGTGGTTTCTTGTTGACGACTGTGTTGAGAAGGTGCTAGACTTGCAATCAAAAAATGAGTCATTTATCACTGCACAACTAGTAGTCCCATCCAACCAAGTAGGTGTTTTGTTGGAGAAAGGAGGACCAATAGTCCAAGAAATGCGGAAGGCCACAAGAACTAGCATCAGAATAGTTGGGAATGGTTAGATTCCAAAGTGTGCATCATATAATGATCAAGTGGTACAGGTGTGGAGATGATTCATTATTTGAATTTACAATCAATAGATGATGAAGAATGCTTTATATTTTCTCAGCATGTCATTTTGTGTATTTTGTGTAGCATGTTTCATATGATACGTGAGTATGTGTTTGTTTCCTAGACTAGCTATACTTTGCTTGATACTTCATATGATATTTTCTCAGCATGTCATTTTGTGTATTCTGTGTTGAAATGTGTACACTTTGCTTAAGTATCAATTATTTTATAAGACGCAAAAATACACGTTTTGTTGACTTTATAATTGTTGACAGTAGCGTCGGCCTGATCGACGCTATATTATTAATATAGTTGACTTTTATTTAATTGTTCATTTTATTAGTTGACCGTAGCGTCGGCTTGACCGACGCTGTTATTAACTTGTTGATTTTAGCGACGGCCCATCCGACGCAATAGAATTTGTTCAGATGATGTGTCAGCGGATATAAACTAGCGTCGGATGTTCTATTTTGCCGGTAGCGTCGGCTTAGTGTAGCTCAGACCGACACTATATTAGCGTCGGATGGTATTTGGCCGACGCTATGTATTAGCTTCGACCGTTTTAGCTTAGACATGACACCGACGCTAATCGGACGTTAAATCAACGTTAGCGTCGGCTTTTGGCCTATTAGCGTGGGATTTTGGCCGACACTAAAATCAGTTTTTCTAGTAGTGTATACTCACCCCTCTCTTAGGTATTAAAGAGCAAGTCTTTTCCTAAAAACCAGAGCGCGACGCCGTTGTTGTCAAAAAGATATGCATGTCATCATAAAATAACAATTCGCAGGAGAGTATGATAACTTGGATATATGATTTTATTTTCCTTGCCTATGGCTTTCTATTATCGCCAATGCCCTCTTTCTCTTTCTATTCCTTGCGTTAAAGTTCTATCAATTTGTTTAAATCCTTGTTACCTATTTGGCATCTGCAGCTATATGGATATAATGTTATTGAGATAATTTTTTGGGAATTTGATATTGTTACATGGATATGGAGTTGGAGTTCATGGAAAATTCTTCAAAGAGTTAGAAGGTCATGAGACAATTGAATATAGAAACAAATTTGAAAAGTTCCAAGCCAATGGTATACTTTTTTTAATGGAAAAGTATTGTGTTTGGTGCATTCGAATACTTATAATTGACCTAGTAGAACCCACCATTCATACTCACCGCTGGTGAAATGCAACAACACGTCAAGGCCAATTGTTGAATGACAATAATACAAACTTCACCGAGGTTGATGGCGGTGCCGCAAACCTCCATTGCTTATTAGCTCTTTAAAATATAAGAACACGATAGTTAAATTAATGATTTTGATTTGAGTATTTCTAACGTATTTTGATGGTTTGACATTATCAACGCTATAAATCTAAAGATATAAACATTTCTGACGTTTTAATTTTCTTGCATTAGTAGATATTTTGTCATTTTACGCTCGTGATCTAGATGATGGGAGCTTGGTTACAAGTTCTTCCTTTCCGATTTAGATGACTTTGAATTTGTGTTGTTTCCGCTCAATTATTCTACCAATTCGAACAAATTAATATCACTATCTTAGTAAAAAAAATAATAATCAATTGATAAGAAAAGGGAAATGCATAAAGTACTTTGCACTTTCAATCGTTCCACGAAAGAGCGTGTATTGTTTACTTTCGTGCACTATAAGACAAAACTCATACACGTAAATATTATGAAGTTGTCCAGATTCAACTCAAACTCAAAATGTTCATCAAGACTTCAAATAAAATTAGCATATGTCATTGGAACACGTGTTTAACGGTCATATAAAGGTACAACATCTCTATAAATAGAGAGGACTTTAGAACCTTAAAGACTGTGAACTTACAATAAATTTACAATTTATCTATTTAAAGTGCTTATCATTAATCAATCTTTTCAAACCTGAACACACTCTAGCTTGCAAATATATATATATGTGGATCAATATTTATAATGTACTTTCATTAGTCCCAACACATAGAGCTAAAAACAATAATTCTCTTGTAAACATTCTCATATTACTTTTATGAGTGTAAAAATAAGGTTGAGTGATTTTAATTGTTGTAAATTCAAGGAGACTTAGAAGAAAATTGTAAATTTGATGAGGCTAAGATAACACAATTTGTAAAGTTCCAAAGTGGCAGATAGTTAATTAAGGTGCATAAGTTGAAAATGTTTCTCGAACATCATTGTGAAAAATATCACCAACGGTCAAAACTGAACTAGTCAAAATTGAGTGAACTAGAAAAATATTATATATTGAATTATCTCTCCTTTAATTCTTTATATTCCACATTTAATATTTGAATTTACAAAATATTCTAAATTTAACCTTTTCCAAGTTTCAACATGAAAATTACTTACCTTAAATTTAAATTAATTTTAAAATGGTCACAATTTAAACTCACTTTCTTGTAAGTATAAATCTATTTCACGGGATTCTAATAAATTATTAATTTATTAACGATCGATAGTTTGCAATTTTAGAGACTAAATTGAATATTTATTCAT
>JBBPBP010009779.1:24412454-24443113 GCA_037974735.1 Cicer chorassanicum
TCTATATTAAGAAAAAAAAACATATAAAACAATAGCAATTACTTTAATATAACTCTATAAGTGCTATATATGCATTAAGGTATCAAGTAAGTATTCAAATAACTTAATATTACAAAAATTAATTTTAATTTAAATATTTATTTCATCATTATGAAATTTTCAAATTAGATTTTGCTATTAAAATCATAAATATTATTAAGCTTTATATAAGTTTTAAGATGCTCACAAGTTCTTATTTGAGAATGATATTAATCTTTCAATATTCAATACTAAAAGATAAATCAAAAAACCTTTTCATATAAAGTATTCTACTCAGGTATATTTTATTAAGCGAGTGAACCAATATATATATAAATAACGAATAATTTAAGTCTCTTAGCAAACTCAATATTTTGTGAGTAATCCAAATATATTTTCATGATATCATGTGCCGACTTAGTCTAATGGTAAATGAACTCTACTCAACTTAAATCATCACATCAACGATTCTTAATCACACTTTACTTCTTGATCAAAATTATTAGGCAATAAAAATTTGGTGGTTGAGATGAATGAGTTAAGATTTTAAGAGCATCCATATATAATTTTTTTTTATTTGTCATTTAAACGAATCTCACATGTACACACATTCATTTTATAATTTTTTAAACATTGTATTTAATAAGTACCATTATCTGTAACCCAACATCTAAAAAAATGAAAAAAAATCCTACCACTAACTTAATATCATTAAATTTCAACAATACTATTTATTTTAATACAGTTTATTAACAAAATTTGTAAAAAAAGTAAAAAAAAAAAACGTCCGTAAAAATATTCATCTCTTAAAAATACTTGTAAAAAATTGATATTTATTAGAAAAACGACTCTCCAATATAAATCATCTAAGGAATAAAAAGATAAAAGATATAAGGACTCTCGTACCAAAATACTAAAATGAGATCCCATTGTTATTGGTTATTACAATGTTCAGCATTATTGATTCTATTTATTATAAAAATAATAGAAAAAGAAGCAAGAAACAATAAAATCCCCGTTGTAAATATGTAATCTCCATAGGAGGAAATGCTGGCATGCGCTTGCACATTTGCTGAGAGGAACAACCAAAAGTTAGAGAGAGAGAGAGAGAAATAAGAGAGAGAAAGAGAGTGTGGTTTGTGGATTTTAAGTTTAATGCACGCACAATAATACAAGGTTGTAAACACTTCAAACTTGTCTCTCTCCCCTCTTCTCTTCTCTTTTTGTCAATACTAATTTCAATCATTTTATTTTTTATTTTTCATTTTCCCAAAAAAAAACAAAAATAATTACCGTTATTTTCTCTCTAAAATCTCCATGTTGCTTTACTTGTAAGCTTTGGAAGAGATCCATTTCTCTCTCCCACCTCTCTCTCTCTCTAACCATTTTTTGCATTTTCAATTTTCACATAGAAAAAAAAAACACCATTTTCGTGACGCAACAGATTCATTCTTTTATTTCAACCACAAAAAAAAAGTTGAAGGTTCATGGCTGCTCCACCGGCTAGGGCTCGTGCCGATTACGATTACCTCATTAAGCTTCTCTTGATCGGCGATAGCGGTAAACCTTTTTTTTCCCTTCTTTTTTATTTAGTTACCAAAATTATAAAGAAAAAAAAGAACGAGGGTATATTTATTTTATAATGATTAATATATTATTGATGAATTTGACTTTGTTTTTGAGTTGAGATTTGTTTTTAAACATTGTGAAATGTTTGATCTTTTCATGATCTAGTTTGAGTTAACATTTGAATCGTTGTTTTTGGTAATTGTAAAAGCAATTACGGTAGGAAGAGGTTGCATTGCAAATTGGGGCTGGACCTTAATTTAACATGTTTGTGTGGTTATTGTTTAAATTTAGTTAACCTTGTATGTGATTTGTTCATAATTTGTTTAATATAATTAGGCCTTAAGAGGTCCAAATGCTTGTACAAGATGTTTTTGTGCTTTGTTTTCTTGTATATGTTCTAGCTTTGGTTGATGTTTTGCTAAGTATTTCAATTAATTTTGGAATAATTGTGTTGCTTTTGTGTGAAATTTACCTTGGATTTACCGTTAGTAAACTTATTTTGTTTTTGTTCTTTGCAGGTGTTGGAAAAAGTTGCCTTCTTTTGCGTTTTTCTGATGGTTCCTTCACCACCAGTTTCATCACAACTATAGGGTACAATTTTATCGTTTTTAGGAGTAAAATTGCTGAATTTTGTTTGCTAGAGGTTTCTCTAACATTACATCCTTACCTTTTTGATGCAGCATTGATTTTAAGATAAGAACTATTGAGCTTGATGGCAAACGGATCAAGCTCCAAATTTGGGATACTGCAGGGCAGGAGCGGTTTCGAACAATTACAACAGGTAAGGTTTATGATCCTCACTGGTTTTCTTTTTGTTATTAATTACTTTAGTAATATTGTGGTTACAAATCCATTGATCAATGGGAGGAAGATCATAGGCATAGATAGAGAGCATACTGATTATCATGAGATTACATATTGAACAACATTTTGAGTCGATTGAAAAGATAGTAAATGAGTATATTAGATGCTCCATATATAGAGCTTATGGAGAATTATCAAATTAACTATCTGCTAACAAACTCTAACTGACTTTTATACTTCTAATAATTTTATCGACACATTGAAACATGTTGCTTGGCAGTTGGCATATAGTTTATGGCACTTCCTGATTTAGAATTAATGAACTTCGGTCGAATTGGTTGGGAGCATCCGGGTTCGATCCATGACTGGAACAATCCTGGAATAAACTTTACTTACCTTGTACTCAAATTCTAGATTACTAAGGCCCCTTATTTCTAATGAATTGAGGGGTTAAGACAAAAAAAAGGTAGTAAAGAAAAAGGAAGGAATAGTGTATAGCAAAAGATAAACACGATGAAAATTAAAGTGCAATAGGATTGAGAATGGACGAGAAATACTATAGTTTTTGTTCTGTGACAGTTCATAGTTCAAGTTCGAAGATAATTATTCGGAATCCATATAATCAACCCATTATGACAAAATGGAATCCCCAAAGTTATGCCCCATCGAATCAACTGATTAACAGAAAATTGAACCGCCAAAGTTATGTCCCATGCTAATTGTTTTGGTTTTAATTGCTTCCACTGCCTACCTTGTGCGATTTATAGGGAGGCAGGTTGCAGCATCTATGTGGATTTTTTATTTGGTTACATGTTTGGATGTTATTAATGTAAAGACTAAAGATATTAGAACTAGTGTGCCTTTCTTGAATTTAAGATGAATATTAGGGCTATTTCTTCAGTATTGATGTGTCATGACTCAAGAGTTGAACTCCAGATATAATTGGTATTACCATTATTTCATTCATTCATGTTATCCTAAAATCCCCGTGTCCTTTATTCTAAATATCTTTTCCTAAAATTTGTGTTTTTTGCAGCTTACTATCGTGGTGCTATGGGCATATTGCTAGTCTATGATGTTACGGATGAAGCATCATTTAACAGTAATTTTCCTTGCAGTTGCTTTAGTTTGAAATCTGCTGATATGTGAAAAACTCTTAAAATTTCAATGGTTTTTTTTTTTTTTTTTGCAATTTGGAATATTCACTTAGCTTCTGATAATTTCAGATATCAGGAATTGGATTCGCAACATTGAGCAACATGCTTCGGACAATGTTAACAAAATACTGGTGGGAAACAAAGCAGACATGGATGAAAGCAAAAGGGTATGCGTAATTTGTTGGCAATGTTTAATGCTGCTTTATTTTTCTTCATCCTGCCTCTTTCATTTTCCCCCCTCGGTCGGCCCATGCTGCCTTCCTTGACAAACCTCCGAGTCCTTCCTCCTCTGTGAGTGGGTTACACGACCAAATCAAATAACTTCCTATTTGCAAAATTGATTTTGAGCAACTGAGCTGCAAGACTAAAAGCAAAGGGGCTTGGAAAATCAATCTTTACAGTTGTGAAATTTACTTCCATAGTCGTTGTGCAAAATTTACTGGTTGGTTGAATTGCATCGTTAAGGATGTTAAAGAAACCACGTTACTGAGAGTTCGGATTTTGTTGTTAGACTTTGTTCAGATTTTCTCTATGTAGCACTGACATTTTTAATCGAAGACATGTTCGACACCGATACGATATCAACACATATGATTACATTCAATCAATTCATCTTCTAAAACTATTACTGATGTCGACGTGTCAGTGTTGTGTTTAGTGTATGTGCTTAGTTTTTGCCACGTGTACTGTAGCTAGATTTTGTGTCTATTAATATATGAGCATGCTATTTTTTCTTTTCCCTGTCTATTCTTGCAACATTTTATATATAAGTCAAAATATTGAATCCCAATTTTGTTTGGAGTATGAACTTCAGCATCTTAAAATTGTATTGCTATTGTTGTTATATCATGAATATATTGAGACTTTTTATGTATTTTTTTTTAAATGAACTTTTTTTATAATTATTTGTTCTTTAAATGATAATCATCGAAAGTCTCCCGTGCATTGCATGAGTCCATTATTAGTCAGTAACATCTGCGAACCTGCTTTCTCGTATCTTTGTATATGTGTATGCATGCCAGTTTGTGATGTTCGTGTTTGTATATTATATATACTTTTTCCTTTCTTTTTAGGCTGTGCCAACATCCAAAGGCCAAGCACTGGCCGATGAGTATGGAATCAAATTCTTTGAAACTGTAAGTGATGTATTATTTGAGAATGTGAAACTCCCTGAATTCAATGTTGTTATGCTCATGAAAAATACTCTATTGCAGAGTGCAAAAACAAATCTAAATGTGGAGGAAGTTTTCTTCTCCATAGCAAGAGACATAAAACAAAGGCTTGCCGACACTGACAACAAGGCAGAGGTATCTGAACATCTTTCACCAATTACATGTGTTAATCCTTCATAGTTCCATGTCCCCAAATCTCCTGTCTCTCCCTTTCTCACAATCCAAATGTTTCGTGATGTTTTTTTATTGCAGCCAACAACCATCAAAATCAACCAAGACTCTGCAGCGGGGGCTGGACAAGCTGCGCAAAAATCTGCTTGCTGTGGTTGACACATTTTACATTTTGGTGGCTGCATTATCGGAGGAAACAAGAATTACGTGTATGATGAATGATGATCATGATGCTGACTTGTGCTTAATATTTTCAATGTGTCTATTAATTTTATGTGTGATAAGTAGTTTCTGACTAATATTGAATCAAGAATTGAATGTGATTGTGATGAATGCATGTCTAACTACTTCTAATTGATTGGGATTGGAAAGTACCTATTTTTTCACTGTATAAACGTGTGCTGATCAATGGTGAGTAGTGAGTTGTTAATTCATATTTCAAAATTGTCTTCTGCTAATTGGATATGCATGCTGTGAATGTATACTTCATTAAGACAGTGCATTTTTGGTTTCATGGATATAATGACAATGCTGAGGAAGGAAGATTAACATGCTATTGTCGGGAAAATTAGGTGCTTATAAATTTGGCTACACCTCACTATTAAACATTCATTAGAAATAATTGTAATAAAAAGGGGTCTAATGAATAGGGAGGAACTTTTTCTATCTCTGAAAGTACTTTTTGCTGTAGAGATGTGAATTTGAATTAAAAACACGGTTTTCCCTCACCTGGATTTTTATTTTTAGAATCATGTGGTTTTTTCGAGGTGTGAGGTGGATACAATTGTTCTCTCATGATATTCATCACGGCCCACTATTTTTCGTCCTAAAAATCAAAATTGTGCTGCACGAGTACAACCCACCATTCCCACAGATCACACAAAATGAACAAACGCACAAGCAAACGGAAATTTATTTATCATCCTCTCATGAATCCATCAACCCATACAAGTGAATTTTCTTTGTTTATTTGAAGACGAATAAAAAAGTTACAGGACACTTCACAATCTGAGTCCAGTGCCCCAAAGTTAACAAGTCTTGCTTGTTCAATCACCCAAGAACATTAGCATTCTCGAGACACTAGATAATAATAATAATAATAATAATAATAATAATAATAATAATAATAATAATAATAATAATAATAATAATAATAATAATAATAATAATAATAATAATAATAATAATAATAATAATAATAATAATAATAATAATAATAATAATAATAATAATAATAATAATAATAATAATAATAATAATAATAATAATAATAATAATAATAATAATAATAATAATAATAATAATAATAATAATAATAATAATAATAATAATAATAATAATAATAATTCTGCCAGTCAAAGCTCCTTATCTCAATGATTTGCATAAAAGCTATGCATAAAGCTTTTTGAGCGAGACCAGAGGTACACAATGAACCAAAGGTCACGGACCTAAACAAATATACATAAAAATTCGGAAAATGGTGTATCTTGCTGTGCATGCTAGAAGCTAACCTAAGTTAAGTTTGCACAAAGGGGGTGGGGGTTTAGAGGTTTCGTTGTTCCTTTCCATAAATGCGTTGAAGCTCACGTGTTGCTGCTTGAAATGATTCTGAAGAACGTTGGCAAGAATTAAAAAAAAATGGGGTTAGCAGACATACCAAACTAGTCAAAACAACAAAACTCAACCTTTGGTATCAGCTGCTAGTGTGTTTGAGCTTAAAGTGGAGAGGTCCGGAATTTCTTTACCTTTCCAATTGCGAAATGCTTTCTGGTTAATTGGTGCACCAAAAATTGTTTGGATTGTGTCAAACAATAAATTTTCAGGGGTACTCCTCAATTCCTGTACTATTTGATAAATGGTCTTCCCATTATCAAAATAAATATGATTGTTTGGATGTTTCGATTTGCAACCAGCATGTCTTTCAAACTCATAAGCATTCAGACCCTAATAACATAAAGCATAAGTAAATAAGTAATTATCAGGTTTTAAGAAATTTAAAAACCATTATTTAGGTGTTCGGTCAGAGAGTGTATATACCAATGAATTACTAACCTTAGAATAGTTACATGACTGACACCCACAAAGATAGGTAGAGCCTTTTATAATTCCACGAAGTTCCTTCATCCATAAGGAATATAACTTAGAAAAACAACATTTAAAATTGAAATAATCGCCAACAAAGACCAAAATTTACCTCCCGCGCCACTGAGACATACTTCACAGGAACACCATCAAGCATACCAGTAGATATCAAGCTCCTGACATTAGAAGGGAAGGTGTTTGGAGATTCTTTCCTTGTTGTTTTGGTATCTTGTTTATTCTTGGACACAGATTCAGACTTTATTGTTGCCACCGAAGGAGAACATGCAACTACATCAGCATTTGATGCATCCAACTCTTTCTCATGAGCAGCTGTTGACACATGAACTGATGATTGATTATATAATTGTTCATAATCTGCAGCAGCCCGGCCCACAGAGATAATGTCCCGATCATCTGGGAACCCACCAAAAGAAATTATATTTGCATCTTTATTATAGGATTCACCAATTGATAGGACTGTGTTATCTCCTTTACCAAAGGGGGTACCAAATGATCCTATATGAGCATTATCTCTGCCATAGGTGAGTCCCATTAAAGTGGCATTGTCATTCTTGTCAAAGGTTTGCCCTATTGATCCAGATCTTGTCTCAACTTCCCCATTATAGGCTTGATGTAGATCAAAATTATGTCCCTCTGGAGCTTGTACACCATCAGAATCCTTAACCTGGTTTACTTTGACTTTCTTGATTCCCTCAAAGTTCATACATACTTCAGAATCTTCAGAACAATGAGATATAGACAAGCCAAAAGATGCATCACTTCCATAATGGTTGGCGATCATCTTAGATCTCACATTAGAATCATTAGGCGAAACATAAGTATCCTTTTCAGAGAAATTGACAGGCCTAGTTTCAGACCCAAATAATCGACCAATAAACTGGTTTGGGACTGTTTGAAAATTGTGATTGTTCTCCCATGGAGTAAAATTTACATTTGAAAATCCTGAACTAGATTTTTCATTTGCATCTTCTATTGCTTGCTTCTTGTTTGGCAAAAAATCCCCTTCAGTGTCATCAACTAACCATTGATGAGGCCGTTTTGGTTCAATTTTGGAAGGATTATCAAATACTTGCTCTCTGTCACTAACATGTCCAGATCCTTTTACCATCCAGAATCCCTTGTTTTGTAAAGACTGCAGGGAAATGAAATCAACAGTGCTTTCACATACAACTGTACATTTAAAATATGTCTCCAAACATGGCAGAGTCGGAGGAGGGTGACCTATTATTACATTCTATAGAAAACAAGGGGAAAGGGGGGGTTAGTTATAATTAAACTATTGAGTGAATTTTGCAAGTGATTACTTTTGGAGATGTTATCAGGTTATCTTTGGCAATGAGAAGTCAATTACACGTAGGACCATGTGATTAGAACCCTACTAGTATGCTTTAAGGATAGATGAAGTCCCTAAAAATGGCTTCCTCAAGTTCCCTAATGCCCTATGGGCTATAGAAAAAGGGTTTGGTAAGTGTAGAATGGGAAAAAACTCAATTTTGGTTGTATATTATTACAATGATTTTCTACATTTTCTTTGGTAAATTACAGAACTTCAACCTAATGAATCCAAGTTGTACGGTAGAACGCTAACTAACATCCCCATCCCCTTTCTTTTCTCTTCCTTGCTTCTATTACATCTCAACTGGTATTAGAACCTTGTTTGTTCACCCTTGGTGTGAATGAAATGCTCTTCTGCATTATCTAATGAGGTTGATGCAGGAGCACAAGATGAAAATTTGACAATGTCTAGCAAAGGAAATATGAGAGAGGCAATCCTAAACGATAAATCTAGAAATAAAAAATCTGAAGATAAACTTAAGGTTTGAATGTGTCACACAACTAGGTAAGTGACAAGTTGCTAACAATCTCATCAACTGAACATTGAGTCTAAAAAAGGGATTAAGATGGTTTAAATTTACCTCCGATGATGATTTATCCCTCAAGTTTGAGTCTTCTAATCAATTAACAAATTCATATGCTTCCTAACTAACTCATTCAGAAGTAGCTTTTGAAGTAAGACCTTTTATTACAAGCCTTTTCCTTTAAGCCCTTATTTTAAAATTGTTTTTTCCAAACAGAAGCAAAACATATTCAAGCTTTAGAATAATATACTATAGTTTATCTAATTACATTAAGCATGTCATACCCTTTATGGCGATATGCATTCAGCTCTTCTAAAGCAAAGGGATCAATTTAGAAGAAAAAGTGAATGATACCAACTATTAATCAGAAAGTCAAGGGATTAAATTCTAACAAACAGAGTTTGTTCTACATGTACTTTATCATATTATTAACCATTGATTTTTTCACCAATGGTTGAGATCCCTCATTTTTACTCTAAAAAGAATCCTCATCAGTCATATTTTATATATTTCATAGATGCTGAATTCTCCACACTACCCCAAAAGAAAAAGGAAGCATCATATTCACGAGCTTCTTAATTCCAATTTCAAATAACAAACATAAAACAACAGCACTACACAACACTACTTACTACCCAACAATTACTTATTATTACTTGTATAATAGTTAAATACCATTTGCTTCAACTTTTGCAGGTGAAAAATATTCCGGAAAAATCCAATATAGATTTTATTGTTGACTTTAAGTGAAAAATCCCAAACAACTCCTGCAACAACGAAACAACAGATGAAAAAGAAAATTAGATATATAATATATAAAATTAATTAATAAATTAATTAATTAAGAAGAGTGGGTGAGTGCTCACATTACATTAATATTTTACTTATAATATATAATAACTAAATGAAATTCGGATACTACATATGAAGCAATGGAATTGAACTTACCAAACGTGGTTCCTAGAAATTCAAATGAAAATAAAATTCAACAATAGCAAATACTCGAGCTCAAGAACTGCGACTAAACGGTTACCTTGAAAAATGGTAAAAATTTTGATAGCATAGAAGGTACGAGAAGGTTTCAAGATCCGTACACTCCGAGATGGTCGGAACCCTAACGGGGAGATGTTTACGACGGCGGAGAGTGAAGGACGGTTTCGAAAGAGAGAGGAATAGGGTGAGTGAGGAGCACTCGATCTTTTCTCATCAAGGCGATGATAGAATGAACCTCATATCGAGCAAAACTCGCGGTTGGGTTTCTCGATGACGTACACGTGTGTTTATTGAATCAATCTGCGCCCTTCGTTTTGTGGAGGAGTTTTGAAGACATTTAATTGGCTGCTGTTGGAGAAAGTGCGTGAGGATTGAGGAGAAATATCCACGTTGATTTTTCTTTTTTAACACATCGGTTTGCAATATAATTTCGTTTTAATAATTTGGAGTTTAATAAAAATAGATAAAGTATGTAAAAATATTTGGTAAAGTAAATAATTTAGATTCCCGGAAATTATATATTTTTTACTAAAATTCGTTAATTTTTTTTGAAGGTCAAACTAAATTGAATTTTATATCTTTTCGAAATTAATAATTTGCTAGGTTTTTTTTTAAAATTAAAAATACTTAAGATATTACATTATTTAAAATTATTTAATGAATAACTAATACATATAAGATCGGAAATTCAAAATAAAAATTATAGCTCAAGAGAGATCATTATTTATTCGTAGAATTAAATATTTAAACTTAAGTAAATGTTTTAGTAGACCAACATAACGTATTGTATCGTGATATAATGTTTAAAAATCATTTGAAATTCAAATGACGATTGATGATACAATTTGAAAGTAAAAATTTATTGTTCTCTTGGTCCTTATAGTTGCGTCGGTGACCTAATTAGTGGTGATTAAATAAGTTGAGTTATGAGAGATACATTCATGTTTCCTTAAACACGTATCGCCCAAGTTAATGTCTCAACCATGAGAGTGACGAGTACTATGAATTTGTACTTCTATAAAACAACATATGTTGTTGTTGGAGTTTTGAACAGTTTTCAAGTATCAATTTATGGCCGACCACCTACCAACATAATCCAATTTGTTATTTGGCTTTAAACTTCATAAACAAGTTAGCAAACTAGTTCAAATATATTTCAGGTGTGTTAACAACACACTCTCTAACACACATTATGACTTTTTTTTTATTGGTTGAAATTCACATAAGTCATACCATTATGTATGTTTTGTTTAAAATTGTTGGAATTCATGTTATAAAAAAATGTGTTGGAAAATGTGTGTCAACTAGTGTGTTGTTAGCATTATTCAATATATTTATTAAAATGCATCGAGATATAGTAGGTGAGTGCTTTTAGCTTCACTGTTCCGAAGAAATCACCATCGTAGATACTCTTAGGTCCTATTAAAAAATGTTTGATCCGACTTTCACCTATTACTTGTAAGTGAGAGTTTCAGTGGACCAACACAACATGTGATTCACCATAAATAAGTGTTTAAAAATCTCTTGGAACTATAACGATGATCGACAACACTTCTTAAAAGTATAAGTTTACAATTCTCTTCGTCTTTACGGATGACATAGTTACTCTATGGTATCAATTCGAAAAATTTTATTTAAGGGACACATACTCATTTAACCTTGTTTTTATCAAAATGAAGTTGTTTTCTTATTCATGAAAATAAAGAAAACCATAAATTTCTACTTTTAAAAAACAACGTTCGTTAAGATTTTAACAAATTTTAATGTATAAAGGTTCTATGAATCACTTATGGAAGTTGTTCACCTTAAAATTTACTGAATTATAAAGTAGATTAATCTAAGGGTTAAAACTCATATTGCACAATGAACTATTGGTAAGCATGGTATATATTAGACATAGGCCTATATAGTGGTATCCTTGTGTATGCAATTTTTCTCCAACAAGATTCTCTATTGCTGGCGAGTTGCAAGACAATACGGTGACTTTTCTCATGATCAAGCCACACACTAGTGGAAGGTTCCAAGGCACAACAATTGAGAAAGCCTATTTTTTCAAATTTGGATTTGACTGCATTCATTTCCAAAAACTATTACAGTTGAGTAGTGGTTCAGCCAAACCAAATGAATCATGAGTAGTAGTGACCAGTAACTCATGATATCCTAGTCTACTCAATGCCACAGTTACTTAATCACATAAATACATTGTGTAACCATTGGTCAATATAAATGTGCAGAATTTGCAATCATATTTTTCTTAAAAAGTGAACATATGTACTCATATGTCTTTTCCAAGATAAAAAAACATAGATTTGCAAGTTATCTAAATTATTTTAAGAACACTGCCAAAAACCTGCCAAACAATGAAATTGCTAATGGTATTATTTCGTGGCAACTCCTCTGTATATATGAGTAGAGAAAAAATGTTTTAACCGTAACACAATCAAATGAGAAATTTCATGCTTTCATAAAGGTTTCACCGTTTCATGAAAAAGCTTTCCTATTTTTCAGCATTATTCTCTTAGGATTATTAATCAAGTGAGGAAGGATTGAAATAAAGAAAACTCCCTTTACTATCTAAAATACAGGAAAAGGGGTGGAGGGAGTGGTCTTATAATTGGTTATTTTTTTATTTTGACAAAGGACTGGTCTAATGTTAAATGATGAAGATCAAAACCTTAAATTAATCTGTGAAATCAGTAAGATAACTTTAGTGATAGAAAACAAATACACATATGGACAAATGAAAATATAAAGTTTATTTCTGTTTGTTTGGGAATAATCCCAGAAAAAACAATTGCAGCAACTTTTCAGTTTACAGAAAGGGAATCAAACTAGCTTAATATGGAAGGAGCAACTTGATAAGCAATAGATTAGTTTAGGCATGATAATTTATTTATTATTAACTAATTATCTGTTATCATAGAAGACAAATTGTTAAATGCTAGTAGTAATAAGTACTTTAGTTCTCACTATCCATGAAATCTAATAAACACCGTAATATTAAAAATTTAAAGGCAACTATCATGGCCACACAAAAGCCAGAAAAGTGAACACAAAACAGCTGTTACAAGCACTGACTTTTGGCCAAAACCTAAAGATCAAAATGGACAAGGGCTACAAACTAATAATTTAATCACATTGCTAATCTTTGCTTAACATATCTGCCCATAGTGCCTGTGACTTACAAATTGCAAAGCTCTAGGCAGCTATATTACCACCTACTTGTTTAGTGCTTACCCTATCGCTATCAAATATTATACATTCTTTCATCCACACAGCTCAGCTCACTCTAATTTCACTTCTTTTAGCTTTTAATCTCTTCTTAGTGGTCAACTAGAAACATCCATTGCCAATTTGACATAGTTTCTTATTCAACTTATTGTTGCCCCTCAAATCTTTTACTTCCATGTTGGCTACGGCTACCAATGTCCATGCAACTGGAAGTGCCCTCTTCTTTCTTTGTTGCTAGCGACTTGGACTTCCTCGGTATGCACTTTGCCCGCACGACATCTTCATGCTCCATGATTTGCAATCGGGAACCACTGCAAAGACCAGGAGAACATATACAGAACCCAAACTTTAGAAGACTAAACCAAATTACCGATACACCAATTCATGTCACTGTCATAATGATATGAATCATCTCATCTAAGTACATGTCGTCACATTATATCAAACAATTCAAGTGTTCTATATAATAATTATTATTAAGTTCTTTAATCATATATATGCCAAATTGCCGATGCATGATTGATTAAATGATAGTATAATAATCAAACAGAACAATGCTTATAATGAAATATCTGAAATCAAATGAGTTAAAGATTTGAAGTACTTTAGTAAAAAAAATAAGATTTGAAGTACTCATTGCCCGACCAAAATTCCTTTTTTTATTCATCCACTTCCCGCTGATTTGTACTAGCACTATAATTATAGGAGGCAAACTGGCAAGTTAACGTGTGTAAAAGAATTCACTCTTTGGATGCTTTAATTTGGACCCTACATACAGCACCTGGCAAATACTAACTGGGGCCAAAATTTAGGGCAGGTACTGTAGTTTGCATCTTTAACTATATAAGGAGGTAATATAATTTATTCACCATACATATTGGGCCAAGATGTAACATGAGAAACAAGCAATTGTCTAGTATTTGCATTCATGTTACAATACAGAACCAGTTATAGCTGCCTGCTAGCTTATCCTTTGTGTCAATTAAATTAAACAAATTTTAGACTCAACGGCCAAGCAAGATCATGTATAATAATAATAACACTAGCGCCATTTTTCTAAAAATGATTAAGCATGTATGGGAGAGTTGGAGACTGCATAAGGTTTCACCTTCAGACAGATAAAAGGAGGCTACATTATGAACAAGCTGCGATTCAGAATAAGAATAGCTTATAATGTTGTTCTAAATTAGGACCATTTCCGAATGTCTGTTACATAAAACACTAAAGAAAACAACTAGCTCATAGACTAAAAATTATACTCTTATATTTAAACACCCATAATTTTTCTACACTCATTTAACACATCATTTTCTCTTTATTTCTCTTTGTATTACATTATCAATATATTACATATATCATGTCACTTTCTTTGTTTCTATCTCTTTCCTATAATGAGAGTATCAAACTTTTTCAAAAAAATAAAATTACACTTCACAGGCGGAGATTATCGTATATCTGACCCACAATATAATAACATTATCATACTACATAATTTTAAGTCTATAATCTGATCTGACCTATAATATATAGTACAGTATTATAATACTATATTCAATTCAATTCCATCAACATTTTTTTATATGATCTTCAATCTCAAGATGCTTTTAACTTCTTAGAAACATAAACATATGCTTAACCATAATACTTTTATTGAACCAATGTTACTGAAATGAAACGGTATGATATGAATGTCAAAGTCTACAGTCCCAATGTTGCTAATTACTAGACAGCGCAAACTTTATTCCACCAAGGGATTTCAAGGAACTACAGTGTACACAAATAGCACAACTTTAAATTAATAAATAATATTAAATCTTCATCAAACATTACCCTTTAACCTACCACAATATTTTTACGGAATAGCACAAAACTTCAAAAACAAATTGTCTGCGGGCATGTTTAGATAAACTATTTTTATATAAATCATATATTTTCGTAAACTATCATGAATGATTTATTAAAATTAATTGAAAATAACATTTATAGACGTTTCCGTAAAAGAGACTAACGTTAGTAAATAAATTCAGATGATTCAATACAAACAAGCCCTAATTTGATCCATACCTATCTGCATTGTACGAAGAGGACCTCTTGAATGCAGGAGCTTCTAATTTTTTGGTTTCGATCAAGCTCCCACTAAAATACTCTTTATCTTCCAATCTCACCCTGCTCAAATCAGGAATTTCCATCAATGTCCCCACTTCCTTTCCCCCTTGATTCCCTGCTCCGCGGGGGAGCCTAGACTTGTAGTGCCCCACCAACGAGAACCGTTGATCTTTACCCGAACCGGTCCCACTCATACTTTCCTTCAAAGACACTGCACCGCACGATAATAATTGTAATAGTACCGATGAAGCTTTCATCCTTCCACTAGGATAATTGTCAGCCGTTAGATTCTCCCTAGCAGGAACCGAAGATCGCAATCCCAGCCGTCCATCTACTTTCATCAGCGTTCCTAATGTTTCGGGACTCGAATCCGACGGTGGAGGCGAGATCTCTTCCCTACTCAGTTCCGTACTCTGATTTTGATCTCTTCCATCCGCTTCAACTTCTTCGTTTTCAATTTCATTTTTCTCTTCTTCTTCTTCTTCCTTTTCCCTCACAACCTTCCTCCGCCTCCGCTTGTCCTCTGTCTGAGTCGACGCGTCAGCGGCGATGTTTCCAACTGAGTCACCTAACGACTCGGACTTATAAACTCGGTACTCGTTCAAGTCAATGGAGCTCCATGACTGGTTGCGCCGCCTGGTAATCACCACCGGAGAATCAGTTTCTTCCTCTGAAGTCCTAGAAGTAATGGCGGTGGTAGCGGCGTGATCGAGAATCTCCGATCCTTTGAGAATGTAGTCTTGTCCCTGCGTTGGATAGATGAAATCGTTGTCCGATAAATCATGCCAAACGAAGCCGTTTTTGTAACTCCTGATAAATCATAAAATATAACACCTCCATCATCATTAATTAAAAATAGTAACAAAACGAATTTGAGTTTAAGAATTGTTTGTTTGAAACGGTACCGTTTAGAGGACCAGGAGTACATAGTTGCCATGGCTTTCCCACGGAGAAGGTTCAAGCGAACGATTACGTCTGAAACGGAGAATTAACTCTTAACTTTGCGTTGAATTAGTAAATAATGAGTTATTGATGTGTACCTTTGAGGTAGAGTCCGTGAGGGGAAGAGAGAGGGACTTCCATGAAATGAGGGTGTTCGAGTTGGCCGTTACGGGATAGGTAGTAAACAACGGAAACTTTTTTGGGCCTGGGTTTGGGCTCGGTCCAAACTTTGGTCCTCTCTGGACTGGTGGTTGTTGTTGTTCTTCCTCTGGAAGTTGAAGTGAACGACATTGCTCTTCGTTGCAAAATCTGGATGGTGAGAAACAGAGAGTAAATGAGTGAGTTATATACTTATATGTAAAAATATTAATGAGTATACTATTAATAATTAATGTTGCAAAGGAAAGCGATTTACCGAAGTAGCGGGAAAATAGAGAAACAAAGAGAGAAGACGCGGAGTTGGTTTGGTTGGTTAGTGTTGAAAGTGTTCAATTGTATTTTGAAGAGCTTTTATAATGCTTGTGTCATGTGATGTGAGTATGAAATTAATTTTTTTTATTTTTTTGTTTAAATAAAAATAAAAAGAGGGAGGGGGAGAGAGAGAATCGATTTAATTTAAAATGAGGATGCGAAAAACAAGAGCTAGCAAACAAGGTGGGGTGTTTGGGTTTCAGTAGTTGCAGTCTTGTGACTATGACAGTAGAATTCTGTTTAGTTTATTGCATTGCATATTTGCATTATAGAAGAAGCAGAAAAAGCAGAACGTCGTCGTAACGGCGTTGTTTTCTTCTGTCCTGTTTACTTTTTAGTTTTACTCAGTATTAATTATGGTAGCATAAGTATGCAAAATCCAAATTGCTAAGTCCATTTTGCTTTGCATCTCGATGGTAAATTCAAAAGTTAAAATGAAGTAGTAGTACTATTGTCATCTTACCAAACACTGACTAAATAAATTTACATCTGCACCATATCTATCCTATTCAAATGGATAGTAAATGCTTCTACTACCCAAAAGATACGAAGTACTACTCACAATCCCATTTTTATCTCAAAAATCCAACAACACAAAAATGACTCGATCTCATTTTTATCTAAAAATTCAAATTTGACACTTGATCCGTTTGTGTATTTAATACCAGCAAGACTTTTTTTAGATATGTATATATATCCTAGTTTTTCAAAAAACTAACTAAAATGTCCTACTCCCAAATTAAAATACGGAATTGTTCTACTTTTTAGCCTCACTTGCTGATCGCAACCTGGGGACTCGACGAGGTGAAGACATTTTCTTTTTTGTAATAGGAGGTCGCATTCTGGGGATGCGACCATGTACTAAGGTAGATTTTTTTATTTATTTTATTTATGGGTATAATTATTATTTAATTAATTAAAAATAATTAAAATATTTTAAAAATCAAAATAATAATAATAAATGAAATATATTATTAAATAATAATAATAATTTTAATAATATTATTAATATTAGTGACTTATTGTTAATTTAAATTAATTATAAATAATTAAAATATTTAAAAAACCAAAATAATAAAAATAAAAATAAAATATATTATTAAATAATAATAATAATTTTAATAATAACAATAATTTTAATAATATTATTAATATTAGTGACTTATTGTTAATTTTAATTAATTATAAGGCTAAATACCATCCATGATCCCTTAACTTAATTTCGGTTAACGATTTGGTCATTTATCTTTTTTTTTTTCTCATTTTTGTCCTTTATGTTTTTAAATAATTTCAGCGTTATCCTTTAAGTGGATTCCGTTAAGAAAAAGTTAATAAATCTCTCATCTAGATCATTGCATATGTTCATCAAATTTCTAGGAATGATTGTCACTGATCTGAAGTGATTTTTATGAAGTATAAATATCAATAGCTTCAGTTTTAACGAATCAATCCTACTATCAAACTTAGAATAAACTTTAAATATTTTTCTGAAATATTTCCAAAACATAATGGATAACTTTTTCTGAATATGGATGGTGGATTTTTTTTAACTTTTTCTTAACGAAACTCCACTTAAAGGGTAACGTTGAAATTATTTAAAAATATAAAGGACCAAATCGGGAAAACAAAAAGATAAAGGACTCAATCGTTAACTGAAATTAAATTAAGGGACCACAGGTGATATTTAGCCTAATTATAATTAATTAAAACAATTAAAAAATCAAAATAATAATAATAAGTTGAATTACTTATTAAGTAATAATAATAATAATAATAATAAAAATATATTACTAAACTAAAATAAAAATACATTAAATTAAAAGAAAAAAATACATTAAATTAAAGAAAAAATACATTAATTGAAAAAAAAAAATACATGAAATTTAAATTAAATATTTCCATCTAAATGTCCTCTAGTTCCACATCTACGCGGTCGTCGAACTCGTCTAACCCTCTGTACAGCTTGAGGTTGTTGTGGTTGATCATCAATTTGATAAAATCCACATACAGATTATAACGAGGATAGTGATCTTTCAAACTTACAAATTCAATTTCATAATCTTTCAAACTCAAAAATAAAAAACCCCGAGACTAATTCTTTTTCCAAACATGTATTTTCTATTAGCTTGTAAAGTTGCATTTCTATCGATTAGTTAAAAAATCTCAATTAGCAATTTTCTTAATCTTAACCTTTTCAAAACAAAATTATGAATCTTAAAAGTCACTCTTTTTAAGAAACAAATTTCTCCCAAATTTATACACAAAAACCATAATCTTTAAATAAAAAGAGAAAGAGATAAAAACGAGTTCAATACCAAATGAATCAAATAAAATATTTGAAACAACTTTCGTTAAAATTAGATTGAAAAAAAAAATCAAATATGGACTAAATAGTTTGCGATGATCCAATTCTCATGAAATAGAAATTGAATTTGGGGACGAGAAATGGATTTAGAGATTTTCAATTTTTAATTTTCAGAGTTTGAAAGATTATGAATTTGAATTTTTAAGTTGTGAATTTGAAAGATTATGAGTTTGAAGATATGAATTATCTCGGTTTTTAGGTCAAAGGAAATCATAAATTTATGGATTTATGAGTTTGAACATGATCGAGGAAGAATGTAACAAAACTTAACACTTTTATTCTAAAATCCAATAGAAATGACTAATTTAACTAACAAAATTATAGTTAATGGAACAAAACAAAACTAAAAAATAATTAAGAGATTAAAATAAAATCAGAAAATAAGTTAAAGGACTAAAATATTGAATTAACTAAAATTTTATTTTGAAAACAATGGATGGGTTCTCTTGAAAATTTAAAAATTGCTTTTTCAAGTAAAATTTTATACTTTTATGGTCAAATTATAATATGGACTATGATTTAACGTGAATTGTTTTATTTTTTTAATAGTCAATTTTATTTTTATGATTAAAATAATAACAAAATTTATATTATTAAATTTAAATTAAAAAATAAATAAATATAAAATATTAAATAATATAAATAAAATCATAATTTTATTTATATAAATAAAAGAAATTACGAGTTATTATATCTAAAAATATATTATCCACTGTGGTTAAATTACTTCACAATAAAACATTTATAAAAGTGGTGCAGGAACTCACCTATATTGGATATCGTTAGATGTGTCATTAAATGTGAGGTTAGCAAGATCATCAATTTTTATGAACATTCAACTAAGGAAAAATTTCAAATCCTTTTGAAGTTGACTACTGATAGACGTGGACACGCTTTACACCAAATTTTGACTCTATTGCATTTAATGCGAGGATTTGAACTTTATGACCTATGTAGCTCAAAGCTCAGCATTTAAGACTTATTCAATTCCAGTGGGTCCAATGTCCCTACCCTGGTGTTTATTTGTGGGATGTGAACGTTGACCATCCCTAGCTACTGAAGAGCATGTCCTCAAGCACTTGGAATTTTCGAGCAATTTATTATTATTCTAAAATCTTATCGGAATAGTGATATTTTTTTTCTTCAAAATATCTTGACTTTAATAAAATAAAATTATTTTAAAATAAATATTATTCATAATTTTGATTTTGAATATAACTCTAATTTAGTTTAATTGTTATTTTAATTTTCTTATTTTTACTAATTTACGAAATTGATCATCCTATTTTAAAAGTTGATATTTTTAATATTTTTTATTTTGAATTTTTAACTATAAAATGATGAATTTGAATGGTTTAAATAATATGACTTGTGATAAGATGATGTAGAATGATTAACACTAGTTAAATTAAAATAAAACGTCATCACAACTTATTTCAACTTTAATATTTTTTTTTAATTTAATTAATAACATAAATAATTAATGAATGTAGATGGTTGTATATTATAGACTTGTATGTCGCGTTATTAAAAATTAGATTAAATACCACAAGTGATCCCTTAACTTAATTTCGATTAATGATTTAGTCATTTATTTTTTTTTCTTTCCAAATTTATCTTTTATGTTTTTAAATAATTTCAGCGTTACTCATTAAGTGATATTCTGTTAAGAAATAGTTAAAAAATCCATCATCTGATCATTGCATATGTTCATCAAACATATAGAAACGATTGACAAAGTAATGTTTATGGAGTATAAATACTCAACAACTTCAGTTTTAACAAATCAATTCTACTACCAAACTTAGAACAAACTTTGAACATTTTTGAAATATTTCCAAAATACACAGGGTAACTTTTTCTGAAAACGGAGGAGAGATTCTTTTAACTTTTTTTTAACGGAACTCTACTTAAAGGGTAACGCTAAAATTATTTAAAAACTTAAAGGACCAAATTAGAAAGAAAAAAAAAAGATAAAAGACTAAATCGTTAACTGAAATTAAGTTAAGAGACCACGAGTGATATTTAGTATAAAAATTATCAACTCATTATTTTTTAGTTGAAAATCTAAAGGAGAATCAAATTTGTTGGCTTTTAAAATAGAATGACAAATTCTATAAACTGATAATAATAAAAAGATCAAAATTGCAATTAATTTATTTAATTATTATTATATTTATATTATTTTTTATTAATTATTTTTAATATGTGTAAAAATATTAAACAATATTTATTATAAAATGCAAAACTATTTATAAAAAAAAAAAATTGATGGAAAATATTTGGTAAACTTGTGAACGGATAATCCAGCGGTAAATAATTGATTGATTGCAACCAACGTGAATGGCATGAGGCATGGCACGCCAAGTTCACTTGTTTATTAGCAACGGCATCGCATCGCGACCAAGATTTGCAGTACTGTCTCTTTGCAACAAATTCAATGGCTGATCACACGGAGTCAAAGTATGATACCCTACGCGGAATAGTATGCACTTATTGTCTCTTATAAGAAAAAAATGGCCTCAAGTAAAACTTAATTGTTTTTAATCATTTAATTTTAATATTTTAATATACAATTATTTAAATAAAAATATTTAATATTAATAGTTGAATATTTGATCTTCAATTTATATTATATTTTATATGAAGTCTAAAAATTTAATTATATTTAATTAATTTTATAATAAAAATAATAATTATTTTTGTTTATAATATATTTCAGAAAGAGTATATGAGTGAGTATAAATATGTTATGTCTATTTTTCTTCATAAAAAATTGCTATGTTTAGGACAAAGAACTGCAAATACTCATGTAAAAAATTAATAATTTTTCTTTTATTTAATGATAGTATTTTTAAAATATTTTTTGATTTAATATGTTTAACTTTTTATTTTATTTTTATTGATCTAATTTATGATTACGGAAGGTCATTTAGACAATGAGTTAGATTTTTTATTGAAATTGTATATGATCAATTATATTACTTAATAAACTTAATTTAACTAATTTTCATTTATAATTTATTTTAAAAAGAGTATTTTTATTAAAAAAAACGCGAATATGAGACTTAGTGCATATTTAAATTGATTTTGAATTATTATTAAAAATTTAAAATATGATGGTGAGGTGTGTACATAGGAAATGGTCGGTTGGTCCAATTTACCGGCACAATAGTCCAATGTGGTATGAACAAAGTCATGGAATAGCATGTGCTTTTGCCTAAAACACCACCAAATTCAGCCCACAAGGGAATGACATGGCCACATTATCAAGAGAATTTACAAATCCTTTCACTTCTCAACAACCATTCCTCTTCACACCAAGCATCGTATGTTCTCACCTGTTGACTCCAGGACACCAATAAAATAACTACCATGGAGGTTTTATTTAGGCTTTTATTCATTTTCTGATTGTTAACTTTGCAGTGTCATAAGTTACTGGTATACATCACATGTTAAAATAATAAATTATTAGTGAGTCAATCGTGTAAATTATTAATGAGTTCAATAGTTTAAGTTTAGTAATTTTCTAACAATAAAGGGTTTATAAATTAAGATCTTAAAATGAATATAAATAAAATGAATATAAATGATTTGGGTGATTCTATTTTTTGACTTTTAAAAATAACTTTTACGATAATTAACCGTAAATAATATAATTTATTTCAGAATAATTTGTTATCGATTAAAAAAAATAATTTTGACATTTAATATTTTAGATATTTATTAGCCAAAATACTTCATACGGTTCTTTAACTTAATTTCAACTAACAATTCAGTCATTTATCATTTATTTATTTTTCTTCTGATTTGATAATTTTTTTAATTTTAAGTAATTATTTGATCATTTATTTCTTAAAATATCAACAATATTATTTTTTTTTCATTACATAAACTCATAAAATTCATTATCAATTTAAAGAACATTCATATATTCATCAAATCCATAACTCAAATATTCAAATAAACTCATATTTTCATCTCCAACAACATCAAACCCGTAAACTCACTTTTAAGATTTGATCTCCAAATCATTTAGACAATATCTTCTTCTTCTTTCTATCATTCTTCAAATCAAATCCCTAACCTAAATCTTAAAATGCAGATTCTTTATTTGATGAATTTCATGTTATTGTTGTTGGAGATGAAAATATGAGTTTATTAGAAAATTTGAGTTATGAATTTAATGAAAATATAAATTTTGTCGAAAATGAAAATGATAACATTGTTGGCATTTTAAGACATAAAAAATCAAATCGAAAAAAAAGAAGAAAATTAATGACTAAATTGTTACCTAGAATTAAGTTAAAGAACCACATGAAGTATTTTGCCTATATATTATTAGAAATTTTAACATGATAAAAATTATATTTTTAAAAGGTATTTCTCAAAAATAATTTTTATGAATTGTTTCTTAATGTAGCTTCTCATTTTAATCAATTTTTGAAATTTCATTATTAAAAAAATGTTATAGCAAATAATGAAATACTTAAAATGAAATTTTATGATAAATATTTAAATCAATTTTTTTATTTGAATATTTACTTTTAAAATTCTTGTTTAAAAAAGTTCTAAAAAATAATAGAATATATAAAAATCATTTTAAAAAAATACACTAACAAATGGCCTATATCAAATGTGTTAAAAATAAATTGTTACCTTATTTGTATTTATGAAAAGTTATTTGCTATGAGATAACTTATATGCGATCCACAACTCTTTTTAATAGAGTTTTTTTTTTTGTGTATTTAATTTGTCGAAAAATAAGAAATAAGACAAAACAACTCATGTTGTACCATGTTTGATGTAAAAATTGATTGTGGTATTAGACAAAAAGATGTACAAAGGATTAGACAAAAATTGTAATTCTTGTCTCTCACTCAACCATAAGACAACTTTTTGTCTGCATGACAGACTATTTAAAATACCGATATAACCTTTTATTTTTTACCGAAAAGATATTTTCTGTCCTTCATATCTCTCTCTCTATCTCTCCCTTCCACCTCTTCAACTCTCTCTCCTATTTAGCTCTTCTTTATCTTTCTCCCCTTCTCTCATCTATTAATGTTTATCGTCATAAACGTTTATACATATCATAAATAATATTTTAATAAAATTCACATTATTTTGTTTGTATTGTCAATTGTCCCTCAAATATCGCACAAGACAAAATGTCTGTATGAATGTTTTGTCATGTTAATACGTACTCTTTTGCAAATCAAACGAATTCTTAAATCAAATATATGATAAATATGAATATTTATATAAAAAAAAATGAAGGATGATTACAAGGTTGTACAGCAGATACATCATTTTACGATTTTTTTAGAATGATTTTAGGATGTAATGGGCCGCAGGCCTTTAAATGGTGGTGGACTTTAAATGATTACAAGCTGCTTTTGCGTTTGTGGGCTGAAAGGCAGTGCTTAGTCACTAGTGTAGATGATTTGGGTTTCTTGCTCTTTCATCCAAGAAAGTTGAAGGCCAATGATCATGATTCTTGACAAAATAAAATGATAGATTATGATCCATTCCAGCCATTTTTTCTTCTTCTAATCTCAGTGCACAGGATTCTATGTGAACCCTGCTAAATTTTGGAAAAGGGACTGAGGTTCTATAAGCGTTGCCACCGCATCACTTAGAAAAGTTGGGCTTTCAGAATCATAGTCCTTTTGAGAGTATGAGACTAGATTTTGAGGTTTCTACTTACCACCCCTACTTGTACATGTCATTTTTAATATATGCGAAAAAACTATTTTGTCTTTTTTTACTATAGATAAAAAATTAAAATTATTTTATTTATTACTTTTTACTTCCACAAATTTGAAAATTTAGCAATCATTTTTTCACAATTTTTGAAACTTTAGTTGATTATCAAACTTTCGAAATAAAAAATGAGTTAATTTTCAAAAAATTTATTTAATTTGAAATTTTCAAAATGTAAAAAGTTTTTTGAACTTTTGACATCTAATTAAAGTTTCAAAATTGAGGATGAAGTTCTTGCTACACCGATCGTAGATTCTACAGATAAAATACACCGAAAGCACTTTAAGTTTTATCTGACTTTCTTCCCTTCTGTTATACTCTTTTATTAGAGTATTGTGAGATGTAGCTTAAGTATTTGCTTTAGATAATGTGATTATATCGGGGGCATGTGATGTTTGAGAGAATTCGATGTGGTAAATTTTTCACAGAGTTATTCTCCAGTTATTGTTAGATAGCAATCGTAGTTTTTGCTTTAATTTTAGAGTTTTCATGTTATTCTCCGGTTATTATTAGACAACAATTGTAGTTTCTGCTTCAATTTTAGAGTTTTCATATTATACTCTTGTTGTGATTGTGTTCTTTAAATTTCTTTGTATTTTTTTCCAACACAACTTAGATTCAAATCAAGTATTCCCCTCTCGAATGAAGCATATTGCCCTTAACTATCACTTTGTGTGGAGATTGATTAAGCTCAAGAAACTTCGAATTAGTCATATATCAACAAGGGATCAACTTGCAAATATACTCACCAAGCCTCTTCATAGCACATGATTTTCATTGCTTCGAGACAAAATTGGTGTCGGTGACCCAATTTTGAGGGAACATAATAAATAAGTGTTATACACATCAACTAATCAAATTCAAACATTGTTGTTACTATAATTTAGCTCATTTTATGCTTAATGGTAGTTTTGGTCCTTCTATTTTCACCAATTCACAAAATTGTTTCTTCTATTTTAAAAGTCGTCAGTTTTAATCCATCCATCATATTTTTGAACTTAAAAATGACGATTTTATATATTTTAAATGATGTGACATACAATTTCGTGATATAGATCCATCTAGATGCATCGGTTATTCAGTAGTCATTAATTGAATTACCAAAATGAAAAATTTCTAAAGTTAAAAGTTAAGTTTTTAGAAGATTTTATTACGACTTCATGAGTGTTAATCATTGTAAATCATCATAATATATGTTATGTTATTTAAACTATGTCACCTCGTCATTTTTTTTGTTAAAAACTTAGAATCAATGACCAAAATTGTGATATTTTAAAATAGGGGGACTAATTTCGTGAATTGGTAAAAATAGGAGACTAAATCTGCCATTAAGCCAATTTGTTGTAATGTTGTCAACTTCCTTCCATATTCCTATGCTGAGATAAGTAAATAATTCTTAGTTAATTGAATTAGGCTCTCTCTTTACTAGGTGTAATGGTTTGGGCCTAAGAGGCACAACCCAAATTATTACTGGTTTGAACACTACAAAGATCTGCATTGAAAAGATAAGACAACCTCAACGGCTTAACTCAATAAAGGACAAATCTGGTGTGAAATGAGTGGGTTAAAAAGGATGGCAAGACGTGAAGATTTTCCTTGACGTTATCTCTACGGATAAATACATGTAACAAATAAAGATTATAGAAGGAACAACGTCATTCTATCGTTACACATATCGGGGAATATATTCATTTGAATCAAATATGCATCTCCACCTATCTCGACCATTAGATATGCACAACCAACATTCCGATAGGACCTCAATAGTCATGTGAGGAGAAATAACAACAAAAAAAGCATAATGAAGTTCAAAACTGCTAGAAATAAGGGGCTTACCCCCTATATATGATCACTTAATTATTCCACCTTTCATTTATCACCTGCATACACTCTAACTTATTTTGGCATCAGAGAGTCTTACAGACACACCTTCCATTTAGAGAAGGAACATACCAAAAGAAATAAGTAGCGTTTGACTAGAAATTAAAGCACCAGACCCATCATCGATTTCAATGACCAATCTCCTTGTGTTCATACACAAACACTAGGAATTTTGTTTGTAGTTATAATCTTTTTTGTATTTATTTATTTATTTATTTATTTATTTATTTATTTATTTATTTATTTATTTGTCTTATTGGATGCGATCAATATATTGAAGGCTTAAATATGTAAAATGTGTTACAGTTAGTCTTAGAGGCCAATAATTTTTCTTTGGTTATTATTTGTATCACGACACTTATTATTATTTTATAGTAATTTGAGACAATTTAATTTATTATGTAGGTTTATTTAAAGCATAGTAAAGTCCTCAGAATAGTTAGTTTGTTTAACGTAACATTAAGTGCAACTTAATCGTAAGACTCCATTAAGTATTATGACAATATTCTTAAACTGTATGTAGCCAAGTTTTACTGTTTAATAGGACAACAGTAATGCATAGATACTATTTTTCTCTCACGGGTCATGAATATAAGGAGTAATATTTTTACTAGATTGATCAACTATGAAAATGTTACATAATATCTATACAAATGTCATTAACGAATTTCATATGACCATAGTGAGTAGTCATTTGACTTGAAGTCACTACGATACTTACTTGGAGAATTATATACTTTGAGACTATCAAACATTATCTGTAATAGGACAACCATAACGGTGGTTTCTGGGTCTACAATAAACCATGTATAAGGATGTGAGTGATGTAGATATGATTCACCCCTCCAGCAAAATAAGAGTTGTGTCTTAGGTCTCTCGATAGAGTAATATGTGAAATGTATGTGGCTACGCCAAAATAGAATAATATAAAATATTGGATACTCGAGAATCACGAAAAAAAAATTATTGGACCTAACAAGAATGACCTTTTTATACATTGTGTTCAATTAAGACATTTGGATAAAGGGACAATTACTGTACAGTAAACAATGGTCACAGTAATGTTAAAATCGTATTACCAATTTTCTTATTAATTGGGTTGCAATGATGCATTGCTTGATAATATTTAATGTTAATTTAATATTTTATATAATTAGCAATTAAGTGAGAGTCTATAGGGTCACACGATAGAATGGTTAAATCAAAAGTAAATATTTAATTAAAGAATTATTTAATTAAATAATGATTTAACTGATTAATAATTTAATTGAATAAAATGAATTGAGATTGTAGCGTACAAGGTCCACTTCTTTTGGCAAAATCTCAAATTTATTGTTTTGATGATAATCAAACATTTAATTAATCACTAATTATCATTATGATAATATTGTCATTTAACTTGTGTTTTTGAGTGATTTATTCAAAGATAGGTGATCATACATATTAATGCAAAAATAATGTGGCTCTATTTGAAAGAAATCAAGAACATTATTATCATCTCATATCATGTCCTATATAGAAAAAAGATCCACTTTACAAACCTAAGAGTTTTTTTTTGAATAATCCTCAAAATCAATAACAAAATGAACTAGAGAATGATGAGAAGAACATTATGGGAATGTTCTCTATTAAAGACAAAATCAAGATAAATCATTTTCTACAGTTCAAACTTTAAGTTTAGAGTATCAAAATTGGCCAGATCAGTGGTCAAACCCATAACTCGAGTTGAAGGACCAAAGGAGGAAAACAACCTCCAGATTGATCTTCAGATTGATGAACTATGAGCAAGGAAGACAAAGACACAAATACGTTGTACTTACACTATTATGTAGAAAACTATGCATAATATTGATTTGGAACAATACCAACTGACATGTGACAACCCATTTCCATACTCATTCACGTTTTCCAGTAGACTCAAAAGCAAGAACATTTTGGATTTGTCAAGAATGTTCTATACTGTAATATAAACATGTGTTTAATTGTTTTAAAACAGATCTGACACTTGATTGATGTGTCTAACAACTATATTCAATTTAAACTAAGTATTCAAAATCTCTCATCATCTATAAATTGAAGATTAATTGGAAGATGAAGACAAAAGTTTCAAAAGCAATCAATATACACTTGACCATTTAAACTCAAGTAGCAAACCTCTTCTCACAAGAAACACTTCAGTTCTCTCACTATATTCGTAGATCATCTTACTGAGTTATTGTTATTAATCAATCTCAAACAAGTGTTGAAAAATTTCTAAATTTCTGAACTCTTTTGCAATTTTTTAAAAGAACTAAAACTAAATTGACCTATATTTGTAAAGACCTTTTACATATTTAAGTTTATAATCAATATTAATTTTCATAAGTATAGAGTAGAAACAAATTAACGGAGAAAAAAAAACAACATTTCTCCCATTTATAAAGTCATGTAAAATATGAGTGTGAATTAAATATGACGCGTGGATTAGATCACTGTTATTTATCTTTATATTACATATTATCTATGTAAAGAAATTACATATTATCTATCTACCAAAAAATTATTAGGAATTATTAAAAATCTAAAAATAAAATGACTTTTCCAAAAATATAATATATATATATATATATATATATATATGATATTCTTTAATTAAATAATTAAAATTAAGTAATTAATAAATTTTAATTAAAAAAATTTAAATTTGAATTTGGTCGAAACAATTCTTAAACAGTTCAGATTCTCATAAAAACTAAAAGGTTAAAATAAAAAATACGACCCCCTTATTTTATTATGTTATATAAAATGCCAAGGCCTTGGGACGAGATAAAATTAAGTGGTCTATCAACAAATTGGTGTCACCCACGTCACTACAGCCTATCTCATTGGCTGCTCTATGAATTAAATGGTCTGTCTACAAATTGAATATGTATCTTAAGAAACCATATCAATATCTAACTATAGCAGCCACAATCGTCCATGCTACAACTTGTTCGATTATTGCAAATGATTTTTGTTTAAAATCATGGCTAAGCTTAAGGTTTAGGATCGTCTCCAATTCAAATAAAAAAAAAAATTGTAAATAACTTAAACAATTGAAATGATTTGTTTTTCAAAAATTAAGAAATAGAAATATGAGAGTGGTCAAGATTTCGTTTATTCATTTATTATTACTACTATACACAATTCATTCTATTAATTATATTTTAAAAAAAAGTTAAAGAAATGTAACAACATTAAACTTTTTGAAGGATAATTTATGTGATCATATCTGACTCTAAGCAATTACAACATTGATGTTTCATTCTCATTTCAACGAAATAGAGTTTGTATTAGAATATGTATAAGGATGAATGATGATTAAGGTTGTTTTGTTATTGCTTGATTTCTTATTTGATCAAAGGAGCTTGAGATGTATTCTTGACTTTCAACTTGATAACGTTGATTTGATTAGATTCCCAAAGGTGGTGGTGATAGTGCCAACAAAAACACCCCCCATACCTCCAACTTAATTTGATGCCAATATATTTTAGAGTATAAACTGTTATTTTATTCTTTTTTAACCAATCTCATGTTTTTTTCAAACGGTTGATTAGTCATTATATTATTATCTTTTTTCCGTTAGTTTGATTTTGAATATTCTATTTCTTAATCCTTAATTCAAATTAATTGAGGTATCTATCAATCCTTAAACAATTTTATATTAAATTTTGTTGACACATATATTTGAAGTGTTATCTCAATAGTAAAATATTAATCTTGTTACCATAAATACCATATTCAAATAATTTTAAAGACAGCTGTAAAATAACTATTAATGATACTTCTCTTTCTTAACTATTTATTAATTTTTTTAAAAAAGTTTACTTGAAAGCAAATAAATGTGATTCTGTATTTTAGACTTTTAGTTATGGTGTTTATTTCTTTATCTTACTTCAATTTATTTTTTTATATTTTAATGTGTTATTTTACATGCATAATTTATATAATATATACTTTTAATTTAACAAAAAATTTAAAACAATTAAAAGAAATCGAAAGAGTCGAGAGAAATTGAGAAAGATTTAAATGA
>JBBPBP010009779.1:24448156-24482013 GCA_037974735.1 Cicer chorassanicum
AAAAAAAACTCTCCAATATTTTTCAGTTTATATGTCTGTAACATTTTCATGATTTTCTCTTATCCTCCACTTTTAAAGTTTGATCCGTCTATTTCAACTTTCACTTTCTACGAATTAAATTTGGGCCTCGTGATACAAAGTCAAGGAATGCAATAATCGATCAACAGAGAAAGAGAAAGACAATATCAAGTTGCTTACTTAAGTCATTTTCTACCATTCATTAATTCTTTTGGATTACCTATAATTTTATAAGAAAATTCTCACCCGCTATAGCTTATAGAAGGTCCTCCATCTCAAATGAAAAATAAATAAAAATAATAGTTGAAAGTTGATATATTAATTTGGACTAAATTCTTAGTTAAATAAATTAATTTGTTGAAATTATTATTTTTATTTTTATTTCAATTTGAAGGAAATATTTGATGTCGGAGGGAGTATATGCTTAAAAAATTAAGAATCATTTAGTTCCTGATCTTGTTTCAGTTTGGTAAAAAGTAGTATATAATAGATACATTAAATAATAGTGGATGAATAAGTTGATGGCATAAAAACAGAGAGTAAAATTATGTTGATTCTAGTATTAACTATGTGATGAATTACTCTATTTAATAATTAATATAAATGATAAATTTTATCAATTCAACTGTTAAATTAAGAGTTCTTGTTGAGTAAATCAGCTTCACAAGTTTTTATAAAATTTTAAAACTATTTGATACTTTATTAAATAATTTCGAATGAACGTATAACAAATTTTTAAAAATATAAGTAAATATTAATAGCGAGATTATATAACTATGAATTTGAAATTTACATAAAATTTTATTTACTTAATCATTAATATATTTTATCAATCATTAAATTAGTAAAATTTATTATTTATATACATGTGTGAGTGTTGTAAACAAAACTTGATGAATTGAGTAATTATGCTCCCTTAGTCACTAAAAGAAAATACTAAAAGAAAATACATCTTCTTCCCTAATGATAGATATCATTGATTAACATGACAAATACATCATGGCCCAAAAACTAGAGAGAAAAACAGAGAAATTCTGTCTATATATGCCAACTTGTGAATTGTGATAATGAATCCAAAATAGTAATAAGGAGCCTTTGTTGCTACTTGCTTGTACTATTCCATTCCACTTGTAGTATCTGACGTCATCATCCTGAAGTGCGCATATCAAATGATGAGTGAGCATGCGTGCACCACATGTACGGTCGATATGCAAGATTGCTTATATATATTTATTTTATCAATAAAAATTCAACTCCATACTTTTTATATAAACATAAAGTGGAAAAAAAAAACTAAATAACCGAGTGAGAGAACGACTTCCCTCTAAAATAAAATCCCTAGAATATCTAATATTTATCAATTTATCTGCACATTAGTGGACTTCATAGTAGGTATATTTTACTTCATTTCTCCAATATGATCTAACAACAATAAAGTTTGATGAAAAAAACTACAAATAAGAATTATAAGATTTATTAGCATTGATCATCTAAACAATGGTGAGAGAATCAAATTTAATAAGAAAATGTAATCTTTTAAGTCAATCTTAATCCATCATCTGAACAATGTGGTGACTAGGAAATCAAATTCAATAAGAAAATTTAATATCCATATTTTTAGTCATTCTTAATCTATGAACTAAACTCAACGTCTCACCTATGACTGAAGTTACAACACTCACATATATTAACTAGTCAAGTTAGACTTTAGTGGTATTTTCTTATATATAACTAGCATTCACTTTATACCATAGTGGTATTTTTTTATACTCCATCTAACTCATAATTAGTGTCGTTTAAGATTTTTGTATACATATTAAAAAATAAAGTAATTAAAAGAAAGAAAGAATTCATTTTACCAAACTACCCATCATAATTATTGGTAAATTTTTCATTGTTATTAATGTAAAGTACAATAATGCTTTGTAAGTTGTGTATATAATAATTAAAGTACAATAATAATTATTGGTGTATATGATAATTATTGAAGGATGATATAAAAAAAATAATTAAAGTTGCATTGAAATTTGAGAATGACATTCATTTTGAGACAATTTTTTTTATTAAAATAACACTCATTGTGAGACGTATGAAATATATAACTAGCAGTCATTTGGACACTAAGAGCAACTAATAAAAAAACATTTGGTGGACACATCATATGAGTATATATACCTTGAGAGAAAAAAAAAAGTAATGTGATAGGTTGATAATGTGATAAAAAAACATCTTGAATAAATATTGAATCAAAAATAAAATGAGTTTAAAAAATAATAGAAGATGCAAATTTTTTGTTATTTAAAAAAAAGTTATTTGATTGCTAAAGAAATCCATAATTTGGTATTTTTTTATATAAATTTATAAATATTCGAAAGCCTCAGTTTATACAATAATTTATATAAAGAGAAAAATGAAAAGAAATAAAAGCTATACCAAAATTTTATATTCCTTTTATATATGTATAAATATTGAAGCCATAAAAAACATCGTAACAGTTAATTTAACTGACAAATATCAAAATTATTTGATCGAACACTATGTCTCATATTTAAAATTGAGACCTCACAATTGTGTGTAAATTTCTTTAACATTTCATCTACCGTAAAAAAAAAAAAAATTGCCCACACTAATATGCTCGTCTATTGGTTACTTTGATAAAAATAATAAAAATTCCAAAATTTAATATAATTATTTAAAAATATTTAATTATTATTTTTTAAGTTAAAAGTAGGTTAAAATGAAGAAAAATAAGAAAACTCGGGAGACATAGACTTAATCCAGGATAATGAAAAGAAAAAACAAAAGCAATGAATAAATTACTTTAAAGAGTGTTATGAGAATTACCCTAAAATGGGTATTATAGACATTCACGTGCTTTAACTTTTTTATTAGATAAAAGGAAATTTATAAATAAAATAATTAAATAAAGAATAAATTTGAAAGAAAAAAGATTATTTAATATATTTATATATAAGTATATATTATTATTATATTAAAAAACACCAAGATATTATGGGTTTGTGACAGAACAGAGCGCATATAAATACTGTCTAACTGTCTGCACAGGTCCCTTCAAGCCTATCTAACAACAACAACAAGCATAACTCTGATCAAAGATTCAAGACTCTATTACAAAAAAAAAAAATGGGTCAAGATGAAATATCACGAAAAGGGCCATGGACAGAACAAGAGGACTACAAATTAGCATATTTTGTTGGGTTATTTGGTGATCGTAGATGGGACTTTATAGCAAAGGTTTCAGGTTTGGAAGGTGGCGGGAGAGAGTAATAAATAGGTATTGCTTATAAGGGCATGCTGAAATTTTCAAAGAATCATTAATTCCTTTAACCACTTCAATCACTTTGTGTTGTAGGTTTGAATCGATCAGGTAAGAGTTGCAGGTTACGTTGGGTTAATTATCTTCACCCTGATCTCAAACGTGGCAAGATGACTCCACAAGAACAACACCTTGTCTTGGACCTTCACTCTAAATGGGGAAATAGGTTTGATATTATTATGCACATATAATAATATAACAATCCTAACTCCTTTTTTATAAGAAATATCCGTCTCAACAAAAATAGATGTATTTGTTCATATTAAAAATCAAATATATAATTTTTATTGGTCTAAATTACTCTTATACAAAAGAACAGAAAAAGTGTTATTAACTGTCTTATGTGTAGATTCACAATTTTATGTTTCTTTTTCTTGTTCATCTAAACTCTTATTATTTGCGTAGTTTTTTTTTGTCCCTTTATTATCTTATTTCGAACAATAGCATTTAAATGTAACTTATACAACCACAATTATAATTATGTTTGCAAATTTTTGGACACAAAACATCACTTTTTTTATGTTGTGGGTCGATGTGATTTAAGTCCATATATCTCAATTACAAGATCACAACAACATGTGGTATAAAAAAATTTGATGTCTCTGTGCCCACAAGACTGCAACACAATTGCAATTGTGATGTTGTGTAGTCTAGTTCGCAGTTGCAAACTTTTGTTGTTGATATATATAAATACTTGAATGGAGTTAATTTTGAATTTCTTTTCTTACTCAAGTTTGATTCACATAGCTATGTGTAATGATATGAATTACAGATGGTCAAGAATTGCTAGAAAACTACCGGGACGAACAGACAATGAGATTAAGAATTATTGGAGGACACACATGAGGAAGAAAAGGGCACAAGAGAAAAAGAATGAAACACCTTCAATTTCATCATCACCTGAATCTTCTAGTTGTCAATCTTCACATTCATCAAATAATAATAACCATGGTGTGGATTCACATGATGGTTACAAAGATGGTGGAGAAGAAAGCTTTTATGAAAACCAAGTACAAGAAGACATTGAACAGGGTTACTCTATGGATGATATATGGAAAGATATTGCTATGTCAGAAAATGACATTAATCTTGATAAGCCTGTTTATGATGGACATATTAGTGAGCCTTTAATGCCTTCTACATCATGGGAGGATTATTCTTCAGACCCATTATGGGTAATGGATGATCAAGAAAACAAGATGTTATTCCCTATTGGTGACCAATATTTTTCCTTCTACGATCAACAAGGGAGTACATTTCTAATCGGTTAATTAATCAAGATTATTCTTTTTTCAACATTTTGTTCATATGTGTGTCATTGTGTCATAAGAAAGCCTAATTAACCTGTAAATCATAGTATATGTCTTTGAAGCCTTAAGCATGGTTATGTAATTAATCTCAAAAGTTAAATAACAAATGTTTGAATCTCTTAATCATTTAGACAGAAGTTTGATCTCTAATAAATGTGTGTGAAAATATATATATATTAAAAGATATTAACCTCTTAAAAAGATCTCAATTATCTTGAGAGACTAGTAAACAATATCATGTAAAAAATACTTCGATATAATTACTAAATATTTGAATGTTTGTGCTTTTACTTTCAAGAAATGTTCCAATATGGAAGTGGTATGTTATCTGAATGTAAAATATCAAGCACTTATTCGAATTTAAATTTCAATCTGATTTGGATACTTATCATTATAGCACTTAATTTCATTTTTATTAGCAGCCACTAGTTAATGCGTGAATAATCTATATATTCAACATTCCGACCAGAATAGCATAAGATGCACAACATACAAGTCAAGCCAAAGGGGATTGAACATATCCGTCACACGTGTTGCGCTAGTGGAAAGAGACTTGAGTTCCATAATAATAAAAAATATGTTAGATTTGATTTTGGATGAGTTTTATGCATAAGAGGTCCACCACGATGCAGGGTACTTTTCAAAAATAATAATTTATTATTATTATTATTATTATTATTATTATTTTTATTTTTATCTTTATGAATAAGATAATATAATTTAATTGACGCCGTTTTAATACGAGATATATATTTTTATTGAACCGAAACCATTTAAATTATTATTTTAATAATAAAAATAAAAATATCAGTTATATCTACTTAAAGAAAAAGAGACGATGTATGTAATTATATCATAGAAAATTTAAACATTATTTAAATACTCTTTTAGTCTACGCAGTGAACTGTATTCTATATTAAAAATATATACTTCTATTTTTAACTTTTTTTTTATCTTAAAAAAATTTATCAAAAACCAACGTAATTAACTCACACATAAAATTCTAAATTTAAACCTATAAAAACAATATTCAATTTATCAATATCAATATTTATCAATTAATATTTAATGATTTCACCTTTAATACCTTACTCACCTCTAAACCATTATTGTGTAGCAAGAAAATTTGGTTGACAAATAAAAATTCGCCTCTTGTGTGTCCATCGGTTATTTCAGATATCTGAATCATTCTTAGATAAATGGCACATGATACTTCATAATTATTATAAAAATTAAATAATTTTTTTACTTTTTATTAACTTTTAATTCTTTAGTTTTCAAAACTTTTTAAAATTACTTTCAGTTCCTACTTTTAAGTCAAATTGATGTCTACCCTTCAATTTTAAAATAATTTTCGGTAGATATATTTGAAATATTACAAGAAAAAAATTTCACAAAAACTTAATTTTTTTTAACAAAACATGAACTAAATATAATTTTTTAAACGGTTAAAGTTTAAAATTTCAACAATTAAATTTTATCCTATATATTTGATCTAAATAACATGATATTTTAAATATTACTTTATACATTGTTTATATAACTTTTTCTTTAACATTCATCTACCTTTAATAATTAATCTTGAATTTATACTGACTAAGTTGAAATTCACGCAATAATAAAACAATTAAGATTACAAATAATAAAACTAATTTTAAACGATGTTGTTAGGTTGGACGTTTTACTCGAGTTTGAATCTGGAATTTCGTTGTGTGAGTTAATTATGATAAAATTTATCATCTCTTCTAAAAATAAAAAAATCTAATTTTAATTGAAAGCAAGTGTGAATAGTTAGTTTTGACTAAGAATGGAGAAAATATTGAATATATAAAAGAAATAAACCATATACCAATGTGGTACCCTTTTGAGCTGAGAAGTGATGTGATAGAAAATCAAGATATCAAATCCTTCACCATCCCAATATCTAAATCTACTTAGGTGGTGGGCGTGGAGTTTCCCTATATCTAATCTACTTAGGTGGGGAATTTTAGGGTAAGAGTTTATGAACATTAAATAATATTTCAGCTAACAATTAAATGGTGCAAAGTGAACCACCTCCACAAGTTATGAATGTTAGTAGTAGCAGAGATATATATCTATATGGAAGGGTTTTTGGTAGTTACTATTGAAAGGAGAAGATCGTAAAACCAGAATGCCTCATCGCATTTCAACACTCTATCTCCTCGCTTACAACTCTTTTCAAGCAGTTGGATGGTGACTCACTTACTTGTATTCTATCTTCATTCTTTTCTCTTTAATCTCTCTCATTATTTTACTCTTCGCTTTTCACAGGGCCGTTTCGTTAACCATAATTCTCTATAATTTTCTCTCCACTGCCTCCATCACCGGAACTTATGCTTCTGCCGGAACCTTAATTAGTTAGTAATTAGTTACACATTCCTAATTAATTCATTCAATATTTTGTAAAAAATTAAAAATGAGGGAAAATTGACTGTACAATTAACAATTGATTTTGTTGAAGCTTTTCTGCAATGTGCTGCATTCTTGGAAGTTATACACGGTGCCATTGGTAGGTTTTACTCTCACTCATTCAATGGCTTTGTACCATGCTATTTAAGGCGTGTTTGGTGTTCGACATTCACCCATATAATTAGGTTCAGTTACTTCCATTTTTAAATGATTATTGGTGTCTATGTGTTGGTGTCGTGTTCGGTGTTCGGTGTTCGTATTTGTGTCATAGGTAACATGATTTATTTATTGCAAGCATCGATCAGAACTCAGAAGTCATGAATTGTGTGAAATTTCATTCCAGGGCTAGTGCCGAGCGGAGCGTTGCTTCCTCTGATGCAATGGGGAGGAAGGGCTCACTTTGTGCTTACCATTCTTAGGGGAATTCCAGAGGTTCTATTGCATTCTATTCTATCGATAATTTAATTTCTGTGAGAAGCTCTTGTTTGTTGTGAAATTAGTTGATTCATAAATAACCAACGCCTTTATCGTGTGCTTTGCTTTCTCTAGGTCCAGGAGTTACCTTCTGTTTTTATCACTTTTCTAGCATGGAGCTTATCCGAGGTGATTTATTTATTTATTTATTTTGGATTTGATGTAGTAGTTCATTTAACTTCATTACTGCCACAACCAAAGTTTTAAATTGCAGTCGTGGTAACAATCATTGTTGCATCACGATACTAGTTATTGCTGAGATTCGTAGTCAAACACAGCTGATGCAGCTTCAATCCTAGTCTCGTAGCATTCACATAGACATATCAAAATCATGATGTTGTAACCCAAAACCTAATCACGACCTAGCTTGTTTAAACAATTATAAAATATAAATTACAAGACTACCTAAAGCAATTTATGATTTGTAGTGTTAGTGTTTGGTGTTCTACTCATGTATTCATCAAGGACCACTGTTTTATAATCTATACGAATTGTTTTAGCATAGAAATAATGGGAAAATGACTTCATAACACGTGGGAAACTCACTCTTCTTGGCATTTTTTATTTGATTTCACTGTTAGTGCTCCCAAACATTCCTTTCAAAGCATTTGATGTCTTCTATAGTGTAATACAGGTTAGGTTAGGTTTCCTTTTTTATCTTGTATTAATATAATATAACTTGTTAGCATGACTTCAAATATAATTTTGCTTTAATATTTGGAGATGCAGGTTATTAGATATTCGCATTATGCTTTCAGCTGTTTAGGAAATTGTCCTTCTTGGATCACTTATATCAGGCAATTTTCTATCTAATTATTTTATACTCCATTTTCTTAAGTGGTTAAAATGAGGTTAACAAGTTATATTATATTAATACAAGATAATTTTCAAGTATATTGCTGCTTTATCTTTTAATTAGGTACACTGCGTTTATTGTGCTGTATCCTGTGGGAGTGGGTCCTGGTGAAAGTGAGTTCATATACCTATATCTCCCTCTTACTTCTATGTTTTGTTTATCAATGAATTTTAAATTGATATCTCTAAGTGTCATCTCCATTTTTATAAACTAGTGCAACTGATTAATCAATACAATGCAGTATGGTTGATGTACCAGGCACTTCCAATTATAAAGAAGAATAATCTCTATGCCGATTCCTTTTCAAGCCTCCCATTTAGTTATTATGATTTCCTTAAGGTAACCTTTTATATGTAACCTTTAACACATGTCAATACTCAGTCTCAGAAATTGACTCAGCGCATAGAAATTCGTTCAGTTTCACTGCCATATAAAATGTTATTTTGTTCCCTTCGATTCAATTCTGTCAACTTAAGTAATTTAGTTCTGTTTATTTTATTTAGGCCTAGTTGTGACACATCTGCACCTATGAATTGTTTATTTGTTCTTACAATTTATGCTTCATTTCTGTCATCAGGTCGGACTTGTAGTTTATCCATTCTTCTGGTTAAAACTATATCTGCATTTGTTCAAGCAGCGGCGTTCAAAACTTCATAAACACCATGACAAGAAAAGAGAATGAGGGGTATTATTCTTTGTTTTTCCTAAAAGACTAAAGATATTAACTTTCTGTACCACTGGAGAAAGCATTCTTAAACTTATTTGCATCTAAAATATTTCCTTTTGACTGAATAAAATTGTATGTGTACCAAATAATGGAATTGTTGTTTGCAATAATGATTTAGATTGTAGGAGCTGGAGGATTTGTATCATAGTGCGTATATTATTCTGCACAGATTTCTACATTATGGATTTATATTGATATTTTGAATAAATTGTATCGTTAGTGATGTTAGCTCCTTCATAATATGTTACTAATGTTTATGGACTCTAGGATAGTAATTGGTGCTTATATTCAGGTTGTTTCTTTGGTAGACTCGAGTCTGACATAGGCATCTATAAAATGCAGTAATTTTCTCATCTTTCAGAGATAATCAAGTAAGAGGTACAAAATGACTATAATTGGAGATAGATAGAGTTTGAAGTTTAAAAGACATGACGATTACTCGATTAAATGATCTTATAGAACAGAACAAATGTAACAAACGAAAACATTTGAAAAGCAGGGAAATGCAAACAACGAAGTGCACACAGATAAGAAGCTAAAAGAAACCCAACCCCTTTTCAATTAAAATGTCAGGGGAATTTAGGCCTTAATAATTGGGAGGAACTTTTCCCACCCCAAAGTCACTTTGGAATTACATATCTGAATTTTTTTTTTCCTGTCTGGATTTGTACTTCCGAATCATGTATAGTCTCTTTAAAAACGTGGGGTGGATAAAGTTCTTCTCTAATAATCTGCGACCGGTAACTGTTCATAAGAGCTAGGGGTGATGAAGAAAATCTCATACACAACTGCAGCGATAGCAGAACCAATCAATGGGCCGACCCAATAGACCCAATGATTATCCCATGTCCAGCTAACAACAGCAGGCCCAAAAGAGACTGCTGGGTTCATGGATGCACCATCAAAAGCACCACCTGCTAATATGTTGGCCCCTACAATGAAACCAATGGCAATTGGAGCTATTGTTCCAAGGTCACCCTTCTTTGGGTCTACTGCAGTGGCATACACTGTGTAAACCAAACCAAAAGTCATCACAATCTCAAACACAAGTGCATTTGTTGCTCCCACTCCTGAAGACAATGAGAATGCAGATGTTTCCTGCAATAGATATATACACAAATAATACTAAAATTCAGCACTAAAAAGGAAATTTAATTACATAAAAATGGCAAGAACAGAATAATTGAAATTGGTAGAGGCATATGACAATTTGGTCTTTGAAAGAAATTAATAAAATTCTAAAATAATATCTAAAATTAAAAATCCTCGATTTTGGTAGTCTTTTTAGTGTAGTCAATTTAGTCATTGAAATCATCTAAGAGAGACTAATCTGATTGAGAATTTTTTATTTCACAGATAATTTTGAAATTTATTAACTTCAAAGATCATATTATGTGACACCTACAAATTCAGAAAATAGACTACAACCAATATGTCTTGATTTAATTTAGAATGAGTATACATGTAATGTATCTTACCTGTCCACCAGTGGCAATTTTAAGGAGCAAGCAAGCAACAACAGAACCAAGCAACTGAGCAATCCAATACAAAAGGCCTCTTATAAGTGTAATGTGGCCACCAATGAATGCACCAAATGTAACAGCAGGGTTGACATGTCCACCAGAGATGTTAGCCCCAACAGATACAGCAACAAAAAGAGCAAAAGCATGTGACAGTGATGCAGCTACCAACCCAGCTGGTGTTGCTGCACCATTGTTTGTAAGCTTATCTGTCAAAAAACACACCCAAAAGTCCACAAAGTTAGTCACTGCATCTGCATGCATGGTTCAAATTGTATTTAGGGATAATGTTCGTAATCTAAACCGAAATATTTAAATACAAGTGGTATACTGTAAATCCTAAACTTAAAATTACTAAAAAGAAACTGCAACAACTATACAGTTGAGGACGTAGGTACAACTGGCCGAACTCTTTTGTATTTCGTATCTTTATTCTTTTGAAACGGATGTTTTAACAAATTGTCAATGCAAACTAAAGCACAAAGTTACACTAATAGATTTTTTTAAGTAATAAAAAGGCTTACTATATGCCATGCCAGAGCCTTCCCCTGCAAAGACAAAGATGAGCATTGAGATAAACTCAGCAAGTGCAGCCTTAAGTGCATCAGCTTTGCCAAACTCAGAAGGACTTCCAATTGCAATTCTAGAAATCGGCATTTTTTTTCCTTTACTCTAAGATTTCAAGCTTAGAATAATACTAATAAAAATGTTTAGCACTTTGTGCTTAGTTAATGTTTATTATGTTGATTAAATTTTATTGCTTCAACTTTAGCTCAAATGCTGGTTATATATAGTAAGAACATGCAGCACCATTTTCGTTGTTTAACATTTTGCACAAACATCACGAGGAGAAATGGAAGGAAAAAAAAGTGGGTTGGGAGCCTCCTCTTTGCTCCAGTGATGACACGTGTACGGTTGATGTGATGTTTTGGGGCTGGATCACCGGCCGATGACAAATTCATGAGTGTGGGTCCTTTGTTTAGCTCTAGGACCAAACCGACTTGAGATTGTTTATACGGTGTTGATGTGGATCGGACATTAATCAACATGGTTTAAAAATACTTAGTCCTAACAACAAATAAAAATTATTCGGACATACATATATAAAAATATATATTGTTTAAATTTTCTACTAACTTTATTTTTAATTATTTTTCTACTAACTTTATTCTTTTTGGTGAGTGTCTAAATTTGTGATTATACAATACTTTCTCAACATTAATTAGGTTAATTGTGCTAGTTTAGTGATTGATATTTTTTTAATGAGACAAAATTTTAGGTGATTGGGTTTCAATATGATATTAAAAAGTTTTAAGGCTTAAAAATATTTATACGAGATGATAAAATGAATTTATTTCGTCTGATAAATTATCTCTATTATTTTAGATTGAATGACTTAGATTATAAACTCTACCACTTAAGGTAGTATAGCTATTTAGCTTGTTTATATTTTATTTGTAGTTAATTTTTTTATTGACTTTACTATTTTTATTTTTATGCTATCATTAACTTTTATTTCTTCTAGTTGTAGCCTAATATACTAAGAGTTTTATTATTTCTATATTGATAATAGAATTACGGTAGAATTTTAGTGGAGTAATTTTGAAGGTTTTGTTTTTGTTTTGATGAACCAACTTATTTGACAATGTGTTTCTTTTGCTATTAAAAGGTCAACCCTAGTTGAAAAGAGTTTCAACCATTCTACCTATCTTGTTCAGACTATCCTCACTTTAGAGAAGTTGATGGTAGGGCGGTGTTCTCGACTAGTCCAAGATCCAATCCTTAACCAATATACTCAGACCCAACGCGACACAATCCACAACGACACCTAGAGAAAAGTCTGGAGCCGTAGCCAACCCTAATCCCAATGGATAGAAGCGGACGAAAACGAAGATTATGGTGGATATCTCGTTGAGTAGTAACGCTCTCGTCCTCCAGAGACTCAATCCTCAGGATAAATATAACTATTCTAACACATGAGTAGATATACTTTTTCTATTCCAACATCTCAGTCTCCTCAAATACCATTTAAAAAAAATTCCTCAAACACTTGTTTATTTAAGGTTAAAGTGTTGACAGATACCACCTCACTCAAGAGACGAAGAATTTCTCGCGAATCAAGTTCGATCATCCTTCTCGGTCCAATCCAAATCAAATAAATTGACCATTTTACCGCCAATCTTAGTTGACAAATTCACTATAAATATTAACTATTTATATAATTTTCTCTTAAGATCGGTGTTATTTTAGTTAGCAGATTCATTATCAATATTTACTATATAGATAATTTTCTCTTAGCATGACTGTTTTGTAAAATAAGTTTAATTATTATTATATATTTAGTGGAAACTATGAGAGGATAGACCTAATGATTCCACTAACAATGAGAGGGTGTTTTATTTTTTATGAAGTCAACCTCCCTAGTCTTGGATTGAACCAGCCCCACGAAATGATTGGCTCTCATTGGCTGTGTTAGCCTGTATGTTGGAAGTGTGCTTATCTTGGAAGATATCAAATGCATATTTTAGTGCCATGTAACGTTTATTGTGTTGAGAAAGGACAAACCGACAAAGTAACTTGCTTTATGTCCTTGGCTTAAAGATAATAATCTGATTTCAAACAAACAATGATTAAAAACATTGTTCTATTTAATTTAAATTTTTAAACTAAATGTATCAATTTTCTTTAATCATATTTTCTCTTACATTTGAAATCGGAATGTAATAACTAATATACATAATACATTAGTTTTCTATTGGTTTATAGTCAACCTAAGCATTGCTTTGTTATGAAAAAGCTCAAATTAATTGTTATAGCTACTTGAAAATTAAGCATATGTCCCCCCTTCCCCCACCCAAAAAAAGTAGGTATTGATGCATCGAATTTGCCTTTCAATTTTTTATTATATTTTATTTTTATATGACAATAATGCCATGGATTTATTGATTAAACTTAACCCTCTAATGTAGCTACCAACTCCTGCTTATTTACAAGCATTGTCTCTTGTGCCCCCTCTTATTGCCTTAATTTGTTAGCTTATCTGTTTTATTTTTTTTATTATGGACGGCTTAAAAGGACGAACGAGACTTTCAATCAAATTGTCATTTTAATATATCTGGTCTTGTAATAATGGAATTAAAAGACAGATGCACCACCTTTGGAGCCATTAACCAATGCAAGGGAATTATTTTAATTCATGTGTAAGTGTAACCTTTGTTTGGTGTATACGAGTATATGAGATCAATGAATTAAGAGAGAAAGTGGTTATCTCCCACTTTTGTTTATACAAATGAAAAATAGTAGAAAAATTTGTGGTATTATTCATGATTATCCCTCATCCTCCAAGACAATATTTAATAATAATTTTTCATTCCGTAATTTTAATTTTTTGAAAAAAGATTGTCGGTTATCCTGTATCAACTTCCCCTTTGGTTTATAACTTGTGCTTATTCCAAAACTTCTTTGTTTGTATTAGCTGAATTTGTATTTGGTTGTAGCATCTTTCTCCAAAATTATAACAAATAGCTTACTTAACTTTCTTGACATCAAGCTCCCTCTATTCCCATATCAGTTAGAATTCCATTAGTTTTAGCAAAGAGTATATAACTACAATAAAAGAAGAAGAAAAAAACAGAATTTAGTTTTAAATTTAAAAAATGATGACTTGTTAGTCCAATTAAAGTTGAACTGGTATTTACCGAACCAAGCAATCAAAGCCTCTTTTTTTAAAACACAAACCCAAAATGAAGGAGAAGAGAAAGGAATTTTGGGCGAAATGAGAATGAAATCCGTGTATTGAATTTCATTATGTTCAACCTTAAATCTTAAACAATAAAAGCAATAACATTCCATTTCCGTTTAATCTCTTTTAATCTCACCCGCGGGCACCAGTTGCACCTAGCACCCCAAGAGAAAGAAACACACAACCAAGAAGCCTGTTTGAGAATTCAAACAATTTCTTAATCAGGAGCAAATGCAGATTGTTAGTTGAATGGCTTCTGAGAAGCTTCGATCTATAGTCGGCTTGCTATGTAATATTACATGGAGGAAAAACAATGGCGTTGACAAATAATCAAGATACAGTATCGATTGCATGATATATCATATATGTATTGTAGAGTGATACATCAGTTATACCCGTCATTCATTTTCTTCTCTTCATTTAGATTTTCCAAACAAATGAATATATACACAACAGCACAATTCTCCTAACAGAAATATCTCACTTAATGATATTCTCTTACATTCCCAGAGACTTCTATAAAACTTAATGATATTTATAATTATATACATAGCTTAGTATAACATGCCTCTAATCATGTGAGTTCTCATTTTGAATACAGAACAGGACACCCTCTTTACACAAATATCTCATTTCATGATCATCTTACAATCCCCAAAGACTTGCATAAAACTAAATGACACATACAAAAAATACAGATTTTAGTTTAGATGCCTCTGATTATCTGAGTTATATTTCAAATTTAAAAAACAGAACATTTCACCTCTGAAAACAGCAAGGATTGGAATTGTTACTGCTATCTATGTAAGGATTTTTATTTTTCTGCTCTAGATTTGTATATTAAAATCCACCAAATTGTGTTATGAATCTAACGACTAACTAGTTGGCAAACTTGTATATTCTAATACAATGTTTGCATGAAGAAGGGCCACTTCTTTCATTGTTCAGCTTTCTCTGTATTACCATGTATCAATGTATCATATATTTTCTTGGTGACAGAAGAAAATGCAAAGACATATATATTAGTCTCATCAGCTAGACAGAACTCATTGGAAGAAACAACAGAGAGAAATATAGAACTTCAATTACAAAAACCAGTGGGGAGAAATTTCAAAATTGACTTTAATGAAGAATACTAGTGGTTTTAATGGATATGGAAATTGAAAAGGAAACCAGAGGCAAATTTGTAAGTGACTCTTGCTATTATTTTTCAGGCTCATCGTTATTTAACGAAGGCCATCAAAGAAAAGAAACTCTACTCGTGATACCTAGTGGATGATGGCCTTTCAACAAAAGTTTACTACTGTAACTCTCAAAGCTTGATCTGGTAGTTAAATCTCACCCATATTCAGCCAACATGGTAGTCTATTTTATTTAATACTCAATTATCCTAAATTTGACATTATATTTCCTCGAATAAAATCATCACCCATAACCCCATGTCCCCAAGAATATATTTTCTCATCTGTTCAAATTTTGTTGAGTAATACATCAGGATTCAAGTGGTAGCATCGTTCAACGAAATCTATCCCACCCATTAATCATACCTGGACATAGAACTTCCATGTTCAGGTATCTTATTCTACAACTAGGGTAACCCCTTATGGATAACTAAATGAACAGAAAGCCTACATTTCAATGGGGAACTAAATCAAATAGCTGGCACCAATGAATGGTGTCTATGTAAACAACCCCCCTCAAAATCTTATATCTACAGAGTAATAGCTGAATAGTGATAAACTAATGTATACCAAAAGAGAAATTCCAAGTAGGATAAGTATCACAATAGAGAAAATCAATAATTGCTCAGTATGAACTTTTCAAGCAGATTTAGGTAAAGGACCAAAACTGAAAATAATAATATGGTGATAGAGAGAGTATATAGAATATCTCCCTTCTGTTATTACAATGCAAAAAATCAAGACAAGTAAAATAATCTTGACACAACTAACATGAGGTGCAAAGCCAGTGCAGTATCCCCATTCCGAAATTACCTGGAATAGCCAAGTGCTCAATTATCAGAATCAATAAATGTAGATGCATGGCTATAATGATAACCATATAATAATGATATATATACAAGCAATCAATTATGTAGAAGAAAAAACAAAATAAGATCAACTAGAATAACAAGTTATTACTCGTAGAGTCGTAGTTCCTCAATTCAAGTTGTTGGTGACTAATATGTGCATATGATTCATTTCATTGTTAGTTTGTAATCTATGAAGCACGGATACTGACACGGACACAAGACATGACACTGACACGTCGACACCCGTAATAATTTGAGAAAATGAATTAATTGAATATAATTAAAGGGTCATTGTCGGACACCGGGACACACCTTCGATCAGAGGTGTGTTGGTGCTACAGAGTTTGTAATCCATTACACATTACACCAGCATAAGAAAGCAACATAATATCTTCCCAGAGTATAACTTCATAATAGAACAAACACTTTCAACATCCAAAAAACAAAAACATTGTCCTTCTTTGAAATTCGTACGAATTTTGTGATAAGCCAAAGGCTACTGAGTATTAAATAATTTGCTTCCACCAAGTTGAAAATTATTTTCCCACCTAGAGTATCAGTTCTGAATGAAAATTAAACTCAAATTTCTCTGAATGCGTAACAACAATAAAAATACTATGTAGCACCGACACTCCCGATCATAAGCATGTCCTGCTATCCGACATCGACACAACACCAACACATTGAAACCGACACATTGATTACATTCGATTAATTAATTTTCTCGAATTATTATCATGGTCGAATGTTAGTGTCAATATCTATGCTTCATAGACAAATAATCCTATAATGATGTATCATTTTAAATGCATCAAAACATAAAAACCCTGGACTATTGTTTTGTTTCCTTTTTCTCAATTACTACATACACAAATTTTATCATAAAAATTAAAAACTCTGGCGATCTAATTTATTCTTTGCTGATTGCTAAAAAATTAATACTAAAAAACGATAATCACGATTTGGTGAGTATATGTAGGGTTTACCTTTTGTGCGCCTGAACGAATTTCGAATTCTTAGCATCTTCCTCTGCCACAAAAAAAAAGTGACCGTCAATTAGGTTTAGAAAAGTATCGAAAAACATATTTATTCAATAAAAAATAAAATTGAGAGAGCGAAAAAGAGAAGATGAACGATGTGGTTTAATTACCGGTTAAGCCAAGAGATAACTTGGTGATAACAGTTCCGGTGACTGCGAATCCAACGAGGAATGGCCAGTTACGTTTCCATTCTCGCTTGAAGAAAACGGGCCATGGATCGAACTTTCTCATTTTTCGATTTCGCTGTTAATGCTACTATGCGCCTATGCTGAATCTTGTGTTTCTTATTACTTTGCACTTGCAGCTACTTCTTCTTCGTCAAAGCAAATGTCACTGATTCCGTATCAAGGCAAATTTATTTGGGCTCTATAATAAGGCCCATCGAATGATAAAGACTGTGGCCCAAACGAAAAGTTTTTGTTAGATGCTAATCCAACCGCAAAAAACGAAAAACTCTTTTTCGGGAGTGTATTTTTGAGTGAAATCTGCTGCCGAAATAAAGTAGTGTATTTGAAAATTAGTTTTTGTACTCTCACAATTTGTTTTGTACACCCCAATTTATTAAAAACCTAAAATTACTTTTTTATTTTCATTCAATAAATAGTAAAAAAAAATTACTCTAAAATCTCACCCCTCAACCAAATTTCCAGTAAGTAATTATTTTCTCCAAAAAATCCGGTACACAATTTATAACTACCGTAAATTTCATAACTGAGAAATTTCCGATTAACAAATTGTACTATCAGAAATTTCAAAACTGAAAAATTTCCGGTTAACAAATTATACTATCGAAAATTTCAAAATTGGGAAATTTCCAGTACGTTATTTATACCGTCGGAAATTTCAAAATTTTCAAATTTCCTGTAGTTATTTTTTCTTGACCGGAAATTTCAAAAATCCGGTTTGTATTTTTTTAAAATTTAATTTAATGTATTTTTCTTGGACGCACCCTCTTATTTTTCTAATAAATGTATTATGATTTTTTTAAAATTTATTATTATTTTGTAAATTAAATTGACAGTATTTTATTTTTGTTATTATTATTTATTAGATCGGAATAAAAATAGGAGGGAGTTGTTAACAAAATAAAATTGTGTTGCTATTTTATCTGCAAAATATTAGGAATAGGTTATTTGTTTTGGCATAGTCAACCGTTCTAAGTTTGATGTATTTTATTTGATTTTATTATTATTATAATTATTAATTTTTATTTATTATATTTATCTGCAAAACAGGAGACAATTGTTAAAATAATTAAAATTTATCTACAAAATAGGAGAAAGTTGTTAAAATAATATAACACGCCAGTTGTTTAGGCACATTTAGTCAGCGCATCTTGTTTCTTCAATTTAATTTAATGTATTTTTATTTTATTTTATTAATATAATTTTCTTTTTATTATTATTAATATTAATAATATTATTAAAATTTATAATATAATTTAATCATTTTAATTTAATTATTAGTATTTTTACTTTTTAAATAATTTAATTAATTTTAATACTGGAAATTTGTTATTTCCGATAGTTATGAGTCAATACCGGAAATTTCAAAAATGATAGCATAATTTCCGGTGTGTATTTTGTGTACCAGATTTTCAATGAATTTGAAATTTCCGGTGAAATTTTTTTCTGGAAATTTCAAAATGAAGGGCATGAAGAAGATGTTTGGATTTTACTGAAATTTGAGGGTTATTTTAGTACTTTCACTCAAAAAAATTAAAATGAGGGAGTACAAAACAAATTATGGTGGTACAAAAACTAATTTTCTTTAACATCTGTGAGTAAAAATGGATTTGTGCATCCAACCTACATGATGGACAATATTAGCCTAATAACACAATATCTTAATTGGTGAGGGGCTTAAATTTTGTTATTTTTATAATATAATAAAATGAGAGTGAATTTTATTTTGGATTAAATATGTCATTAGTTATACAAAATTACGACCTTTCAAATTTAGTTACTAAACAAATTTTATTCATTTTTAATCTCTATTTTAATTTTATAGAGATTTTTTTTAGAAAATAAATATATTAACTTTTTATATAAAAAAATTTAAATAAGAATTAAAAGTGAATTAAAAAAGTTTAGAGGCTAAAAAGTTGAGAATTTTTTTATTGAAACTAAAATTTATTTACTTTTTTTTAATTATTAAAATTAGACTTCATTTTTATTATGAATCAATTTTTAAAATTTGAATAGGATATTTGAAATGTTTAACACGGCCCTAGCCAACCCCATATCTATTTATATATACTCTAACTTTATTTTTATAAAATAAAAAAAAACATAATTCAATGATATAAAATACAAGCGAAAGTCATCAAATTCAAGTATATTCAATATTATTGTTCGAAAATACACATTTCTTAATCTTCCTCTTGTTTTCAAAGATAAATGTATCGTCCTGAGAGAAAAAATTTAAGAGAAAAGCATAAGGAAATTGTATACTCCATTTTTTGGGTGATAGCATAAAAGGACATTTGATTGTCTCTCATGAACACTTGACATTATACTTTTCTCTCTTTTTTGTCAATACTCGAAGACATCTGGTTAAATCCACTAAGGGTTGTGGAGAGAATGACGAGAGTCGATCACGTAAGGCTATTAAAGCAACTACTTTAGGTCTCTATGAAAAATAAAATTTACAATTATTCACAAATTCTAAAAAAAAATTATTTAATAAAAAAACATTAGATTTTAATATTTTAAAAATTAAAACATATAAATTTTTTCTAAATTTAATATTATCTCAACAATATTAAATCAATTGAAAAAAAATATTACATGACATCATTTATATTAATTTAGTAATGTCAAATTAAAATTAAAAAAAATTGCTTTAAACGGCATATTAAAATTTGTTTTAAGTCTCCGCATGTGTTGACTACATAAGAATGACGAGAAAAATGTGGAAGTTATCGTGGATATGGGCTAACTCCACCTAAAAAGGGCCTAAAAAGTGGAGGTGATAGCATGATTGTAATATTTGGGCGGAGTACTCGTTTTATCTAAACTTCCAACAAAGAGATGAATTTGTAAAGAGAGGAGTTGATATAGGGGCTCATAGTTTGGCATTTGTTCTGTGTTCTCAACAGGATGAAATCATTTCTCATGTTTTTTTCTCTTATCGTTTTACAATTGATGTGTAGAAACATATATTCATTTAGTTATGTGCTGATTTTATTGAAGAATTAGACGGTGTTATTCATTTTTATACAATTTAGTGAATCGATGGCAGAAAAATAAAGCAAATAAAATGAGAAACTTGATTGGATACAACATGGTGCCTTTGGAACACAAGGAATGGTGTCATATTTAGAGATGAGGTGGGAAATGTGTTAAACGTTGTTGTGAAAAAATAAAACTGGTGCCGTTGAAGTTGTTATTTATAAGATTGGTCGTAAATTAGCGTTTAATTTCTCGAAGTGGTATGAAGATTGAAATTAGTAAAAACATCTACTACTTGATTAACTTTGCAGTAAATATGAGTAGTTTTAAACTTACTCAACTTTGTAAGAATCTCTTTTATGCGACTAACAAGACCATATCGAATATGATCACTTATATAACATGTTTACGAGATGTATTTTTATTTTTAGCTCTTAAAAAGTTTTTTTTTTTGGAATAATTTATTACTTAATACACCCAAACACAATCTAAATTATATATTTTACATTTTGTATGTTTTTTCACAAACATCTAGCTGAAAATCCTCATTAAACGTGTAGAGATACATTAATTTGCTTGTTCCTGCCATATTTTAATTGCTTATATAATTAATTAGATGCGATTGCTTGGTAATTAATCATATACTATTAGGTGCGATTGCTTGATTAGCAAAAAAATATATAATATCAGTATACATTGTATTAATTCTTCCAGCAAATTAAATGAATTCAACTTTGTAATCAGCAATTATCCCTAAGAACTTATAATGTCAATGTTGCTCCTATATATTCTTTAGTATATAGTATCTTTGTCATTATAGTTATCTTGGAAGTCAATTAATATACAAGTCAAAGGCCCGTAAACTAGTGTTCTAGCGTTGAACAATAATATTTCTAATCTCACATGGTTTTTGCGTAACCTCAGTATATGTAATTATATCAATCAATATTATTATATTTAAAAAAATTTATTTTATTTTTTCGTAGATAAAGTAGTAAATATAAGGCATAATTGCTCTTGTGATCTCTTAACTTAATTTCAAATAACACTTCGGTCATTTTTTTTTTCTTTTCAATTTGGTCATTTATTTAATTTTAAGTAAACAATTTGATCTTTTATGTTTTAAAATGTTAACAATGTTATTTTTTTTTACAAAAATTCATCAAAATCAAAACCCATAAAATTAATTATTATCTTCAATATAATGTAAATTTCATCAAATTCATAACTCGAATCTTCAAATAAATTCATTCTTTATATTTTTGAATTTTTGAATAAAATTAAATAAATGATCACCAAATCAGAAGAAGAAAAAAAAAGATAAAAGACTGAAGTGTTATTTGAAATTAAGTTAAGGGACCGCAAGAGCAATTATGTCTCAATATAATCTAAAACATACATACACAACTAAGAGGTTCGAGATTCGAATTCAAAACATAACGTTGAACTTAACGATATCAGTGAGTCTCAATTAAGTTATATTTTTCGGACTTTAAAAGGTATTTAGATTTTAAATTGTGTAAAGTTTTATAATTAGATGGAGAAGGGCAGAAGGGTCAACCTTCGGCGGTGCACTAGTGAACAAAAGAAAAAATTAGTATTGTTAATGCTTACACGTTAATGCATGTGTTGAGACGCTGGATACATTGTATTAAGAACGTGTGAGGAGTTTTATTTCAAGTAATTAATTTAAACCGTTTTGTCCTACACAAACTAACTTTATTCTAACTAACAACTTTTCTACGTTTCCTAAACAAATTAAACCTATAATAATTTTCCGCTATAAATAAAATACAAATGATAATACTTTTTTTTTTTCTAGATGAAACTTTATTACAGCGACAACAGTATCACTATTGCACTACATTTTTTTTAATAACTGTCTAGTTGTGCACGATACTTAGATTATGTGGCACATGGATGTACTAATATTAAAAATTTAATTAATAGTGTCTTTGGTTAGAGTGAAATATTTTAAATTCAAGTTGTTTGTTTGATTCAATTATTCTGAAGGGAGGGTTATATAGAACCTTAATGTTAATGATAAATAAATATATATAGAATAAGAGGGCATGAGAAAAGATCCAACACCAACAAATATTTATTAAGGTTTAGGTAGGCATTATATAATCGGGTACTGCACAGCACAATCTAGTATACTCATTGCTAGATAATGTAAAAAATTGAAACCATCGTGTGCTTTACAATAATAGCCATAGGCAAAAATACATAAGGTCATGTGAACATGAGTAGAAAAAATAAAGATGAAAACCATGCATAAAGATGAAAACTATTATGTGAACATGAGTAGAGAAAATAAATGTATTTTTTTGTTTGTATATCATATGTAAAAAAATTTATATTAAAAGAACAAATAGATATTCAACGCTGTATAAATGAGACAACTCATAAATTCATTGTTTTAAGGTTTTTGGTTAAAATATAATTTCTGATTTATTTGTGCGATTGCTCTTAACTCAATGTGATGATCCTCTATACCCCTCATGATTCAACACTTTTGTGAAAAGAGATGACCAATTTATATTGATTCATTTAATATTTAATAAAATATTATAAACAGTTAAAATTCTTTTAAAAATTAATGTAAATCAATATGTTTTAATTACAGAAAATGTTAACACACTTCAAAACTTAATATTACAATAATAATAGTAATAAAATTTATTTATATTTAATTAAATAAGTCAATCTAAAAACCATTTTTAAGAGACTTGTAATTAGTATGATTTTTTTAATTAAATAATCTTTTAAAAAAAACTTTGGTCTAACTTATATGTAAAAAAAGCCTAATCTAATATGATTACATCGTATATTAACAATAAGTCTATGTCGGTTACCTGAATCTATTTTTACCCCTAAGTATAATATCGATTGTTTTCGTTGGGTGGGCTCACTCTCCAAGTGGAACCCACCAATTTTATTAGTATTATTATTATTATTATTGAAATAAAAGAAAAAGAAAAAGAAATATATGGTTTATTGGGCTTGACCCATGTAAAGGAAAATAAAAGGAAGGAAAGAGATCTCAAATCCCTAATGCAAAACAGCAACGCACGCACGCACGTCAGCCAGAGAAAAGGAAAGGAATTCAGTTCTGATGGAGGTAATAGTTGAGTAGTTTTACTTTCTCTAAGAGTTACTTTGGCATACCCACTTTAGTGGAAGGTTGTTATAAGGTTGTTGTTGATTGATATTCCCTATTGGTATTAGTAAGACTCTGGTGTACCCATTAATTATTATAGTGGAAGTTTTTACTGGACTAGGTCCCGTGGTTTTTATTATCTCAATTTGAGGGAAGTTTTCCACGTTAAAATTGTGTTTGTCTCGTATTTAATTTTCCGCCAATTATTATTGCTTTTGGAATTGTATTTTCTGTTTGGCCATTTATCTGCACAGCTGGGAAAAAAAATATTCCGCATTATTAAGATAGTTATTTCTAATTATCTCTGGTTTTTCCCAATAAAGTGGTATCTAGAGCTCGGTTGATTTGATTTGTGCATTTAAATGGAAGAGGAAAATAAAGGTCCGAATATGATTAAGTTCAATTCTTCTAATTATACACTTTCGAAGACTCTCATGGAAGGCATGCTATACAGTAAAGATTTGTATGATACTATTGAGAGTGACACTGCTAAACCCACAGATAAATCTGATGCTGATTGGAAGAAGATGAACAGAAAGGCAGTGGCGTTGATTAGACAGTGGTTAGCTCTGATTGTATATCCACATGTTGAAACTGAAATAGATTCTAACAAGATGTGAGAAAAATTAAAAGAGTTGTATGAACGAAAGAATGTGCAAAATAAAACATTCTTGATTCGGAAGCTGGTGAATATGAAATACAAAGATGGGGATTCAAAGGCAGAACATATGAGTATTTTTCAGAATACAGTGAATCAATTGAAAACCGCTGAAATTAAATTAGATGATGAGTTGCAAGCATTGTTATTGTTGAGTTCCTTGCCTGTTAATTGGGAAGTCCTTGTTGTGACATTGACTAATTCAGCTCCAAGTGGAAAACTGAAAATGTCAACAGTTAAAGAGAGTATGTTGAATGAAGAAGCTCGAAGAAGGGAATGTGGTTTGATTGGTTCTTCTTCAAAGTCAGAAGCACTAGTTATAGAGTCACGGGAGGGAGGTAAATCTAGAAACTTCCATAGACGCGACAACTCTGAAAGTGTGACACCCTAAACCCCAAAATAATATATAATAATTTATAATATAATTCTTAACTTTAATTCGTAGCGGGTAAAGCAAATACGTTTTCAAGGGAATAAAAACTTTGATAATTAATTTAATATATCACGTTTCTCAAAAATAAAAGGAACACTTTAAACTTTTTCCTCCTATAAAATCGTGCAATCTCCATAAAATTTAATTTAAGTATAATTACTTGATTTAATTCTAAAAGCTTACTAGTACTTATATGGTTTTCATAGTTCAAATTAAATAAGTAAAATACAAATTACAACCCTTATTCCCGGTATCACCTATCAGAGCGGGGTTCCTCCCAAACTTGAACTTCAAGATTCATTAACCTGTAACAACTGCGATTTCGCAAATGCAGGGTCAAGCCAGTCAAACACAAACAACGAAGGAAAACATATCATTAAGTAAGGAGAACACGCAATTAATCATAAATAAACCGTATCATTAGACAAACATTCTTCAAGGAAAACATATCATTATAAAGTCAAAACCAAGGAAAATCAATACATTTCACAATAACATCAAATCATCTAAGGAATTATCATCGCACACAATACATATTAATCACAACAAACAATCACACAAAAATGCAATGTTATGCATGAGCTTAGACTCTACTTCACACTGTGGTACCATTCTAACTCTGAAGTACTTGGTTAGGAGGCCATGATACTATGCCACCATTCTGGTGGACGAAAAATTCAAATTGGCCCTGTCCTCATAGATCCCCTCAACTCAACCCGAGACACATATACGCGACAGTCGAGGTAAACGTGTGTTGCATGGTAGCTCCCGACATTTGGAGTGCTACCTCCAAGTCACCTAGGAATTCCCCACCCGAATACCTCCAAGGTCTAACAATCTTGCCTTAAGGCTCAACAGTAGACCGCCACGATCAGGCTCAATTCAGTTGTACTTCCCCAGAATCACTAGGCTTGTCAAGCCCTACCTATATGATGACAAAATAATCTCCACTTCACAAATTTTCAATATTTATTTTCTCCCCTCGTTGGCCTATGATACTCCATTAAGACCGCCATCTCAAACACAAATTGGAATCACAATTATTTCATCAGGGGTTACTTCAATATTTTCATCACAAATTCATAACATGACTATTATAAATCACACATCATCATTACATAACTTATCACAAATTTAGAGCATCACTATCATCAATCGTACTTCATCACATAAACTTATCAAAGATTTATAAAATAACAATTATCATTCTTGCATCATCATCACATAAAATTATCACAACACATCCATATTTTATTATCAGATCGCATAAACTCATCTAATCAAACATATACGTAAAATTAATTTGACACTCAATATCACAATAACATCAAATACCACACATTTAAAGAAATTAAATCAATCAACACCCTACAAATATTTCTATTCTATATTTTAATCTCACAATTTCCATATTTGCACATTAATTAATTTATCTCTCAAAGGGCTACTGCCGTACGTAGCGAGCCCCGGATGAATCGTTGGAAAATACGGTTTTCCCGTTCATCTCACAATATATTATATTCATGAATTCAAACGCTCCCTCACCCCTTACCTGGATTTAAGCTTTCACACAACGAACCCGAACAGTTAACTGAACATGTGTCATGTCTACGTCGATCGTCATGTCTTATAGAACGAGTTATGCATCGTGCGTGTTCTCCACCTCCTTTTAAGATCGGAGTCCATTAACTCCATAATAATGAGAACGATGGGTTTAATTTTGTGGGTGTGGGGCTGTTCTTGTTACTTTAGACGATAACTTTATTATAGTTAACAGGAAACGGTAATTTCTTTTATTTTGGCAAGCGGCGGATATAAAAAGCAAGCAGCAAAACCTAATAAACATATCTATATATTTGTAAGATTAATTAACAGACCATGCCTACATATACCAATCGGCTCCTACAATTTAGCGTGTCCTATATATTATAACTATCATTATTTTTCTATTTATTTTAAAGAAATAATTATGTGGTTATCTATTTATTTTTATAATAATATATTTAATGAGGTTTTATTCTTCCATATTAATCTAACTTATAAAATGCATTTTACTTCTTTCTTTTGTTTTTATTTTTTTTAATTAAAATCAACAATTATCAAAACTAATTTTTGTTAACACTTTTTAAACACAATTTCATTACTTAAATCTTACCAATATTTCAAAACTAATATTTTATAAAATAAAGTAGTTAAAGTAATTAAATATTTTTTAAAAAAAATACATTAATAACCAAAACCCTCACATTCAAAATAATAACTATAATTATTACTATAATATTTTTCAAAATAAACCCATAAAAATACTACCATCTTTGTAGAATAGTGAAAACGATAAAATAAATAAACATAACATCAACAATTAGGGGTGTACGTGAGTTGGGTTGGGCGGGTTTTGACAAAACCCAAGACTCGACCCGATCGATTATCTTTGGGTTGGGTTAAATTCTAAACCGGTAATTTTTTTATTTAACCCGAACCGACCCGACTCGATCAAGAACGGGTTGGGTTGGGTTGGGTTGGGTTGGCGGGTCATACATAAATAATAACCTTTTTTTATTTTACAAGAAAACATATTGAATGAAAATATATTTAATACTTGAATGTCTCAAAACTATAAAATTTCAAACAAATTATGCAATTCTTTAAAAAACTCATCAACCTCTCATACAAAAAAATAAATCCAACAATTTTCAAATACATAAATAAATTCAACAACAGTAAATCAATAAAAACTGGGTCTAATAAAAAAAGTGCAATTTTAATAATTAAAAAATTGATAAAATAAATTTAGTCCATGTACACATATCAATCCTACTAGTTCTACACATACTAATCTTCATGTCATTTGGTTAGATTAATTCATGTAACAAGAAAAAAATGCACATACAGTATGTTATCTTCACATGTTAAACTGAAACATACATCTCGACAACATAACTCAACAACCGCAATTCAACTCATAAAATATATGAAATGCTTTTTCACAATGATAAGGATAAACCTGATTTAATCTATATTAATTTTTATTTAACAAATTATAGTATTATAAATAAAATAAGAAGTATTTTTAAAAGATTAGACAAAATTTTGGGGTGGCCGTGCCCTCCCAAACAAAGATTAGCCACTGGTTACACATAATTCACTAACCATTTTAGTTTACTAAATACCATTCATTTTATTTTCAAATAAAATACTAAAAAAAATGTTTAATAGATTTAAATATAAAAAATTTAAACTAAATTTATCGTAAGCTTTTGCATAAACATCAATTTTGCTCATAAATAGTATTTAACTAAAAAAAATTGTATTTAACAAATGTAAAAAATTTAAACTAAATTCATTATAAGCATAAGCTTTCTGTTCATACCTTTATTAAGTAAAACTATAACAAAATATAACATTTAAATAAATAGTATTTAACTCAAATTAAATTGCTCATTTGAAAGAGACAATTCAAAAATTAGATATGAATCTTATAAGTAGGCATATATGAGATTACAATGTCAAAACAAATTAAACGAGTTCAGTGTTTAGCCTAGACGCATAAACACCTTGCATCAACATTCATATAAAAATCACTAGTTAATAATATCTTATTATAACTAATTCGTATAAAATCAGTTATGAACACACAAGAAGAAGGTGTACAATAGCGCGACTTCAAAAAGTCTTGAAGAATGTATAGGCAGAAAGTGGATGAAGGCAACTGAAAGTCTAAATAAAAAGAGGAGTAATGAAACCCTGTTGAACTAGCCAAACAATTTTTTAAAAAAAAACTAGTTATCGGGTCGGGTCAATGGGTCGACGGGTTCAAATTGTTAAACCCATTACCCGACCCAAATATAAGCGGGTTTCAACGGGTTGGGTTGGGTTGGACCCGAAAGTGATCGGGTACGGGTAAAAATCGGGTTGGGTTGGGTTGGGTGATCGGGTTGACGGGTCGACCCGCGCCCATGTTCACCCCTATCAACAATTTATATTAATTACTAAATCACAATAAATATCTATAAAATCATCATATCATAGGATATATATAAAAGTAAAGGAAATCAATCACTGTATTACTAATATATCAAAATAATTATTTATAAAATAAATAACTTAAAGTAGAAAGTAGTTATAAATAATTGAAATATAGCTACGTACATATTTAACATCAGTCAAATGCATAGAAAAATATTACATTAATTGGGTATGTGTATATATATACGTAAAATTGCATAAAATCTTATTCTTTAAAATATTACACTAAAATACTATTATTTCTAGTAGAATAGATGAAATCAAATATTTATTATTTATATCACTCAATGAATCCATATGTATAAAACTAGCACATCATAGAAAGCACTCATATAACGAAAATTTGTCACAAATTTTATCAACATACATTCTAAAATAATTTTAACATCAAATTAATTATTTAAAATTCTATTTTATTAATAAAATATTTTATTATAAAATTTGGGGTGTTACAGAAAGTCGTAGCAAGTCAAGAAGCAAGTCGGTGACTAGAAAAGAAGTGATATGCTATCATTGTGGCAAAGCAGATCATATAAAAAGAAATTGCAGGTTCCTTAAGAGAGATCAATCAAGGGAAAGAGATGAAGACAAATAGAAGAAAAATGACAAAGATACAACAACAATTGCATCTGTTAGTAATGTCTACATTGTTTGTGATGATAATTCCATAAACCTTGCATGCCAGGATTCAACTTGAATTATTGATTCGGGTGCCTCATATCATGTTACTTCTAGGCATGATTTCTTCTCATCTTACAGTGTTGGTGATTTTGGCATGGTAAAAATGGGAGATGAAGGAGTATGTAAAATTATTGGTATAGGATATGTTTGGGTTGAAACTAGGATTGGTTGCAAGCTTCAGTTGAAGAATGTTAGACATGTTCCTGATATTCGTCTCAATTTGATTTCGGTGAAAGTCTTGGATATTAAGTGTTATCACACTTACTTTGGTGGTGGTGGTGTATGTAAAATCACCAAAGGGTCCCTAGTGGTTGCAAAGGAAAAGCCTGTATGGGCTCAAGCAAGCACCCCAACAATGGTATAAGAAATTTGATTATTTCATGGAGAAACATAGGTACGGTAAAACTACTTCTGACCATTGTGTGTTTGTCAAGAAATTCTCTGATGGTGATTATATTATTCTCCTGTTATATGTGGATGACATGTTGATTTTTGGTTATGACACTATAAAGATTCAATCTTTAAAGAAAGATTTGAACAAGTCTTTTGCAATGAAAGACTTGGGTCCTGCAAAGCAAATTCTGGGCATCAGAATTACTCGTGATAGGAAGAATAATAAATTATGGTTGTCTCAACACAACTACATTGAGAAAGTGTTAGAGAGGTTTAACATGAGTAATTGTAAACCTGTTACTACTCCACTTTCTACTCGCTTTAAATTGAATTCTGATCAATGTCCTACAAGTGAGAAAGACAAAGAAGAGATGAAGAAGGTTCCTTATGCATCCGCAGTTGGTAGTTTGATGTATGCTATGGTATGCACAAGGCCAAATATTGCTCATGTAGTTGGATTTTTAGTCGGTTTCTCTCTAATCCCGGCAAAGATCATTGACAAACTGTGAAGTGAATTCTAAGATACCTTAGAGACACTTCCAAAGTGTGTTTATGCTATGGAGGTGGTGAACCTGTGTTGGATGGCTACACAGATGCAAATATGGCAGGTGATTTTGATTCTAGAAAATCTACTTTTGGTTATATGACAACGTTTGCAGGGGGAGTTGTGTCTTGGCAATCAAGATTACAAAAGTGTGTTGCTTTATCCACTACTGAAGCTGAGTACATTGCATCAACTAAAGCTTCCAAAGAACTCTTGTGGATGAAGAAATTCCTACATGAGTTAGTCTTCAAGCAAGACAAGTTTGTGTTATTCTGCGACAGTCAGAGTGCAATCCATCTTAGCAAGAATCCGACTTTTCATGCAAAGTCGAGCATATTGAGGTGCGGTATCATTGGATACAAGATGCATTGGAAATGAAGTCATTTACAATTGAAAAGATTCATATTGATGAGAATGGTTCAGATATGATGACGAAGACCTTGCCTGTGTCGAATATGATATACTGTAGAAAGAAGGCCAGCATGGTTGAGCAGTACCTTCACACTTGAGTCGTGAGAGGGAGATTTCTTGGGTGGACTCACTCCCCAAGTGGAACCCACCAATTTTATTAGTATTATTATTATTATTGAAATAAAAGAAAAAAAAAAGAAATATATGGTTTATTGGGCTTGACCCATGTAAAGGAAAATAAAAGGAAGGAGTCAAATCCCTAATGCAAAACAGCAACGCACACACGACGACCAGAGAAAAGGAAAGGAATTCAATTCCGATGGAGGTAACAATTGAGTAGTTTTAGTGGAAGGTTGTTATAAGGTTGTTGTTGATTGATATTCTCTATTGTTATTAGGAAGAGTGGTTGATATTCCCTATTGATATTAGGAAGACTCTGATGTACCCATTAAGTCCCGTGGTTTTTATTCTCTCAATTTGAGGGAAGTTCTCTATGTTAAAATTGTGTTTGTCTCGTATTTAATTTTCTGCCAATTATTATTGCTTTTGGAATTGTATTTTCTGTTTGGCCATTTATCTGCACAGCTGAAAAAAATAATATTCCACATTATTGAGATAGTTATTTCTAATTATCTCTGATTTTTCCCAACAAATTTCAAGATAAAATGAAAATCAATCACTACGTAGAAGTGAGGAAAGCAAAATATTTAGAATATATTGTCAAACTTTTATGAAGCCATTAAGATTGGTCTAGTAATGAGATTTGGGTACTATACAAGGTTCTAGATTCAAATCCCAATTGCCTCTATATTGCACACACAACAAAAGTTAGACATTTTATGTATAAAGAAATCACATGCATATGTAGTAGCTTTTTTTTCTTTACACAAACATACATACTTCAGCTTCGCATTATTATTAAGGTGAAGTTTAACTTGTTTTTGAAATTTATAGATAATTTATCCACAATAAATAAAAAATTGTCACCTAAATAATTTTGTAAGTGGTGCTTACAAACTAATTTTATCCTATAAGTATATGGCTAATTTTCATTAAGTAATGGGTCAATAATTATCAACAACTTTTCAATGGTAATATAAAAAAAAAAACCTATTATTAAACTCTTCTTACAACTCGATAATTAATGAATCATATATAATAAAGAAGATGAGAGTATGTGTATGTGGAGAAGAACTGAACAAGCACGACAAAAGGGGACGATGGGCAAGAAGAAGGGGACCAATTAGGGATCATCTTTAAACAAAAGTTAAATAAATTTTTAGTTTATATAGATAGAAGTTTAGATTCTTTTGATCTGAATATTTCTCATTCTCTCTCAATTATTCAATTATCTTTATTTTTTTTAATTTTATTTTTTTCGTTGGATTAAAATTGTATATCGTATAAATTTTGTATTTGAAATTTTATACAAATATAAAATATTTGATATGTTATTGAAACTCGTAAAAATTAACGGTGTTCAATAAAAGTATACGTTAATTTTGATACATCTTAATAATATATCAAATGACTTTAGATTGTTGCAAAACTTTACATGCATTATTTACAAGATATAAACTTTCGATCCGACGAAAAAAACTATAAAAATAAAATAAAATTTAAAAAAATAAAGGTAATTGGCAGAGAATTGAGAGATGTTTAAATTGAGAGTATCCAAACTGCTATAAATATATCATATTTTATTTGTAGTTTCTTTAAAAAAAATTCAAACAATAATTTCTCAAATATTTTCTATCAACAATTTTGTTATCTGCTTTTAATTAAACTCATGTGTATCATTTGAAATTTTAAAAAAAAAAATTGTAAACATGTCTAGAACATTATATGAATTTCTTATACAAAATTTTAGAACAAAAAAAAAGAATTAAATATAAATTTTAAGTGCCAAAAACTTAAAAGGTTATATTCAATTCATTCCTTATTAAAAGAATTATATTTTTGTGAAAGTAATTCTTATAATGTTCGTGATTTTTTATGGAAAAAATAATTTTAAATTTTTGACAATACACTTTTATTAATTTTAAAACAAGAATGAAAATTACTAACGAAAAATATTTAAACAAACGTCATATATTTTTTTCTTAAGAAATTCCAGACATTTTTGGTGTGTCTGGTGCAAGGGTGATTATCAACATATTCAAAAGAAAAATTGGTACCTTTGAATGAATAATAATATTTTTATACGGAGGCCAAATTATTTAGTCTTATTTTAATTTGGAGGACAAAAATACCAACAAATAGAATCAAAGTTTTGTGAGAGGAGAAAAAAAAATTATTTAGTCTTATTTTAATTTGGAGGACAAAAATACCAACAAATAGAATCAAAGTTTTGTGGGAGGAGAAAAAATAAAAGAATCAGATAGATTTTAAAGATTAATTGTGTTTGATTTGTGGAACGGAAGAGATATATTCTAATGAAATGGAAGGGTAATTTTTTTTTACCAATATAATATTTAATGTCAAATTAAATGAAAGGGTATCAATCTATTGAAGAAAGTGAAAATAATTTTGTAATTTAAAATTGTAAAATAGGTAGATAATACTATAAAAATGGAAACAAAAAGAACCATTAATTTTAAAATTTAATAAATAGGGAAATTAATTTGACTGAGAATTTATGTGCATAATTGAAAAAATATATATATACATAGGGTTGTGGCTTGTATAACAAGAATTAGAACCATTAATTTTAAAATTTAATATATAGGGAAATTTGACTGAGCATTTATGTGCATATTTGAAAAAGAATTATATATACATAGGGTTGTGGAATGTGGCTTGTATAACAAGAATTATAGATGTCAATGAGTTAAAAAAAAATTATTGATGTCAAATAACTTTATTATAAATTTATAAATTTGAATTAAA
>JBBPBP010009779.1:24482315-24504498 GCA_037974735.1 Cicer chorassanicum
TTTTTTTTATTAAAATTGAATCTCACTTAAAATCTAATTCAAATTGTGTATCTTTAAAAAAAAATTGGCTTAAGTATTTTTAAATTATTTATATTCATTCCGGAAAAAAAAATCCTAAATGCTTATGAAAAATTCAATAAAATATTGTCTAAGTCAATTTTAATTTAAAAACGAATTTGGATGAAATATATTTTCAACGATGTATAGGATATTTTCTCTTATATATCTTCTTACCAAAAACCATGAAGAAATATTAATTTTATTTTCTATAAAAATATAATTAATTGATTTTAAGATTGCCAAAATATAATTATTTAATAAACCCATTATGGCCCAAAACCAAAATGATATATCTAGTACTACAGCATAGTGATATGCTTCTTACCTAACACTGTTTCATAATCCCAAACAGGTGGAATTATATCTTCACTAAATGTATTTAATTATTACTTATGAAGAGATATTAGACATTTTATATCAAACCGCGTAAACACTAAACAAAAGAGATTTATTGTTTTTTATAAATTTTTAATTAGACGGTGAGAGGGAATATAAACTAGGAAAGTTTACCTGAAATAAATCATTGACCACAAAAATTACACTACATAAAATAGACACGATTCCTGAAAAAGTGGGAGGATTTCAGGGATTTTCAAATCATATATTTCTTTAAATTTGGAAACTCCAATTTATTCTCTCATGAAGATTTTTGCATTAAATTGACATGACTTGCTTCTGCGAATTTTTTTTTCAAAACCTTGGCTTGTTATTACCACCTTTTCTAAATATTTATTATTATTATTATTATAGTCTTATATATAAAAGATGGATTTGTTTTTTCCCTATAAATAAGAGAGTATCTCTTCCTTGCCAATAATTTGCATTTCAATCTTCACTCTTCCCTTTCGCTCCCAAATAGAAAGAAAAAAAGGTGCAAAGTATGGAGGAACTGAATTCAGTTTTCATTTACCAAGAGGTGTGTGTTATTGCATATTTGATTTTTTTTTTTTTAATATATAGTTCATCTCTTCAATAAGTAGCTTCTTTCATATATTACTCTCTCTCATGATTAGTATTCTTTTTGCGCATTACTTTGGACTGTTTATCACTATATGATTCACTATCTTCTTTTTCTCCATTCATTTATTTAACTTGATTAATTAGTCTTTTGAAATGGGTTCTGGCCAGAGAGGGATCAAAGTAACAAACCCGTAAAAAGTTAGTTTTTTTTTATTTCTTCTTATAATAGATGGTAAATATTAAATTGCGTTTAATATATTTAATTAATAATATCATTATTTGTTAATTGAACTAAGAGTTAAAAATATATTTTTCTATGTTATAACCGAGTAATATGGCTCATTAAATTGGGTGCAGGTTATACTTGTTGGCACATTAACATTTTGTTTTACAACGAGTATAGTTAATATTAGTGTAGAAAGTGTAGATTGTTATCTTTCTCGCAGTAGCAATATTTTGTTATATTTTGTTTAACTCTCCATTAAATTTTAAATTTCTGATAATTTTTTTTCATAAAACTAAAAGATTAAAACAAAAGCAAAAATTCTTATTATCTCAATGATCAAATCAATCTTATATCTCAATTAATTATTTTTAAATTGACAATGTCAATGTTGACCTTATTCTTTCATCTATATGAAGTGTCTTGTTTTCATTTTGTCAACAAAGCCACTTGTTTTTTCAATTATTCTCTTATATTATTGTTAGAGTGTGTTGACATTTTTCTTTGAAGATCTTTTCCATATTCTTGTATTTTTATAGGACTTAAACTTGTAATTCACTAAAATAATTATATTAATAATTACATTAATATTTTGTCTCCTCCACTTGCGAATATTCAAAAAAAATCTACGTCCATTTCATATTGTATTAAAAGTTGTGTTTCATCTCCGTCTCAAATATAGATTTCTCCTATGCACTCTTTTATATATATATATATATATATATATATATAAAATAATATACAGTAAACTTAAAGTTTTATTTATTATAATTAATACAATAAAATAATAATTATTAGATAATAATAAAATTAATAATATTAAAATTATATTTTCTGTGAAAAAGAAAATGAAATTTTCAATATATAAAAAATTATTAAATAAAATAAATATATATCTATATAAATAAATATAATAATAATTTTATTTATGAGTCAAGTGTGCAGCAAATATATATCAACACCCTAAATCTACTAATGTCCTCTGAGTTTAAATTTTGGAAAAATACCCATATCCATTCAAAACTGAATTTTCCATCAAATGTTGACGGGTACTCACATTTACGGGTTATGTTGCCATAGTTGGCTATTAGAGTTTGAAATATTTTCTCTATATTTTTTTATAAATTAAATTTAAGGTGAAAGTATGGTGTCTCGGTCCAAAATATAGAAGATCATATGATTTCTTAAATACTTACAAATAGATTTATATTTATTTTCTGTAATTTTTTTACCACCATACTCCTATATGTTTAATTTAGGTTTCTTAAATATTATTGGACTCATGCATTCATGATGGGATTTTCGGATTTGTATCAGCAGAAATATATGATTCTATATTTTTATTCATCTAGAAACAAATTATAATTTAAAAACATGTCATATTCTTGAAATAAATAATAAACTTTATCTAATCTTGAAAATATTATTCTAGCAAAAATTTCAAATATGTTATATTATAATGATATTTTATTTTAAATCTTAAATATATTTAAATCGATTTAATTTTTAAATTCTATCAGTGTAAAGAATTTTTATACTGTCAGTCAATTACAGCCGATAAATTATTATAAATATTTAACTTTTATTGAGTGTAAAACATGCAATAAAGTTTGATAACATTACCTAGTTTGATTTAGAAATGTTTCCATGAATTTGTTCTCTACAAAACCCTCTAAATTATTCCTTGTTTGATTTTCCAGAGGGAAAATGAACTAAGGCAGAAGCTTGTAGATGCAACAGTTGAACTAGAAACAATGAAAAACATAAAGACAGAACTCTTGAACTTGCTCAAAAAAGCTTATCAAGAAAGAGATGAAGCAAGAAACCAGCTACAAAAACTAATCAACTACAACCTCATTCCAACAACAACTCCAGTCCATCATTTACAAGAAATCTTTGTTCCAAATCCAAGCATTACAATCACAGAATCTAGTAGTCTCTCACATGGTTCACCACCAGTAGATTCATTCTTTGAACCTGTTTCTTCACCTGAATTCTCAAACAGCAAAATGGGTTATCTCAATCATCATCATAATTTTTTTCAAGTTCAAGACTTTAATTATTTGAACATGGTTGTTCCTATTGAAAAACCAATGTGTGATCCTGGAACTGTTGTTATAGATTCTTTAGCAGCAGAAAGAGTTTTGCCACAAAAGGGTAAACTTTTACAAGCTGTTATTGATTCTGGTCCTTTGCTTCAAACAATTCTTCTTGCAGGACCACTTCCAATTTGGAGAAATCCACCACCTTTGCAAGATATAAAGTTTCAACCTTTGAACATCAAAGAGTGTGATAATAATTATAATAATAATGAGACTAGAAAAATTGAGTCTATTTCATTTCCACAAAAACCGAAGATTTCTTCAATATTGCAATCTTCAAATGGTGTTTCAACTTGTTCTGCTTCTTCAATGGTTAATTTTGCTGGTAATCATCATCATGGTTCATTGAACAATACATGGAAGTTTTGTTCTAGTTCTAGTTCTTGTTCAAGTCTCAGGATTCAAGTCGAGTCGAGAAAGCGACAAAGGTATCAATGATTTTGATGAAGTTTTCTCCTCATAGGTTATTTTTTTTCACTTATGTAAATGGAGTTACAACAATTGGTGTAAATAGGATGGCATAACATCCTTTTGATTGAACACTTTTTAGTTAGGCTTTTTTAGTTGGCATGGTTGAAAATGTTGAGATTGGCTCCTCTATAGCTACAATCTTTAACACTGTTTACGTCTGCAACATCATACTGCAGCTATAAAGGATCTAAGCTCGAAGATGTTGCAAGTTTAGGATTTTTTATTTTATTTTATGCCACTAAATCTAGTTTTCATCTTTGTGATGCAAACTTTTGACTACCTATGATTATCAAAATAACAATTTGTTATTTGGTTTAAATTTAACATTAATTTGTACTCTATCTATCTTAAAATAATTGACTTATTTGTAAAATAAAATTTGTCATAAAATAATTGACTATTTCAATTTTCAATGTATTTCTTTTTATTTATACACTTTTCTAAATATATATAAAATAATCAAATGATTCAATTATTTTGAGATGAAGAGAGTATTTAATTTTGGGTTGAAATTTTTTGTTTATTACACTTTGTATGTTACAAGAATCTCAATATTTAAACCTTTGATACAATGAAGATTCCTAAAACAAGACAAAGCTAGTTGGCAACCAATACAATGAAGATTCCTTAATATCATCTCCAAGTAAGAAAAATGAAGGTGAACAAAAACAAAGTAACGTGGACTGTTCCATTTGTAAGGGGAATGGCTAAAACATCTTCCAAATTGCAAACATAGTTTTCATGCTTCATGTATTAACAAATGGTTTCAAAATCAGTCATCAACCTCTAAAGACATTTTCCACTCGCTTTGACAAAATTCTTGTTATTATTATTTGATAAGAGACAGATAGATACATGTCATGATAACTTTGTGAAACAAAATCCAGATGCTATTTTAGGACTGTTTTTTTTTCAGTTTCTATATATACATCACAGTTGAAATTTGTAGATCAAGCATTAGATAAAAGTTAAGGTAAGGATCATAGATTTTGTATATATTCATTTTAATGCCTATCTAAATGAATTCATTTAATTTTCTAGTAAAGTGCATCAAAGGTTGGGTGATATTAAACTTTTCAATTAACTAGTGTTATTTTTTAATTATAGAACACGTTTTATATTTTAGAAACCATAAAAAGACAATAAAATATTTACATATTTTTTTATGACGACCAAATTACTCTATAAGTAACTTTGAACAATGTCATTATGTTAAATAATTTATTATAAAAACATTACATTTTATTGATCTAGTAGTTAAATTGCATATTTTTTCAATTGTATAATATTACTTATATCATTTTTCAATATAATATATTCTACCATACATTTATGACATTGATAATGTACCAATATCCAATAAAGATAATTTGATAAAAGTACTATTATTATCTCTTTTATTTATATCTTTCATTTAATATCCAATAAAGATATATATCTCTTTCATTTATACATTTTTCTTAATACATGTGAAATGATTGAATGACTTTATTATTTTGAAACAAAAGAGTAATTAATTAAATAATTTCAAATAAAAAAATGATAACTTTCCTAAAAATATAAGTAAATACCAAGTTTTAGATTTATGAAACCAATTCATTTGATGATTGACAATATAACCATCAATCTAGCAAAAAAATCATGTCTTATGAAAAAAGCATGCAAACAAGGTTCTACTTTTTAAGGGATCAAGTTGAAAGAAACAAGTTCAAGCTTAAATATTGCCAAACTGAGACAAACCTAAGTGCAAGCTAATTGGTTAGAATTTAGTTAGTGTATGTGCTAATTGATTAAGAATGATTCATGTATAAATAGATTTTTCCATATAACAAATAATTAAGTTTAATTTAACGAATATTACCATAATCAATTGTTTGGTTAACGAAAAGATATCAAAGGGTTCATGGATCCATATAGTAGTTATCTATTATCCGCTCTATTTTTTTAAAAAAAAAAATTGTGTCCATCATATATATGCACGAGTATTAAACATATCATAAATCTTTTTCAAAAAAACACATTAACTTCTTTTAATCAGGTAGAGTATAAACTTAGTATAAAATATCTTACAAAATAAAAACTATTTTGAATAAAATATCTTACAAAATAAAAACTATTTACAAAATAATTTTTAATACTCTTACGGATGGTAATTATTTAACTTTACCAGTGTATTCCTCCCGTTTAACTATTTGTTCCATGTCAGTCGCCGCCGATTTTATCAACTAATCTAATACCAATGGGTACAGTTTCGTTTTTCGTGTATTGTGAGGCATTATTTTTGTGTGCCCAACAAATGTGCTGATTTACAAACTAATATGGCCCGTGAAGAAGACACTTTAATCATTAATCATCAAACTCCCCCAACCTTGTTGCCCCTTAGCATCAAAATATATGTTAGTTTCTACTTCTCATTTAGTGCTTTGTAATCTGTTCTTTTTTCTGGGAGCACCATATTAATTTTAAAAAATAAAAATCCCACCCTAGCACTGGCTATAAAACCCTTGTGCGTTGGTTCAGCTTTGAAAAACATGGGTTTAAACAAAACCCAAATTCTGAGAAAAGTTGGAAAATTTTAATGTGTACTCATGTCAATCATCAATTTAAATAACTCTCCAGTCAAAATTGAAACACAAGGTCTGATAAGTGTCATCAATTGAAACAAAAAATACAAAACAACAAAGCACAAATTATAGAACTTATCCCTTTTCCAAAAGTTTCCATCAATGATCACCATAGAACTGTCTAACATCTAAATAGAACCAGAGAAAAGCCAGGTACTTAGATAATCCCAATCTTGTTTGCAACATCCAATGCATCGTAATCAGGAGTCAACCTAACATAGGCCTTTTTGGTACCATCAGGCCTGCAACAAATTCAGAATTCAAGTTTAGATATTGTAGCTGCAAACTCCATATCAACCTACATTAACTAATTAAATTGTACAGACAGTATTATTCTGTAATATCCCTGAGCATTTTTCAAGATTCCATAACTGAAACTATCAACCCTGTACTTTTTGCCTCAAATTAATAAGTCATTAGGTCATAAATGATAACATTGGAGTGAACTAGTTCTAGTAGTAATATTGCCCAAACATATTCAGCAATAAAACAGAAAACTGCAAAAACCCAAATGATAGGGCGGAAATGGTTCAATAAGGCTGAGAAAAAGAAAATCTAAAAGACTAGAAATCATCTCAAAATTCATGTATCACCCCAACATACCCTGCCAAGAATGGTGCACTATGGAATTAAATACCAGTCTAAAACAGTTATTAGCAACAATGAGCTATCAGACTATTTATTTGCATTAAACAATCACTGCATAAATGCTCACCTGATCAAGGTGTTAACCTTCTTCGCCTGGATGTCATACATTTTCTTCACTGCATCCTTTATCTTCTTCTTATCAGCGCGCAAGTCAACAATGAAAACCAAAGTGTTGTTATCCTCAATTTTCTTCATTGCAGACTCAGTGGTAAGTGGGAACTTCAAAATCTGGTAGTGATCAAGTTTGTTCCTTGGTGTGGCACTAATACGAGGGTATTTTGGGTTCCTATCTTTTGTCTGTGTCTTTGGGCGATGGAAAGTGACAGATGTTCTGATCTTCTTGGCCTTCTTCTTAAAGGAAGGGCCTGACTTAACCGCCTTGGCAGTTTTCAAAGCCTGTGCCTTTGGATCAGTCTTCTTAGAAACATCAGCTGCACAAAAAGCCCCCATCAAGTCATATAAAAAACAAAGATCCAACAATTCTTTCTGCAATAGAATCTTCTCCCAAATTACATGTTTTATTTCATTCCAATTTAACTGACAAAAGGTAGGCAATTGTATTACCAGTATTTGTGACAGCTTATGAAAACAGATTATGACGTGTCCATAAACAGCTTATAAATTATGTTTAAACAGCTTGACTTAATTAAATTGTGTATCCAAACAGATACATAATACAAGAGCTTAACTATAATTTATGACGGAAAGCTTATGATATAACATTAGCTATTGTATAAGCTTTTCAAAGATTTACAGAAGTACTTGTTTATCATATAGTGAGCCAAAATAACTTCTTCCAATTTCCCCAAAATTCAATCATACATAAAACGAAATGAAAAATACTTACCAGAAGATCACAGAAAATAATACACTTCTCATGTTTTTCGATTCACAGCATATTGATTAACTTTAGTTAGAAGTTTTCAATAACACCTATTTTCCACTAAGAAAACTATCGTTGAAAAACGCACAAAACGGAAACGGAAAATTGAAGAGACAAAAAAGATGAACGTGAAGTTACCTTTTGGAGCCATGAGTTGCGGAGAGGAAAGAAACTCTACCTGTTAAATAACCCTAATTCATGAAAAATAAATATAAAATATAAAATATTTAATGAAAAAATGAGTGAAACAAAGCAATTAGCAGAGAGTAATAGAGGAAGTGTCACAGACCTGTGCGTCGGAGGAAGAGGAACAAGCCGGTTCTAGGGTTTACCGGTTTGGCGTGTAAGAAATATATACCAACTATTTTCTATCCGAGTAATGAAAACGGGCCCGAATCGGCCCATTTTGTGACGGATCGAGTTGGAAGGATCCGTTTCAAATCCAGTTGGAGTCATGGTCCAGCCCATGTTGAGTAGAAACTTTATGTTGTTTATATGAATATAGAGAAGAGAGAAATATTAAAATTTCCTTTTGCTGGTTTGGATGAATAGAAAATTGAGTAGAGATAAATCGGGTAAATTTGCATTAATAGAAATAAAATCTTTGAAAATTTGTCGTACAAATTGAAAGAAAAAAAATGATTTATATTATAGATAAATAAATAAATAAATGTTTTAGTTTTTGAATTTGTAAAGATTGATTTTAATTATTCCTCAAATTTATAAAATAATAATTTTATCTCTTAAATTAAAAAAGTATCTATTAATATTGTATTTTTTTTTCTTCAAATTTTGCACCACAAATTTTTAAATTTTTTTGTTTGTTTTAGTGACTATTTAAGCAATATAATATACAAAAATGACGAGAGATACTTCCTTTTTTTCAAAGTAATCTATTCATGTCACTTAATCTACAAAATGGAATTTCAATTAATTTGAAGGAAAACCGTGATGGATTTGCAGACGTGATGCTAGCACTAGTACCACATATCTACTGTAGTGTGGGCATTGGGGACAGCTGACCCCATTTATTATTATTTGAACAAATAATCAACTATTTTGGCATTTTGACCAAACATCAAAATATTATTATACTACACACAAACTATTAAATATTATTATAATATAGTACTAATAACTATGAAAACTGAATAGACTACGTTCACCACGTCAAAAGATGTAAATGCCAGCCACATCAAAGCCATAATATTAATAAATAAAAAGTGGATGGAACTTGGAAGCATAGATTCATGGAGTTTTAAGTCTGTCTTGCCTCGAGAACTATAGACATACCCGTAAGATTAAATAAACCATTATTTTTACTTTTAAACAATGTGAAACAAAACTTCCCATATAACACACTATACTATCGTTCCCAGACATAAAAACTAATAATTTTCAAATTCTACTCGCCTCTATTTGTTTCTCATTGTTTGACTTATTGTATTACCTATCCTTCCCTAACTATACTAACATTTGTCTATCAAAAATAAAAAATCATCAATACCTTTTCTTCATTAGTTATTCGATTTAATCATTAAAACAATAATAATACATTTAATTTCTTGAGATGATCATTTAAATTTCTTCGATCAACCAATTTACACATAATAGGATATTTGCAAATCATCATCAAATAAATTTTCTATTAATTAAACCAATTTTTGAAAATTTTCAAAATTAAAGGTTTCATAGTTCATACAGTTTAAAATTTTGATATTTTAATTTGTTTTAAGTTAAAAAAAAATGAACATTTCAAAAAAGTTGGTTTGTATGGGGTCACTTCACTGCTAGTATTTTATAACACCTTGAGCTCATTCAGGCTGAAGTACAAGAATTCTACGTGAATCCCACAACACTCTCATGGCACCTAACTTTTTTTCAGCCTCTGCAAATGAAGTACCAATAGCTTCTGATGTGTAGGGTAGTCTCATCCCTTTATCAGCATATAGCTCATAAACATCTATAACATAGATTCCTAATTCCTCCAAGTTCTTCCCGTGCCACTTGCCCTTCACCTGAACTACCTTCCCTTTGCCAATCTCCTCTCCTCTCACATTTACAAGCACAGCACGCTGACCGACATTGCAACGAACAATTTCTAGAGGACCTGCATCAACAAATTCAGCAAGTTAAGGTTCACAATTATAACCAGAATTTATTCTCTGGGTTTAAGATGTTTTCTTGCTCACCAAGATTGTCAGGTGAGTCAGAGGACACTTTTACTGGCCCTTTTTGCTTATCTGGCACTGAATTATCCTTGGCTGTCCGGGCTAGCTTAGCTTTTCGATTGTTCAACCTGATACGGCAAACATGAAATTCCACCACAAATCAATTTGGCTATAAAATAAATTGACACATCAACGTCCAAAAACTGCAAATAAATATTTAAACTGAGAAGAAAGAGGGTGTAAACTAACCAATTTTTAAGCTGAGAGGGTGTAATCTCCGAACCCTGGTAAACATACAGAAGTAACATCTTAAAGACGTAAACGAGTCAAAAAAATAATAATTGTCGGTCTAGCTGAATTTACATACATGTTGACTTAATTTATCAGCCCATGATTTAAGTGAAGCTGCATTTCGCTGCATATCCGGCTCATCCAAGAGTGCTCTCTCAATCAATTTCACCATTTTATCATTCATTATAGTTCGCTTCCGTTTTCTCCTTTGTACAGTTTCCACCTTTTCTTCCTCTAGAGTTTCTCCAACTGCAACCTTTCTAAGACGCTCCGTGGATTTTGACTCGCCTGCATGATCAAGGACATTCTTTCCTTTTGCAGAACTGGTATCTGAACCACTTGTTTCGGCATTCTGAGCATCCTTGTCTATATCTCTTGCTCCTCTTAACACAGTTTTACTAGACATGCCTTTACCATCTACCTGATGTTGCCTATTTAAGTCGTCTCCCAGATTTGTGTTTTCAATTCTAGTATTACGCTGACCTATGCATGGAATTGAAGAATTCTCGGACATTCCCTCCTTCAAGTTACCAACTTTCTTATCTACTTCAGAAGATTCTTTTACTTGCAAAAGCGATGAGCGGATCCCTATACTCTGAGCCTCCTACAAAAAATCAAACTTTATTGTTCAAGTCATTACGTAGATGACAAGCTAAAACTAAGTAACCAAATAATGCAATTTGAGTATTTGCTTACTTTGATTTTTAACCTAGTTCCAAAGATAGATCAATTTTAATTATATTTCCATTGGCACAACAACTATCATAAAACATAACTATTATAAAAAACCAAGTAGGCCTACGATGTGATCCCATACTGAGGTTAAAAAAACTTCACACATGTCTGATAATGTTCATTGACGAGTTTAGAAAACTTATCCCAGTCCCAGGATAATGATTCCTCAAATTTTCTATCCTGAGTTTCACCAGCATAACAGAAGCAAAAAGTGCTTAAGAAAATAAACTATAAACAAACGACATTGTTAACAGCTTGGATATAAAGAAAAATATTTACTTGAACATGATTTTCCCCAAAGCCATTAGAAGTAAATTGTTCTTGTATTTCACGAAAAAACACCCTGCAAGCAAATTTTAAACATATAAGATTTTTCAACATAAAAGATATAAATAAGGTTTAACTACAGTTTTGGTCCCTTTATTTTCACCTGCTCACGGAATTGGTCCTCTCATTTTAAAATCTCTCAATTTTCGCCCCTCCCTCAAATCTCTGGCACAAAAATGATGTTGACATTTTTTAAATGGTGTTGCACACGATCTGATAATGTAGAATCATCCAGATCAATTAATTATTTACATCTCATTAATTAAATTACAAAAATGAATCATTTCTGAAGTTGAAAATAAATTATTAGAGGGGCTTCTTGATATGCATTGATCATTTCGCATCATCAAATTGTATGTCATGTCATTTAAAACATGTCATGTTATTTTTTAGTCCAAAAATTTGAGGGAGAGACCAAAATAGAGCAATTTTAAAATAGAGGGACCGATTCCGTTTGCGGAACAAAATAGGGAGACCAAAACTACAATTAAGCCTATAAATTATAACGAAGGTGATTTTACAACCAATAAGAAATAATTTGTTAGAGAATATGTTTCTCAATTTTTAACAAGGCAAGCACAAATTTGAATTTTCATAAATTCCTGTCTGTGCCACAGATAAATTTGCAAGTGGATATTTAAACTATGATTTCAAAATTTGACTTTATTGTTGGCATGTCCCCACCGTGTAAACTTTATTCTGAAAAGCAGGCAGTTACCAATATCTCCTCAGATCAGTTTCTACTTTCTATATTATTATTATTATCATGATTTGTATTAGAATTAGTCACATGTAAAATATGCTGTTGGGATTAGTCACATCTAAAATATTCTATTGTCTAGTTAGTTGCAAATGGGATTAGAACTAGCAATCACATTAACTTGCATTTATTTTAAACATATTATAAATACAACCTTGTGTAGTGTGATTCTAAAAAAAAATTGGGGAAGAGGGAAATTTTTATTAATTAAAGTGGCACTAACAGTCATTTTACAACTATTCTTGAGGAGATTTGAACTCGGTACCTTGAGGTACCAATTTCAAGGCTTAAGCTCTTACCACTGAGCTAGCACCTCAAAAATTTGTGGAGTGTGATTAGACACACATAAGTTACTTAATATTTTCATCTTTATTTTATCTAAAACTCGTAACTTCAACATTGAGTATTGTCAACATTTCCCATCCTCTTCCCCTAATATTTGTGGGTTGTCTACCAGTGGTACCAAAATAAAAAATGCAAACGATGAAGTTTTCCCAATTTCCTCTGGTGCCTACAACAAACTCTCCTTTGTCCCACCACACAACATTTACCAACTAATTACCTAATCCATAATCATGAACCTATGTTACGGACAATGCTTGAAACTCTGTCAAAACATCTGCCAATGTCATTAGAATAAAAAACTTGTCTATTTTCCACAATAAGCTTTGGAAAAATTTAAATTTTATTCTAATGGCATAAGGAGATGCCTTTAATGCCATTCTGATCATGAAAGAATCATTATATACGTGGCTGATACACAATTAAGGGTGGAAATAGGTTAGGTTTTGCAAGGCCCAAGCCTAGGTCCCTAGCCTGATAAAAAAAAAAAGGTCTAAGCCTGACCTGTTACCTTCCATAGGCTTACTATAATTAACACTAAAAAGAGAACTAAAAGAGGGACAAGTTACCTTAGAAGTTGGACATCTTCCTCGTTTAAAAATTTTGGCATCAAAGATTCTGCATGACTTAACAAAGAGCCTACAAAAGAAAGTTATTTGTAAGAAATAAGAATATATTGCTGATAATTCGAAATAATTTGAGAAAATCATTACGTAGGTTCTTGCAAACAGTAGCAGCTTTAGGAGCATCAGATGGGAAAGAAAACCCAGGCAGCAAATTAGATAGATCCACTTGCAGGCACTCCAGGACCTTTCGAATGAAAAAGTTCCTCTCCTGTTCTGCAGAGTAAACTTAAAATGAAAAGTGATACAAGGAAATATATACAGCTGCCAAACAATCAAATTTATAGTAAACATTAGCATGTATTTGGAAAAGAACCAACCTTCACAATAGGTGGGAACAAAACAATGAAGATTTGCAATGACCTTGACAAATAATGATGTCCTATGATGTGCATAAGAAGCAGAAGGCATGATGTTAGGTATCAGATGCAATTCCAAGACTGTTGAGTTCTGTAGATCCATTGATGAACTATTATCCAAAATCCATCCAGCTGTAGCAAATACATCATATTCAACACTTGCATCCTCCTCCATTTCTATGACATTAGATGAGCACCAAGAGGATAAAAAATCCACATGGGAGAGTGATATTATTGCTGTCAGAACTTTAGTCTGGAATCACATGCAAAGGATCCAAATCAAATTCCTAAAGGGTCATTAATTGCAAATAATGCAGATGAACATTTGACAAATCAAATAAATTGCAGATAAACATTTGACAAATCAAAGAAATTGCAGATAATACATCAAGTGTAATCAATCAGAAAAATGAAGGGACATTAATTGATTGCATGTCTCAACTAAAAAACTACAGTAAATGGAAAAAAAATAACCACCAAAAATAATCATTACAGAGACAGAACGAGTAGACTCCAAATCAGTAAAGCAAGTTATCCTTAATATTATTCACATAATGATAACTTACAAAATAAGTTGTGATGAAAGATCGAAAGTGTGAATCATCAGTGAAAATGTCAGCTAGACGCATTGCATTAAGCTGTAAAAGCCCTATTGGGTATCTTCTATTAGTAGTAGTGAGATGCCCAGGGTTTCTTCCGAAAGCAGTCTTCAACAGGTCCAAAATCTAAATCATGAAAACAAAACTAGAATTAGGAACTAATATGAACACGAAATATTATATTAGATTGATACTACTGAAACAACTAAACCAGAGAAATAAATCCCTATCACAGAGCAATTGTAAGGAACTGCAAAGAAAAAAATAAAAATGGATAGAGATAGCCGTAGAAATGACAATGGCACTCTCAAGAAGAGAGAAACCTCTTACTGAGATAGGAACCGTTCCTACACCCAGCACCTACAGTTTCCCACTTCATACTTCTAATGACCCATCTTTTCGATTACTTCCCCCTAAATAAGCCATTATGTTATTTGCTCCCCACCAAATTAATAATTGGCCTATAAGCTAAAAACAAACCTCCAATGCAACAGATTTAGCCAGATCTAAACTTTGTGCGGAGGTGGCTACTTGATCGAGATAAGAAATGCTTTCTGCTTCACATAAACTCAGCAGCTGCATAAAGAAAGTAGCAACAGTGTTATTCATTCATAATAGGCATAATTTTGAAAATAGGAAGATAAAAAAAAAATTGCCAACAGCACAAAGTTCCCACCATCATGATGTCTAGGGAAGGTCAAAAACACAGACTTACCTCCATGACAGAATACTGTCTATAACTAGAACCTGTGAGCAACAGGTAACATGGCAGCAACCAAACAGTTGTGCCAAGATTTACCCTCTAATTTGAACAAATTATGAATTAGGTAAAATTCAAAAGCAGGCATATGTATCAGATTTTCCACACGACTCACAATGGATAGTATTTTGGCTTTCAGCCTAGATATTCCAGCCACAATCCTAGTTGGAAAAGATGGTTGAATGTTTAACTTCAAGATAGATTGAGCAAGGAAAAGAATGCTTCCCTTTCCACACAGTTCCTGTAACCAAAAATAAAATAAGCATACAGTACATACATGCAAGTATAGTGGGTAATTCATTGCATCAACCAACCAAATAAGTAGAATGATATTAATCATCTATTCATCTTTCATAGTTTCTAAGTTGCAAGTAGCCAGTTCATCAAATGAAGTACTTGGCATCATGAACTCGCACTTCTCCCCTTGGTTATACATCCTTATTGGGATACCACCTTTCTCTTCGGGTAGTTGATTGATCAGCTTTTAACAGGGCAACAAAAAAAAGGGTTTAAGTTGTATTCTAGATAAGCAAGATGAAATGGCTGGGATGAAAACAGATTCGCAAACCTAGAATTGTTTAAGTTGGAACTAGTGTATACTTATTGTTGAAGAATCAAGAGAAATCATATTTGATTCTCTTTTATTTTATATTATTATATTTATTTTTATTTTATGATTTTGTCATTATTACTCAGTATTACTATTGTAATTTCTTTTCCTATATAAACAGCTTAAGGCTGTAGTAATAAAACATGAAAGTATTATATTATTTTGTCTTTTACTTTCTTCATGGTATCAAGAGCTCTGGTTAGGGTTCTGTAAACAACCCATCAGGGTTTGTGGCTCTAATCAACTAAGCTATGGCACAAAATACCCCATGGAAGGCAGCCCTTATGAGTAGCGGTGGCAGCAACGACGATGGTTTGGGTAAAAAATCAGAAGTAGTCGACAACGCCGACAGTATGGGTTTAGGCAGCGGCCCAGGCGGCAGTGGCGGCGGCCCAGGCGGCAGTGGCGGCGGTCCAGGCGGCAGTGGCGGCGGCCCAAGCGGCAGTGGCGGCAGCCCAGGCGACAATAATGGTTTATCTAACAATGGTTTTTCCAACTTTTTTGGCCATGAGGGAACTTCTAATGTCCTTAAGGTTGAAATTCAAAAACTCAATGGAAAAAATTATGTTGAATGGTCCCAAACCACAAGATTGATATTAGACGGTAAGGGAAAATATGGTTTCCTAACCGGAGAGGTGCAAATGCCTGCCACTACTGATCCGAATTACAGGTTTTGGAAATCTGAGAACTCTGTTATTATCGCTTGGCTGCTTAGTAATATGGAATCAATGATAAGAAAACCTTTTATGTTTTTGCCTACTGCAAAGGAAGTTTGGGAGGCAGTCAAAGAAACATATTCTGACATTCAGAATTCTTCTCAAATTTTTGATCTCAAATCACGATTGTGGCATGCCAAACAAGGAGATAGAGATGTCACTACCTATTACAATGAGTTGATGACACTATGGCAAGAATTGGATCTCTGCTATGATGATCATTGGAAGTGCTGTGAGGACAGTGTTTTGTTTCTTAAGAGACAGGAGAACGACCGAGTATTCATGTTCTTGGTTGGGCTTAATAAGCAGCTCGATGAAGTCCGTGGCAGAATATTGGGAAAGATTCCATTGCCATCACTTCGGGAAGCGTTCTTAGAAGTTAGAAGAGAAGAGGCGAGACAAGGTGTTATGATGGGTAAGACACCTTCTGTTGGTGAGGTTGAAAGCGCTGCCCTAATCTCTAAGAATGAAGACGGGAAGAGAGATGGCAAGAAACCATGGTGCGAACATTGCAAACGTCTAGGGCACACACGTGATACGTGTTGGAAGCTCCATGGAAAACCTCTAAATTGGAAGAAAAAAGAAGGAAACGAAGGTCATGCCCTCCAAGCTGGTACCTCTAATCAAGAGAAGCAGTCCCCTTCAAGCTCATCTCCTTTCACCAAGGAACAATTAGATAAATTGTACAAACTCCTTGAGTCTCAAACTCCTTCTTGCTCTATAGCTCAAAGAGGTAATTTTCCAAATACTGCTCTACTTAGTGTCACTCCCAGCCATACTTGGATTATCGATTCTGGTGCTACTGATCATATGACTGGGGAGTCGAGTCTATTTTCTTCTTATAGTCCTTGTGCAGGTAACCACAAAATTAAAATTGCAGATGGCTCTCTTTCAGCCATTGCAGGGAAAGGTTCTGTTATTCTGTCACCTGTGTTAACCTTAAAAGATGTCTTACATGTTCCTAATTTATCATGTAATCTGTTATCCATTACTAAATTAACAAAGGATATAAATTGTCAAGCTAACTTCTTTCATTCTCATTGCACTTTTAAGGATTTGAGCACGGGGAAGATGATTGGCAATGCTAAGGAGAGTGGAGGACTCTATTATCTTGACAATGGACTCGACTTCAAAGACCAACAAAAAACAAGTACCTGCTTTGAATCTATTTTTGTCTCTTCTAATAATGACGATATTATGTTATGGCATTTACGGTTAGGACATCCTAGTTTTCCGTATTTGAAACATTTGTTTCCCAAATTATTTTCTAAGAAGGATCCGTCTTTATTTCATTGTGAAACTTGTGAACTTGCTAAACATCACCGTTCTTCTTTTTCTACACAACCATATAAACCATCAAAACCGTTTGCAGTTATTCATAGTGATGTTTGGGGTCCTAATAGAATAAACACCTTTTCTAATAAAAAATGGTTTATAACTTTTATTGATGATCATACTAGAATTTGTTGGGTATATCTATTAAAAGAAAAATCTGAAGTTGGACAGGTTGTCAAAAACTTTTTTACAATGGTGCATACTCAATACCAAACAAATATTCAAGTCTTCAGAAGTGACAATGGTAAAGAATATTTTAATACACTTTTGTCCGATTTTTTTCTTGCAAATGGGGTTGTTCATCAAAGTTCTTGTGTTAATACACCCCAACAAAATGGAATTGCAGAGAGAAAGAATAGGCATCTTCTTGAGGTTGCTAGAGCTTTACTATTTGCAAATAACGTTCCAAAATATTTGTGGGGTGAAGCTGTTTTAACTGCATCATATTTAATTAATCGAATGCCATCTAAAGTTTTAGATTTTCATACCCCTCTTGATGTTTTTCGAAATTATTTTCCTTTGACTAGTGTCTCTGCTAATTTGCCATTAAAAGTTTTTGGTTGCACTGCTTTTGTTCATTAACATAAACACCTTGACAAACTCGAGCCACGAGCAATAAAATGTGTGTTTACCGGTTACTCTCCAACTCAAAAGGGGTATCGATGTTTTGAACCGAAATCAAAAAGAATTTTTGTAACCATGGATGTTACTTTTGTTGAAAATCAACCATTTTTTACTGACATTCATCTTCAGGGGGGAAATTTTAAGGAAGATTCATCTTTTACGTTTGAAAACATCATTACTTTAAGTGATATAGTGTCGTCACAAAATTTTGAGACTTATATAGATGCACCAAAAGAAAATGCCCAAGAATCCATATTGAAACTCAATCCACTTATGAATGAGGTTTCGACAGATTCGGGGGCGACAATTTCAAATCAAAATCACAATGATCAAAATCACAATAATGAAGGACCACCTGAAATGCCACAACATAATGACTCAGATAAAGAGACACAAAGCAGGTTTACTACAATTGACCCTACTTGGAAGGGAAATGTCTTTGAAAGAAGAAACCATAAACAGAGAAATGAAGGACCCATTCTCCGACCCTTCCAAGATTCTGAACCAATAGATAATCCAACACATCATCTTGGTACAGGTAAGTCTTCTTCTGTTGTTGAGAGTCATGTCGAGTATCCTGATATAGACCTTCCTATTGCAATTAGAAAACCTGTTAGATCATGCACTAAATATCCTTTGTCTAATTATGTGTCATACTCAAAATTGTCTTCTTCATTTGCTGCATTTACCTCTAAGTTGTCTGCTGTAGAAATTCCAAAAAATATACAGGAGGCTCTAAAAATTCCAAAGTGGAAGGAAGCTGTTCTTGAGGAGATGAGAGCTCTTGAGAAGAATCAAACTTGGAGAGTCATGACGTTACCTACAGGAAAGAATACTGTTGGTTGTAAATGGGTATTTACTGTAAAATATAATTCTGACAACACAGTTGAAAGATACAAGGCACGCTTGGTTGCTAAAGGGTTTACTCAGACATATGGCATTGATTACTCAGAGACTTTTGCTCCCGTTGCCAAATTAAACACTATTAGAGTCCTCTTGTCCTTGGCAGTGAATTTAGATTGGTCTCTTAACCAACTTGATGTAAAAAATGCTTTTCTGAATGGTGATTTGGAGGAGGAAGTATACATGGATAGTCCACCTGGCTTTGAAGATAAATTTGATTCAAATGTGTGCAAACTACAAAAATCCCTTTATGGTCTCAAGCAATCCCCAAGGGCTTGGTTTGAAAAATTCACTCGGTCGGTCAAAAAGCAAGGATATATGCAGGGACAATCAGACCATACTCTATTCATGAAATTCTCTAATGTTGGTAAAATTGCAATTCTAATTGTATATGTAGATGATATTATTCTCACAGGAGATGACATTGTCGAGATGGAAAGGTTGAAGAAAAATTTGACACAAGAATTTGAGATCAAAGATTTAGGCGCGCTTAAATATTTTCTTGGTATGGAAGTTGCTCGCTCAAAGAAGGGAATTGTTGTTTCTCAAAGAAAATACATCCTAGATCTCTTGGAAGAAACTGGGATGAGTGGGTGTAAACCAGCAGATACTCCTATGGAATTAAATGCTAAACTTTGGGAGAAAGGCAGTGTTCCTATTGAGATTGGAAGATACCAGAGGTTAGTCGGCAAACTTATTTATCTAGCCCACACTAGACCTGACATCGCTTTCTCTGTGAGTGTTGTAAGCCAATTCATGCATTCTCCCTATGAAGAACACTTGGAGGCAGTTTATCGGATCTTAAGGTACTTGAAATCCAATCCTGAAAAGGGTTTGTACTTCAAGAAAACTAATGACAGAGAAGTATCTATATTTACAGATGCTGATTGGGCAGGATCAATTACTGATAGAAAATCCACCACTGGATATTGTGCCTATGTTTGGGGAAATTTAGTTACTTGGAGAAGTAAGAAACAAGGGGTTGTTGCTCGAAGTAGTGCAGAAGCTGAATTCAGAGCAATGGCTCAAGGAATCTGTGAACTTTTATGGATTCGTAAACTCTTGGACGAATTGAAAATGAAAGTTGACTCACCCTTAAAATTGTTCTGTGATAGCAAAGCAGCAATAAGTATAGCTCACAACCCTGTACAACATGATAGAACCAAGCACATTGAGATTGACCGCCATTTCATAAAAGAAAAAATTGATGCTGGAATTATATGCCTACCATTTGTGACTTCCAATCAGCAAACTGCTGATATCTTGACAAAAAGTTTGGCAAGACCCAATTTTGAGCAACTTATAGCCAAGTTGGGCATGACAGATATCTATGCACCAACTTGAGGGGGGGTGTTGAAGAATCAAGAGAAATCATATTTGATTCTCTTTTATTTTATATTATTATATTTATTTTTATTTTATGATTTTGTCATTATTACTCAGTATTACTATTGTAATTTCTTTTCCTATATAAACAGCTTAAGGCTGTAGTAATAAAACATGAAAGTATTATATTATTTTGTCTTTTACTTTCTTCACTTATCTTCCAGTAAATTTATAAAGTTGGAACTAGGAATCGTGTCTATTTTAGATAGAAGTGTTTAAGTTGACACTAGTGTATATTTATCTGCCAGTAAATTTATAAAGCATATAATATAACTTTTATCTATCTAATGGTTGAATGAATATTATCTATAAAAAAGGACAACAAAATGCATAGATGTAATAACCAGTTTAGACCAGCTAGTCTGATGGTTTGGGCTGGGATTATGTAGGTCTGAGCCACTAACTGGATCGAAAAATGTATTAAAACCAACGAAAACTGATTTTACTAGGCCGGTTGGTATAAAACCAATGGCTCAGATAGTTTAAGCCAAGTCATCCTATTTTTATATGATTTTGCTTTTTTTATTTCGTCTGTATCATCACCTTTATACGATTGTACATGAATATATGTGTGTGTCTATGTGCAATTAGAAAAAACCTATTAACAATTAGGAGTGCTAGCAACATGCTTTCAAAATTGGCATCACTATTTTGTAGTGGACTCCACATACATTTGACAACCATATATTTTTTTAGTACAATACACCCATATAATTTTAATCAATAAAAGATTGGGTTAGAAGGAGTTTTGGAGAGCGTGTCCCTAACATTTCTCATTAATGATTATTAATTTTGTTAAGTGGTTATTTGTTCTCTTCAAATAGTTAACAATTATAAATGACGTTATATTCTATATTAGAATCGTAAAATTAATCATATATTTTCAAATTTCTATTATGTATGGCTTTCATTTTTTCAAAAAATTCAAGTATGAAATTAACAGGTTATGAATTTTTTAAATTTTATAATATATATACTGGTTCAAACGATTCCACCAATTTCACTGATTTGATTTGTAATTGCTCTGGTACCCTAACTAAGTCAATGACCAGTCCAAATTTTTTAATATTGACAGAAAATGTGAAATTAGATAGTGCAAACTTTCTTATAGTTCAAACTTTTTTATATTCACAAAGTACATGTTAGAATATTAGAAAATATCTTATAATATTTATTATATTATATTAGAGTATCTTGAGTTATTTCCTAGGATCAATTTATATTCATAGAGTATCTTAGAATATCTCTCATTATTATTATGATTTGTTCCTAATTTAGGATTTAGTCTATGTTTCTCTATAAATAGAGATTAGTATTGAGTCTTTTGTAATCAAGTCAGCATTAAGCTATTATCAATAATATTCAAACCCTAATTATTTTCTCTCCTCCTTTTATCTAAAATCCCACAATTTCAACATGGTATCTAGAGCCTATTTCGATCCTCCTTGAACGATCCCGCCTCTATTCCGCTGTCGAGTTCCCAATAGTTAGGGAATATAATCATAGTTTCTCTTTTTTTCAACGTGAACATTTTTCAAACCACTATCGTGTTACATTCCAACACCGGTTTCACTCGCTTTCCGTCCAGTTCGCAACTGCCGCCGTCATCGCCACTGTTTTCCGGCGACATTTCCTACAAACAAACCTCTGCCCTCAAAAAAAAAAAAAAAA
>JBBPBP010009779.1:24505935-24529057 GCA_037974735.1 Cicer chorassanicum
TGGAATCACACTTACAAAATTAGTCGGAGTTTTGGTCCTTTATTTCTCAACATTAGAAATTTTTGTGGTGTATTACTTTCAGATGTATCTGGCCTTGGTTATTATCGGCTTCTTGCATGGTCTGGTGTTTCTACATGTGGTACTAAGCCTGTTTAGTCCTCCATCAAGTAACCCTCAGGATGCGGTTAGGGCATTGGATATGCTGAATTGGATATATTTTAGAACTGAACTTCATTCAAGGGGGAGCAGCATCTATTCTGACCGAAAGTGCCGCTTGCCTTTGTGAATTTCTGACCGGTGTTTAATTGGTGATCTCCAATTTTTGTTCAACGAAAATATGTGTCATTGTTCAAACAGCCGTTATCTCTCCTGTTTTGGACGTATTTTCTTATTCCATTGATCGATCATGACTTCGTTTCGTTAGAGTCGCGCTGCTTCTTCTTCGGTGTTTGTCATGCAATTTAGTTCTTACTAATAGATTATAATAGTGGCCTATATTCCCACCGACGATCATTCTGGTGGTGTCCCTTTTCCCACATATGAATCATATTAGTGATGACTTCTTCCGTTGGTGGTTATTCTAACGGTGTCTTTTATTTTCACGACTTACTTTATCTTGGCAATTTGTCCCAGATGCACTGGCCTTGCCTTTCTCTTCTTGAAGCACGCCTCTCTCTCCTTGAAGCAGATTCAAGTTTAAATATTTTGAGTCTCCATTATTATTGGTTTGAAGCTTCCAAATGCAGTTTTTTAGAAGAACGGAGCTTGCTTTGTTCAATTGCCTGCCATGAATTTCTCTCAGGCTGATGATCAATCAGACTATCTGGCTAGGCTATATTTATAGCAATTCTCTCCGACTTCACATGCATCCCTGAGTTGCCTTTCCATCTTTTTTTATAGAGCAAAACATTGTTTTCTTGTAAAGCTTTAGCTTGAGGGGGAGTGTTAGAATATTAGAAAATATCTTATAATATCTATTATATTATATTAGAGTATCTTGAGTTATTTCCTAGGATCAATTTATATTCATAGAGTATCTTAGAATATCTCTCATTATTATTATGATTTGTTCCTAATTTAGGATTTAGTCTATGTTTCTCTATAAATAGAGATTAGTATTGAGTCTTTTGTAATCAAGTCAGCATTAAGCTATTATCAATAATATTCAAACCCTAATTATTTTCTCTCCTCCTTTTATCTAAAATCCCACAATTTCAACATGGTATCTAGAGCCTATTTCGATCCTCCTTGAACGATAATCATAGTTTCTCTTTTTTTCAACGTGAACATTTTTCAAACCACTGTTACATTCCAACACCGGTTTCACTCGCTTTCCGTCCAGTTCGCAACTGCCGCCGTCATCGCCACTGTTTTCCGGCGACATTTCCTACAAACAAACCTCTGCCCTCAAAAAAAAAAAAAAAAGAATCAAAAAAATCTTTTCGTTTTCCGCTGCGTTTTCAGATCTCGATCCCCTTTTCTTTCTCCGATCAATTTCACCCTTCGGTAGATCTTGATTTTTTCTTTCTATCGACCCCAATTTTGTCCTTATCGATTCACTTTATCGGTTTTTAGGGTTTCCGTCACCGATCTCTTCTCGATCTGTGTACCAATAGGGACCATAGATAAAGGGATTGATTTTGTTCTTGTTCGATTTGGGTTATTGTTTTTTGTCTTCGATTTTTGGAAAATTCAACGCGTATGATTTTGGCCCTTTTGTTCGAAGAATTTGTTTGGGGTTGTTAGATCTCGGTTAGAATCGTTGTGATTGTCCATCAATTAGGCGTCGTTTGTTCGTTTTTTTGTTCAATTTGGAAAATTCTAGGGTTAGGGTTTCCTGAAATTGGGGCTTTTGTTTGTTTTATTGAATTTATTTGGGGAAAGTTCAATTCCTTTGAGTAATCAGGATTCTCTGGCTTTATTATTTCCAAATTCAGCAGTTTGCCCTATAATTTGACAGAGACTGTTTTAAGGAAACCATGGTGCAGAAACGGCCTTTTGATGCTGAGGAAATACTTGAGGTGTTCTTCAAACATCCAAAACATTCCTGCCCCAACGATCTGCTTGTACCTTTATCAGAATCTGTTTTTCCTAATGATGATCGGCATACCCAGTTGCCTAAAACTTCAGAGGGAGGATGTGAACAAGGTAGTTGTGAGCTGGGTGGAGTGTGCAAAGACTGTACAGCATGTTTCCCCCACTCGGATTTAGTTTATGATCGTCCATCTACAGCACAGTTCAAAGACAAGCTTCCCTTGGTTCTTGATGCACTGCCATCAGCTGATTGTGCAAAGGGTGGTCATGGAGCTTACATCAATAGTATAGATATCAATGGTTACGGCCATGGTGTCATACAAGCTTCTGAATTTCGTACTTATCATACACCACTTAATAGACAAGGTGACTATGTTAATGCAATACAAGCTGCAAGGGAGTTTTGCTCTAGAATTTCTGCATCTTTAAAGATGGATATATTTCCATACTCGGTATTTTATATCTTTGAACAATATCTGGATGTATGGAATATAGTCCTCATCAACATTGCCATAGCACTGGGTGCTGTTTTTGTTGTTTGTTTGGTCATCACTGTGAGCCTGTGGAGTTCAGCAATCATATTAATATTACTTGTTCTGCTCATGATAATTCTGGACCTCATGGGTGTAATGGCAATTCTGGGTATTCAACTAAATGTGGTTTCTATTGTAAACCTGATTATGGCAATAGGGATTGCTGTGGAGTTTTGTGTGCATATAGCGCATGCATTCATGGTAAGTTCAGAGGATAGGAGCCAACGAGCAAGGACAGCACTGTGTACTATGGGGGCTTCTGTATTCAGTGGAATCACACTTACAAAATTAGTCGGAGTTTTGGTCCTTTATTTCTCAACATTAGAAATTTTTGTGGTGTATTACTTTCAGATGTATCTGGCCTTGGTTATTATCGGCTTCTTGCATGATCTGGTGTTTCTACATGTGGTACTAAGCCTGTTTAGTCCTCCATCAAGTAACCCTCAGGATGCGGTTAGGGCATTGGATATGCTGAATTGGATATATTTTAGAACTGAACTTCATTCAAGGGGGAGCAGCATCTATTCTGACCGAAAGTGCCGCTTGCCTTTGTGAATTTCTGACCGGTGTTTAATTGGTGATCTCCAATTTTTGTTCAACGAAAATATGTGTCATTGTTCAAACAGCCGTTATCTCTCCTGTTTTGGACGTATTTTCTTATTCCATTGATCGATCATGACTTCGTTTCGTTAGAGTCGCGCTGCTTCTTCTTCGGTGTTTGTCATGCAATTTAGTTCTTACTAATAGATTATAATAGTGGCCTCTATTCCCACCGACGATCATTCTGGTGGTGTCCCTTTTCCCACATATGAATCATATTAGTGATGACTTCTTCCGTTGGTGGTTATTCTAACGGTGTCTTTTATTTTCATGACTTACTTTATCTTGGCAATTTGTCCCAGATGCACTAGCCTTGCCTTTCTCTCCTTGAAGCACGCCTCTCTCTCCTTGAAGCAGATTCAAGTTTAAATATTTTGAGTCTCCATTATTATTGGTTTGAAGCTTCCAAATGCAGTTTTTTAGAAGAACGGAGCTTGCTTTGTTCAATTGCCTGCCATGAATTTCTCTTAGGCTGATGATCAATCAGACTATCTGGCTAGGCTATATTTATAGCAATTCTCTCCGACTTCACATGCATCCCTGAGTTGCCTTTCCATCTTTTTTTATGGAGCAAAACATTGTTTTCTTGTAGCAAGCTAAAGCTTAGTAAGCTTTAGCTTGAGGGGGAGTGTTAGAATATTAGAAAATATCTTATAATATTTATTATATTATATTAGAGTATCTTGAGTTATTTCCTAGGATCAATTTATATTCATAGAGTATCTTAGAATATCTCTCATTATTATTATGATTTGTTCCTAATTTAGGATTTAGTCTATGTTTCTCTATAAATAGAGATTAGTATTGAGTCTTTTGTAATCAAGTCAGCATTAAGCTATTATCAATAATATTCAAACCCTAATTATTTTCTCTCCTCCTTTTATCTAAAATCCCACAATTTCAACAGTACATATTAGAGCATTTGTTGGTATATCTAATGGAATATAAAACAATTTTGGACCATTGTAAATTTTTATGCACCTATCTGACACAACTTTTAATCCAACTGGACTTCATGGGAAAGTCATCCCATCACATGAAAAGTTATTTGTTAGTGTAAGATTGATTTTGATTTAAACCAGTGTGTTACTCCAAATTTTGATACACAAATTTAAAGACATAATCACATCTTGATGTGTTACTCCAAATTTTTAAAGAAGTCTAATTAGGAAAACCTTATTCATGAGCAGGCGCTCCTTAAACAATTTCTGCTGGCACAGTGATTGAATAAACTGTAGAGAAGCCTCACATTGCTGGCAGAGAAAATAAACTACTTGTTCAGCCGAAAGATTTGATTCCATGGAAAAATCTTTGTAGCAAGCTATCAATGTAATCTCAAGATGCCTAACAATCACGCGAACTGATCCAAAAGCTGCATCCATAAATAAGTCAACCTATCACAGAAAGAATTATAATTAGCCACAGTATAAATGGGGTATATTATATAGTAACAGTGAATTTGTGTCATGAGAAAAGAGATTATACAAGAAAAACAATTAACTAACTGGAAAACAATTCTATACGACGGTATTGTGTCCTTTTTCAGGATAAAGAAACAAATTGACACAAAAGTCTCTTTTTATAGTTCATCACATTTGAGAGATAAGTATAATGGAATTTAAATATTTACTCATAAAAAGGATCTAAAAAATGTAAATGATAAATATATCATGAAAAACATTTTCTGCCAGCCATGTCCAATGGACACTGACAGAATAGTAATTTTAAAACTAGCAACTAAAGCAAAAAGTAGAGGTGAACTTGTACCTTTGGATGAGCAAGCAAAATATTGGCAATATCTTGTAACTGTGTCGATATAAACGCTGTTAATAGATGTAAGTTGCATGCTACGAGAGCGGAATGTGAAAGGTACCTAAGACTAAAAGCATGATCTTCCTGCAGCACAAGCGCAAACTCAATACAGCTAAACGGTACAGTATATTAAAATGCAGAGATAAGAACTGAAGAAAACCTGTCTGTGGGTACTAAGAATAATAAGCATGTAGAAAACCAAATCAATCAGCTGTTCCACCACTTTCACATCATGTAGAAAAATCTGTAATCATATTCCACATACCGAAATCAGATTTTACAATTTTGCAAAATAGATTTGTATGCTTTACCACAAAAGATTACTAACATCTAAAGATAGGATATGTATCAATAACATAAAAGATTCAATTGATGGTTAGCAGATCATTATTTAGTAGACAAAATACATTGTTCAAACTTTTGATGAATTTCAATAATATTCAACTTTTTGATAAGATTACATGCCTTTTGCATAAAATCAAACGAGCACAAAAAACCACAAGAAGCAAAATACAGTAATTGTTAATAAGATCATAAGGATTACTACTGTTGACCTGATCAAGTTTAGGAAGTCGGGGGGCTAAATCACACAAGGAATGCAACAGGCGAATACCACAGAGCAAGTATCTGAATGTAGTTTCACCTCTTCTAGAAAAGATTAGTGCTGAAGTAAGATGCAATGGAAGAAATCTTGCAAGTTTGGCCATATCAATCTGTTCATAAATAAAATTTAGAAAGAGAAGTCTGATAAAAATATATAAATAAAATCAAGATGATAAGAATTAGACGACCTTCAGCGGCACTCCTTTTCCAGTAAGATAGTGAATAGTAAAATTTTCAGCATCTTTCAATAATCTATAGAGGACCCGAGAGTTGAGTCTGTGCAATTCATTCACTGCTGATATCAAGTATGTCGCCTGTTCAAGCAAATAAATGGAACTTATTCAAATTCCTGTCATGAAAAAAGTTGACGTGGGGGAAAAAATAGTCTCATGGATCTTAGTCACATTCAGGTGGTTGTACTTGCCTGTTTACTGCTGTGAGATGGCTCTTCCTCAGCAATCCTCATTCTAGTTCTGGCAAATTATTATGAATACAGAACAGCCATGTGTCAGCAAAATAAATCAGAAAAATTTGATGAGTGGGTATATAGCACAAGTAATCAGTAATCCAGTATGAGCAAGCATAAGTTAGTCTTAAATTTTAACTTTGGAAAGAGAAGCAGCTAGTTTATGATAGTAGGCCTACACTACATCAGAAGAAATAAGTAGGGTCCTATCTTGTAGGAACTATGTCAGAAGAGAGTTACTAGTCTCTCAGACACTTGGGTACCAATACCATTGTTAAAACACTTTAAAACCATTCACAAGCTTTTGAGATAGTTGGTGATAGATATGGTATCAAAGACTTAATGAACAAGTGGTCTAGTTTTCAATCTTTGTCACACCTATTCTTCTAATTAAAAGCAGAATTTCATCACAAGGTGACTCGACCTGTGCATTATCAACATTTTGAGACCAAAAGACTATTGCGTGAAGGACCGTTTTAGATATATAATGTCAAACCATTCATTTGTGTTCACCCAACACTTTAGACTATTACAACCTTTGCTCCATGACAACCATTTCTTTAGTCTCCATCCTTGACCTCTGTTCCTATATTGCATTGGTACAGAACTAGGGGTTGGGAGTTCAATTCCATAAAATTTATACTCGCTGTGACTTCTTTCTGATTCAGTTCAATTAGTTTGTCAGAGCCACAAAGAATGACAGAAGGTATCATCAAGAATGATCTAATATTTTATTGTGTAATAAAAGCACAAGCTTTTTAGCACTTTTTAATTACTGTATCTTGTACAGTCAAAGAAGAATTGGCTTCCTTTCTAGAAAGCTTCAGATATGCACTATATGTAATCCTGACATTGAAGATTGAACTTCAATCTAAAAGTGTGGGAGCATGAAACACATGACTTACCAAGCAACAAAATAGCATCAGAAAGTAGTGTCTATATCTGACCAAGTCCACTTTTCACCTTCAAAATTTTAACTACTCCAAAAGAAATTTTTTTACACACTCACTACTTTGCTTTTAATGAGCAACCTAACCTTGGAATGTGTAGCTAAAATGTTGGTCGTATTAACCAATAGGTCGCAAAAACTCTTCCATTACCATCACAAACTCATAACACATGTCTTCAAAGCCAGAATTCAGCTATTCAGTTCAAGGCTGTATATAAAAGGGGTAGATTAATAGGGGCCTGTGTCAACGTGAGGTTTATAACTGCTACAAGGGACATTAAAAACATCACCCTTTATTGCTTTAAAAATACTCACCTACCTTCTATATGCATATAAGGAGATTAAAGGTAGACAGCTATATGTGGACATGTTTGTATCAAATCATCCCAACTCCTTCAAGTAAAAGTCAACAATACATACACTCTTAAGATATTTTCCATTTATTTAAGTGACTTTTATGTAAGGCTATTACAAATTTTAGCACAATAAGTAAAATAATATTTAGCATGAGAAGAAATTAGACTTGTCTAGTACTACTGCACAAAACTTGCTATTTGTCATCACTGAAATTCTGCTAGATGGGGCTGCCATGTCCCCCTTGTGCGTTATCAGTTATGTATGGTACACGTACATTTAACCAATTTAAAATACGGCTTTTGCAGAATATGTAGCCTCGCCATTTACTTTATTTTTTGGCAAAACCACCTAGAAGGCTGTGCATCTGATGTTTTAAATAATCTCAGGCATGCATTCATGTCCGCTGAAGAGTTTCCTAACCAAGAAGATTATGCAAAATATCTTCTTTTTTCATACAATAAAGATCATACAAAAAGAATGCGTTCATATTTCTTACCGCTATTTCTTAATTCAATACAATAAAACAAAAATTTAGGTCAAACAAACCAAATCACGAGAAGTTCACAATTCAGATTGGAAAAAAACAAACCCTAGGTATTATACATCATTTGCGACTTGGTTGCCGACAAAATATAATACTGACCTGAACGCCATAGATTAGCTACTCATTAATGCAGTATCTGCCTGTGTTCTTTCAAAACCGATGTAGCACATGCGGGTGGAGAGAGAGAGAGAGAGGGGAGGGAGGGGGAGGGGGTTAGTTCAAAGGGGCATAACTAATGTGAAGGTTTTATCGAGTCATCCAATACCCAATATCTTTACAAGTAGATCTGCACCCACAAACATTACCTCACATTTGCACGGGTTTTTCCCTTTGACTACAACTGGTCCCACCTTGTTTTCAATACACCTGCACTAAGATTCTTCCACGTAATCGGAGATCTAAAGTGACGTGTTTCATAATGACGTGCAAAAAATCACTTTTCTATCTTTATGGTCCACGTGTCGTATTATATGCTTAATCAGTTGACATTTTATTAGGTTAGAATTTTAGACTAACATTTGAAATCAAGTGTATATATATATATATCAACATGACACTGACATTAAGTCGTCATTTTGTCCATGTAATTGACCTTACATAGTCAGAATAGGTGCTCATTGTTGTTATGTACATTAGTATGACAAAACATGATTTGGTTTTATTGGTGTCAACAACATCCAAACCAACTCTAGTCACATTTTAAAGATTTTATTTTAAAATAAAATAAATAAAAACAAGAAAAAGAAAGATAACAAAGGGAAGGGGGCAAAATCTCTAAAAAGACAGATAAAATAAAAATTATTTACCAGTTAATGTCCATATCTACCCAAAGAGACTTCTGAAAATAATCCATGTACAACCGTGAACACCAAAGAGAAGCAACGAAAAAAACATTTACCACATAGCAAGTCTAACAACAGAGATTTCCACCTAAATATTAAAGTTTAGTTTTCTCTAAATGCTCAGTTATAGTAAATGCTCCTAACATAATCTGAGAACAAAAAAGCATTCCATCCCCATCATGTTGCGCATCGCTCAAAATCATATTGCACCTCTACTAATATTATGCACCATAATGAGCCATGAACTTAGTAACAATGCACAACCAGAAATTAGTAGAGTTAAAATGAGCTAAGCAAGATCGGCTCAAAGCACATTTTCTCGGCCCAAGCTCCAATCATCTCAAGCTCACATGTTGCTCAAACTGAGTAAAATACCAAGGCATGTAGTACTTGAGCCTTTATGCTTAATGAGCTAAGTTTGTATTTATGATTCATTCAATTTTTCTCATATATAATATAATTAGTTAAAAGATAATTTGGTCAGACCAAAAATATATGTAATGTTAACCTATTAAATTAACATATTATAATTATACGACTATTGACACATAATTACATGTGTGTGTGTGTGTGTGTATATATATATATATAGGAGCCATGCCATGCAAAAGCGTGAGAGGAATTACTCTTGAATCCATGATCATACAACTACAGATCGATGGCCAAGCCTATATTTACTTGCATACCATCCATGTGTATTCAAAATCGACTCTTCAGACACTCATCAAAATAAGCTTCCTCTGTTATGAAGCGTATCATATAAGAACATGCTCTCACAAGAAGAGATAATTTTAACCATACAGCGTAAATACAGTCAACAGTATATTTCTATATATTTTTACCATCTCTATGCATGATTGTATCGTCTATAAAATAAGTCTTGTTACATCTCACGCTTGCTAGATATACCCCATGTATGTATGTATTTAATGACTTGAACATGCAAAACCACAGGTTCGGCTCATTTAACAAACAAAACAAAACTTTCAGTTGTTGAGTAAAAACAACTTTACCTCTGATTCTTGAGAAAAAATAAGCCATTAAAGAAATCATTTCACTGCTTTACCTTAACATCTTCAATATCTACCCATGGGACATAACTATACCATATGCACTGTTGAGTAAATGAATTATAATAACTTTAACCCTCTTAGGTAGTACCAAGTGTCAACATATAACAAAATTTCATTCTTAATTTGTTCAAGAATAATTAAGCTTCCATTCATAATTTCCTTAAATATGTCATCAATAGCTAATTGTCCATAAATTTTTAATGGGTACAGAATAGTAATAGTAATTGATGACGTTTAGAACCTTTATGGATATAAATATTGTTTGATATATAACAAATAGCATGGTATATAATTAGACATCGTCTTGATAAATATGAAATTTTTTACTTGAGAGGAAAATAAATTAGTCATTGTACCAGGGGAATAAAATTCTATTACAGATGTCTACTATTTTAACTGTTTTTCTTTCTACTTCCCAGTCTATGTGGGAGGTTGAAATGTTGCCAAAAATGCCACCCAGCTGAACACCTTTGGTTTCCTTCAATTAGTTATTATTGTGCCCCTGCCCACTATGTGAGCCTGAAAATTAACTAGTTCCTTCATCATTTCCTGTTCTCTTTTATTCTCTTCCATCTCACCCATCCAAACAAGCTTCCTATAGGAAAACTAAAGGATCCTAATATATCTCTGCCCCATCATGTAGGAAAGCTCTCCCATTCTTTCCACTTCCCAAGTTATGCAACCTCTACCTATTCATACTTTTTTCTCCCACCAATTGTTGACACTACAGTTTCTCCTTTTCTCAATCTATTACTCCCGCCAGAATGATTTATAAGCAAAAATAGACTAAATCGTGCATATTAAGAATGATAATCAGATAATTTCATTTTAAAAAGTATATTGTCATATTACCCAAATTATCCTTCAAGATGGTAACAAATTGATTCATTGGAAACAAAAGATAAATTAAACAAGGGGTATTTTGGAGATAGTAGCAATAAATAGACTATAAAAGTTAAAAAATTTGCTCATATTTCATTCCAAGATAAATAAACTATTTTTGCTTATAAATCAATCGCAAGGGAGTACACTCCAAAATTGTATTCAATATGCATTACTTTTATACATTTCCTTGGTATACGCATTGAAATTTGAGTCTACATTTGACAACTTATACATTCCCCCTAAAGATCTCAAGAACAATTTCCACCAAAAAACATGATTCTTTCAAGTTTCAACTTTCAACTACACTTAGTGTTGTCAAATAGCCACTATAGAGGACCTATAACGCTATAGCATAGCATAATTCAAACAAACCGCTATTGCTTCGCAATATGCTATTTAATACAAAGTGTTTTCAATTAGCCGCTATTGCGGTGCTATAACACTATAACACAACGAAATTTGAATAAATCATTATTTTCCACAATCCGCAATTGACAACACTAACTACACTTCATTCTGAGCCAAGAAAATTCTACGAAGCACCTACACTGTGTTTATCACAGTTATAATTTGCAAAAAACAGAGGGATTTCTTAAATGCTTCTATTTCTACACTAATGCCCCTCTAAATGCCATTTATAGAAATAAAAATAAATAAATAAATAAATTCCAGTGGGAGTTGAATTCTATTCTTCAAAATCACGCTTCAACCAATTAAGAATTGAAAGAAAACTCAATAACTTATGACGTATGAAATGATAGGTGTGGATTGATGAATCAATAGTTATGTTCAGATGATAAAAGGAGTAAACTAACTAGAATCTCTTCGTGCATGATTGATTTTAACAATGACGAATAGTATATAAACTGAAGACGGAATCAAATAATAAGAAAATGCGGAATCAAGGAATAGTACCTTTTGAGCGCGGAATTTGAGGAGTTGCGGACGACGGTGACGGAAGAGTGAGGAAGGGAGGGAAGGAGGAATGGACTATGCAGTGGAGAGTGAAGAATAGATTTTTAGAATTAAAAAAACAAAAAAGAGATAGATGCATGAATCCAAAGGAATCAATTTTAAAATGTTATAAATATAAAGTTTCACGGTAAATAATTTTTACCGATTAACCATATCAGTTAAATCAATGACAACATTAAATTTTAATCATAAATATTTCAATACTCAATGACTCACAAATGAGTGGATTTAATGAGTTGACCGTGTTAAATTTTTTTAGATTTATATAGTATATGAAAATTAAAAGAGGATTTCTATGGTAAATATGTTAATTCAAGGTATTGGTTGGATGCATGAGTTATTTGATTTTAATTAAAGATTAAAAATTGGATGGTTACATCAACGTATTTGATATTTAAATAAATTATTATTAAATAAAAATTATTTAATATTATTTTAAAAATTATAATGGCTAAATAACATTCTCGAAAAGTGTCAAGGAAACATTTAAAATTCTATGAATTTGTTATCATTGGTAATAGTGAATGGTTTTAAGAAATAATATTTAAAAAATAGTATAATATTTATAAATAATGAAACGGTGTATTTGTTTGTGAAATGATTTTTTTTAAAGTATTTTATATATAGATATTTGATTAAAAATAATATTAATTTATTAGTTAATAAACAATTGTACCGAAATTCTTTAATTTATTAATGTATCACGGAAACTTTTAAATTAAAATATATCAAATAATATTTTTTAAATTGAAAATTTATTATCATATGGATCATTCCTATAAATTTTAAAGTTAATATTATTTTGTCTTTGTAATATAGGTTGAATTCAGTTTTAGTTATAGTAACATTGTATTTTAAATTTTGTCCCTCTAATTTTAGATTCATCTGCATTTAGTCATTTGTGGTATCTTTTCATACAAAAATTATTAGTGGCAAAATGACTTGTCAAACAAATAAGTTTCTTGTCATATAATGTATCAATTTTTATTATTTGATTAACTTGGTAATAAATTATAATTATGAACAAATAAAATAAATGCACGTCACTTTCTTCATCTTTATCCACTTGCCTATTTAATGTTGGAACTAAGTTGATTTTTTACTTAGAGTTTTGATGTTAACAAAAATATTTTATGAGAACAATAAATTGAAATAAATGGTTTCATTAAGTGTTCAAAAATTAGATGACGAAAATTAAAGGAAGGTACCAGAGGATACCAACAAAGGATATCACCAGAGAAAGTCACCAAAGGAAGTAAAAAGGTCAAAGAAACGAAATCAAATTAGTCAACGAAATCCTCATATTCAGACAAATGCACGATATGGAAAAGAACGTGCATTTATTTGCCTTTGATGTTTGCCTCTGAAGACTGCCTCTGTAGAATTATGTGCCTTTGAAGATTTAGCTTGTTTCTGGAGTTTCTATACCTCTGATAAACAGTTATTTCTGCATGCCTCTGATGAACAGTTGCTTCTACATGCTCTGATGGACAATATTTTTGCATGCCTCTGATGAACAGTTATTTTTGTATGCTCTGATGAACAATATTTCTACATGCTCTAATGAACAATATGTTCGCATGCTCTTATGAATAATATTTTTGCATGCTATGACGAATAGTAACTTACGCATGCCTCTAAATTCTGAAGCAATTCTTCAAGCCTACCTCTGAAGCAAACATTTGTTGACTCTGAAGACTACAACATGTTTCAGAGTCCTACCCTTGATACGCAACACGCTCTAAAGTTGCACTGACTCTGATAATGAAACAAAGGTGAAGTTGTTCATCCCACTAATTATAAGTCACACAGTTTTACATCTGTCTTTGACTATGATCATTCAAGCAACACAACATCTAACTACAACAATAAAAGTCAATTATTCTGATGGAGAAAAGTCAATGACTCTGAAGGAAGGTCAAAGACTATGATAGATTGGGAAATATATTGAATTGGATTTAGTTGTGTCCTTACTTTTGAAGGTCCAAAAACAAGCTCAGTTTTGTCCCCACCGAAATCCAATCAAGCGTATGAAGGAAGACTCAGCTGAATAATTTTCAAATGAAATCTAGAGAAAATATGTACAATATCCTTCAAGAAGAACTGCTCAAGATCATATTCGAAAATAAGAACTTTTAGAATTATTTTTGAAGAGCTGGAATAAAGATACGATTCAGAATTCACAAGGAACACAATTGAAACCCTAATTTCATCTATAAATAGTGGATCAATGCTGAAGAGGAAAGTAAACACAACAATATACAGAAAACCATATGAACTCAAAATTCTTTAAGTACTCAGAATTCAAGGTTTCAGTTTCAGCAAAAGCATTCGTTCAACTTTACATTTAGTGTTTAGTGGTTCATTGTTAGTGTGAGAAAATCATTGTAATAAATTTCCTTAGTAGAAGCAAAACTAAATCAGATTCAAACTATTAGTAACCCAACCCGATAGTGACTTTAGTGTGCCTCAAGCAATTTGTGGGTCTCAGGTTTTGTTGAGAAGACTTGACTAGTAGGGTCAAGTGGGTAGTTTGCCTTCAACAATCTGAGGTTGTCATATTGCGTGGAGAAGACTTGGCTTTATAGGGTCAAAGTGTTTTGTGCCTTCAACAATCTAGGGTTGTCAGATTGTGTGGAGAAAACTTAGCTTGTAGAGTCAAAGTGCTTATGTTCCTCAAAAAGTTTGGGGTTGTCATGCTGTTTTAAGAAGACTGACTTGTAGGCCCAGGTGTTGTGTAATTCAATGAGTTGAATTACTGGATTAAATTCTTCTGAGTGAAGGGACTGAACGTAGCTACCAAGTTAGTGGTAACCCAAGATAAATTGTTTGTGTCACTTTACTCATGCATTCATTAGTTTTGTTATTACTTTTGCTCTAAGTCATCAAACTCGAACCGGCTTTAATCAAATAATAAAAAAGAAATCAACTTAGACAAACACAAATCTACCCCTCCTTCTCGTGTTTGCACATTTACTTAACTCACTCAATCATCACTATTTTTTTCTTGACTCTATCCTTACCTCCACAATATCTATTATTTTTTTCTTGACTATATCCTTACCTCCACAATATCTATTGCCTCATCAACCCCAACCCCACCGTCATAGATAATTAGTTTGTGTTGTGATTATTCTATGTTGGATACACTTTTGTCAATTTATGTTTGTTCTTAACTATGTGTCTTTGTTTACATTTAACTATTATGGTGGTTTCTTTTGTCTTGCAATAAGTTATGTAGGTTGCCTCTTTAAGCTTCTTTTAAATGCTTTTATAATCGACTATGTTCTATAATTATTTTGTTTATTTTTTATTATTTTTGTTTATTGTACCCTGTAGGTGCTTTGCAAGGAAGGTCTATAATCAATTTACTTTGGGACTAGAAAGGTGGAGAGTTGGTCAAATAAGAGAAGTTAGATTTGCAAAGGGCCACAAATGTTAAACAAAATATATAATACATGCAACATGAAGAAAGGTTTAACAAAATATATCTTGCTTTGTTGTGATAATGACTTTTGCACAATGCAACCTTCTAGAGGTACATGTTATATTCACAGGGCATAAATTATATTGGTTTTATTATTTAGGCTAAATTCCTTTTTCGTGAAACTTTGTTGTCTGAGCATTATTGATTTAAAAATGTTATATGAGTTGGATGTCAATCTAATATTGTCAGAATTTGTTTGAAGCCTTGGTTGTTGCTTCATTTCATTGTTCTCCAAAAGGGGGTATGGTTTTTATGGTTGGTTTTTGGTTTTCTTTCTTATATAGACAAATGCTTAAATATTTGTGATCATATATTTAGTTAAGTTAAATCTCAAGGGCAAAGTTCTTGATTTTTTTTAAATTTATCATTAGAGTTTTTAAATTTTGAAGTCTTTTCTTACATTTGTGATGTTGGAAATTCTATGCCAAGATTTTTTTTGGTTTTTTTGTATTAAAATTATTCTTGATATTTGTCATTTTTGTAGATTCAACTTACAAAGAAGTGAGAGGTTTCTTTTATAGCGGTATTGCTTGCATTTTATGCAGGATAATGCAAGATCAAGAATGCATTGTTTTATAGGGATGTAGTTCCAATGGATTATGCAGAGATCTAGAGCATTAGTGACGTGTTATATTGTGAGGCTACTTCAATTATAAACAAATTTCAATTGCATCTTAATTGATGCTGAGATCAAATTTAAGAGTAGTAAGAATGACCAAGATTAGATATTTTAGTCAGTGTATGAGATTTTTTTTGGAATGTGAAATTATGCTCTTTTTTCTTTTTCTTACTAAAAATTGTACTGTTTCGATTCCTATATATTTTTTTTTTCATTTTTTAAATGTATCTCTTTTTCCTTCTCTTTATATTTTTGGTAACAATTTTTGTTTCTTCTCTCTATGATACAACTTTATTGAGGGAAAAAAATCCTCTTATATAGGTTAATTATTGCGAAATATATTTAATAAAAATATAAAATTATCAATAAGGTGACAATTGTATCGTATAATTGAAATTGAAACTTAAAAGAGAGTAAAATGGTTTCCAATGGTTGATTAGTGAGCCTAACATCACTTTGGAATAAAAATATGTAATACCTATTTGCTTGCAATTATGCAAGTCTTTTATCTCTTGCAAGTGAAATGGAGTTTGAGAACCACAAATCTAGATTCTCAAAAAAAAATTATACCTTAATAGATGAAACATACTCCCTCGTGTCACTAGTATAAGAAGAAAAAAAAAAGAAAAAAATCACAGCTATTAAAAAAATGTAATTAATTTTCTAGATTCCATGTAAAATACAAGTCAAATTTACTAAGTTGTCTTTTTTAAATGTTAAACATTCAACTATCAACGGTAAATGTTTTGAAATAAATGAAGAGTGTATTAACAAAAGTAACATTAAATGATTCAAAAGTAGTTGTCTTTTATTTACAATAGTGGCCAAAATTTAAATTTTTTCTCTTCGCATATAATAATGATTAGAGGGAATACATAATAGTAACTAATTAGTATATGCAACATTTGTATCGATTACATAAAGATCATGAATTTGTGAAGTGTCGACAAAGATTATTTGACAATTATAATGTGTTCGGCCGAAAGTTATACTTATTTGTCTTGTATGCAATTTAAATTATGTTTTTGGTTTTTGAGATTCAAATTATTATTTTTGTCATTATTTTTATTTTAACCTTATCATTTTTAAGAGAATGAAACCCAATAATTCATAGTAAATATTTTCACGTCGTTTAATTTTATCACATGATATTTTAATATGTAAGTTTTTATTTTTATTATATTGACATCAATCAAAAACCTCATGCCATGTTGGGTATCCACACTGTTATTTTTGAATTTCGAAAAAAATTTGAAAAAACAATTTATGTCACCGAAAATATTACTGGGTTGAGTCGCGGATTAGGTCGCTCTCTTTAAGACATTTCGAGGCACTGCCCAAATTGTGTTATCTTTAAGACGATCAACCACGAAGTCCTCAGGATAAAAACAGCCCAGATCATTGTATCGGAGTTCTACTGCACCGTAGAAAACCGTTCTAGAAATACACCATCAATATGGCAGTTGAATGACTACCACTCGTAATATGACACTAAGATCATTCGAAAGAAAGAGAAGAAAAAAGTAAGAAAGAGGGAGAAGAGATAAAAGCCTCAGATGCGGAGTGCGTTTGGTGTGCTTTTCCAAATAAGGAGAACCTCTAGAGGAAATCCGCAGTTGGATCAGAGAAAAAGTCGTGATCCATTTGATCTGATACGTGCGCTCCAATTGGCCACGAAACTTGCGCTTCACTTCAGTTGACTACCAAAACGTGCGCTCCAAACTTATGGTTTTAACTCTGAGTTTTGACCGGGCAACAACAGTTACATGAGACCAAAGATTAGGGTTTTTACTAGACAAAAACAGACGCACGAATTCAAGAAGGAAGACCGGATCAGATATTCAATGTAGACTCGATGGAGGGCAGTTACGTAATTAACGTAACAATAAGAGATAAAAACGCAAGCATTCTTTTTAAAATTAATTAATTAAATAATTTATTAATTTTTCATATACTAAAAAATAATACACCAAGCCCAAGCCGAACGCGGCGGCGCACACGCGTGTGGTGGTCAACTTTGCAGTTTTTTTTCCTTTACAAAATTGGAATACCCCTTGGGGCACACCTCAAGGTCTATACCTCCACCTTATATACCCTACTAGTGTGTGATATCCCTTCTATGTAGGATTTCTTTATTATTTCAATTTACGACAACACTAGCTCATTAATGTTATCATAATTTCCAACAATCTTCCATTAATATCATCATCATTTCCAACACACACTAGTATATATTAGAAGGAGGGAAAATAGTTATCAGCGGTGATTTAATAATGAATCTTGTATATAATTCATTTAGTGCCCAACTCAAATCACATAAATGTTAATTCTAAATTGAATTACACAACAATGAAGGAACAAATTGTGTTCGTAAAACAATAATGAGTGTGTTTGTTTCAGATTTTTTTCATGAAAAAATCTATTTTTTAAAACCAAAAATCATTTTGTAGAAAATGATGTAATTACCCTTACCTTTTTTGAAAAATCCAAAATTACCGACAACTTTTCTCTTTCTATGAAACTTTGATATAGGTTTTTCATCAAGTTTCCTTCTCCTTTTCAATTTTTCCGCATCGTTTTTTTATTGTTTTACGCCTTTTATTTGAATCATTTTATTTTTACATTATTCATATGTTGATACTACTTTTTTTGCTTTTGTGTGTTTATTTATTGTTTTTTGATGGGTATACATTAATCAATTTTAAAATGTGTATAAGAAATAGATTAAACTTATAAATTTTGTAGGGTATTATAAAAGTTATGTCCTTTATGGTAATTTTGTAATTTAAAAAAATATCTTTTATAAAATTGTATACAAACAAATTAAAAATTATTTTTTCAAAAAAATCATTTTTATGATAGTAAACAAACGGAAACAAAAAAATTATTTTTAAACAAATCTCTACAAAATAATTTTTAAATTTTTTAAACTAAATTTAAACTCAAATAAACGCGGTCAATGTAATAGACATATAAACCTATTTGATTATAAGTATAAAAAATGCGTGAAGAATGATGAATATGGGAATTAGCAACTGAATACCTATCCAATTGCTAGAAAAATAAGTTGAATGCTATGAACCGGAAAAATGCTATGATGAATATGAGTACTTCTAGAATCATAAAGTATATTTAATACTTACTTATTCGATACAAGTATTTGTACTGTATTTATGTTACTATATATTTTTATTGTTTTATTCAGAGTGAAATTAATAATTTTTTTATATATTAATATACTATTATTTGTATATTAAATTTATTTGTTAATGTAACTAAATATAATTTATGATTTTTTAAATTTATATTATAATTTTGTATCATAAATAATTTAACTATTTTAGTTAAATTATGATAAAATTGTTTTTATTAACGTACTCTTCCTTCAAAAAAAATTTAAATAACGTATTTCTTACTTGTTTTTTACTTGTATTAGTACTCAATACTAGTAATATACCCTCCTCTATGCATAATAGGTGCATATTGAGGGGTGATCCAGTGTGGCCATTCCCAACTCTTTAATGGAATTTCTTTTTTCAGCGATGTTTTTAAAAATTCCAAAAATTTACTTACTCCGTCACTATTATATAATAGTGAAAAAAATAGGTTTTACGAGTATTACAAAATTAGTTAAATATAATTAATTTTTTATATTTCATGTAAAATACAAATAAAATTGTTTTTTTTAATGTTAAAATATTCAACTATCAGCATTAAATATTTTAAAATAAATAAAAAGTATATTAAAAATAATAATATAAAATAATTTAAAAGCAATTATTTTTTACTTATAATAGTAATTTAAATTTACGTTTTTATTTTTATTTTTAATAGGGATCAGAAAGTATATCGAATTACTCTATTTCAACGTGTATTTTACAAATACAAATTGACTCATCCCAAACACAAGTTTGAGACTTGAGAGAGAAAATAAACCATTTTTACTTTATTTAATAAATACATTATTACATATATGTTAAATGCTTTTGATAACTACCACCATTTTTAGTTCTTATTCTCGCGGTCGCAACCTCCCAACACAAGCCTGATAAATTGTAAGGATTGTTAACTAGTGCTCTAAAAATGTAGATTAAGAACCTATCAAAAGTTATTTTGAAAATAAAAGTCAAACACTAGTCAAATGATAACTGCAAAGTTTTTTAGTTAAGCATACTTACTTCCTTTGATTGTTAAACCAGGTAGCATTATGCTTAAGTATTAACTATTAAGTGTGTGATTAGCTATGTAGTAATAAAAATTAATTTTAAATTAACTAATTTTGTTTAAAAGTGAGTTGAAAGTATATAGACTTATGATTGAAAATATTCATGTGAAAGTATATTGAAAGATAAATTCAAAGTCTTTTTTACGCAAAAAATATATTCAGAGCTAAAAATTAATTTTAAAGACAAAATTAGTTACGTATTATAGTTTTATGTCAGAATTAATTATAGAGATAAAATCGACATTATTTGAGAACAATCAAATATGTCAAAATCAATTATAAACTATTTATATATAGTAAAAAACCAATTCTAAACCTCTTGGGATAAAATTTGTTTACTCGGAAAAGTGAAATGAAAACATATATTTAGTGTGTATTTGGTTCTTTTGTGACAAATATTGATTTTGTAAAATTGATTTCAGTTAAAATTGATTTATTTTTAGATATATATTTATGTAAAAGTGAGCTGAACAATAAATTTTGATGTGAAAATCATGTTTGACCTCAAAAATTATAAATTCTAGTTTTAAGTAAGAATTAATTCATGAGGCAAAATAAGTTTTACACGATAACACTCAAATATGTAAAAATTAATTTTACGCATCCATAATAAATTTTAGCTCTCTCAAAAGTGTAACCATACATGCACTTAATGTATGTTTAGTTGTATTTTTAAAATTAATTTTGCCTTTAAAATTGATTTTAATGTGAAGTTATAATCCGTAAATTATGCATTTTCAAACATGACTTTTATACTTTAATTTTTTGTTTGGTACACTTTTACGTGAAATATTTAAGCATAAATTTTTTTTTTCCATTCAACTCATTTTTAATTTAAATGAATTTTACAAAATTAATTTGTTTAAAAATAGTTTATTGTTACCGTAAAATCAAATACACATTAAAAGAATGTTAAATATATTTTTGATCCTTTAAGTTTTTGAAGTCTCATTTTGTCTCAAATATTTTTTATCTGTTTTGGTTCCTTAACGTTACTTTTTGTTAATCAATTATTTCTGTTAAATTTTTCTATGTGGAATTGGTTGTTTATCCGTTCTCTTCCAAATTAAGGGTTCTCTTCATCTTCTTATTCCTTTCAATCTTCGTCAAGGTATAGAGAACCATTCAAATCAAATTCAAAAAATTCAATAAATCTCAAGAAAACTCAAATTCAAAGTCCTTAATTTTTACAAACTTTGAACATAAAAAGAAATATATTCGCTAATGAAATAACCTCATAGATCAAGAATCTATAATTTCTCCGTACTCAAAATCACTTCATAATATTTAATCCATTAAAAAGTAAAAAAAGAATATTAAATTTAGTTAACTCACTAATCAAAGATAAAAGTTTTTTCTAACGAAGAACCCTTTTAACCAACACAGCATCTCTCAATTCCAAACCCATAACCTTTCTCTTCACCCTTTTTCAAATGAAAATAAAAGATATTTTCTCTTAAAAATTCTAATTGAAATTGTGAAGAGAAAGTGAAGATGCAGAAACTAGATACAAATATTCATGTATTCTTCCTAAAAATAACATGAATTTAGTAAAAATATTAATTTAACTAATGAAAATAAAGTTAAAAAATAAAAATAAAACAAAAAAATAGTTATGAAAAATAAAAATAAATCAAAGGACCAAATATATAATTTATTCTTAAAAGAACCACGTGATATGAGAATTAGAAAGTGACACACGGTCCTGGAAGTTTAAAAGGCAAATATTAAAGTTCCTTTTTTTCAACATTAAAAAAATATCTAAAACATACATAAAAGCAAATTCAGTAGTTACTTGTTGAATTGAATTCTGAGTCCACTTAGATGTGGACATGGCTGTTAACTACTGAACTAGCAAAACATTCGGGTCTATTTATGTTTGCATCGTTGAGGATTACTTTCTTGAATTTTAGTTTTGTTTTTTTCTTAATAAATATTTTGGTTTTTTTTGTAATTTTAATTTTTAATAATATTTTATAATACTGTAAATAATAGATAGTTAACTTGAAGTGTTACATGACACTATGAGTTGTTGTCTTCTTTTTTTAAGGTTAAGAAAATTTAATCATCTCTCTTCTTTTTCATTTTCATTAATTAGAGAATGATTATTTAGGATATTTTCTTCTCCAAAATCACCCGTCTAATCGTTTTTACCTCATTTTATCAAAAATAAATGATTTTCACACACATTTCGTTATTCTTTTGTGATTTTATTCCCTTAATGTAGCGTAATTTTGTTCGTTATCTAGGTTCGCGTTGTTTTGATTTTATGTTTTGTTGTAGTATTTTGTTTAATTTATATTGATATATCGATTTCGGTCTAGTATAAATTTAATCAATAACATTAATGTGGTCAGCGTTACAACTCCAAAATCATGAATATTCCATACATTTTAATTTTGTCATATTTGTAGTGTTTGTCACATTTGTAGATATTTTACTGTTTTATGCTATTACTTAGGTGTTGTGAGATTATTTGCATATTCATATTTTTCGATTTTAGCAATTTTGAATTGCATTGTTCTCGATTGAAGTAATTTCTATCGATTTAAATAACAAAATGTCATTTTATAGTAAAAAAAAACTTGCGTTGACACGAATAATGCATTGACACGAATAATGCACGTATGAGTCAATTTTGTATGTTGATATTTGTCTCGTTATAATCCTTAAAACTCGTCTACAACTTTCCAACTATAACCTTAATCATAAATTAATATTATTACAAATATTGTATTAATAAACAATAAAACTCTATTAATCTAATTATTTTTTTAATATTATAAATATTCTATTTTAATAATTTATTTTACTAATATAATTTTTTATAATCTAATTTTAAAAATTTAAATACTACGTTATTCTTCTAAAGTAGTGAGACGGTTGTTACAATTTCTCTTTTAAATAATTGACTCATGAAAAACTACTATTTACTTAATTGATTAATGCAAACATTAATTTGTCTAGTGTACATGATTTATGCAGAAAATAATAATTAGTCTATTATAATATTCTTCAAAATTCTATGTAGAAGTCATTCAAGAAACATACTATTAATAAAATACATATTCATTTTTTTTAACCAATTTATGCACATAATAATTTTTTTTAACTAATT
>JBBPBP010009779.1:24529067-24545393 GCA_037974735.1 Cicer chorassanicum
AATATTTATTTTGCGTACGATTTATACGTATTTATCTTTTAATTAAATGACTTGTTAAATAATCTTATTAAATACTCCCTTAGTACCTGAACTTTGGTTATTTTAGACTTGGACATACATATTAAGAAATAATAAATTTAGATCGGTTTAGTATTTTTTATCTTTCATTTATCAAGTAAAAATAAACTTTATTTTATTCATGTTATTGGGGTTTTAAGGGTATAAAAGAAAAAAATATCATTAATTAAATCTTTATTTTATAAAAGAACCAAAGTTTTGGGATAAAAGTAAAAAGTTTAAAGAATCAAAATCGTGGACGGAAAGAGTAATAAACAACGAAGGATATTTGTTTTGATTTATACATAAAGTAGATTTTGAAGAAATATTTTATTAATGAAATACGTATTTACATTTGTCGCATGTATGGTAATGTTTTAACTAATTGATTACGAATAATTATCTCATATATGATTTATATAGTAAACTATAATTAATATATTATAATTTTACAAATAAAATACATATTTATATTTAAAATATTGATTATTAAAATACAATTATTTAACTAATTGTTTGGCGGGGATATAAATTATAAGGTTGACTTGACGAGTGAAGTAGAAGAATTATAGAGTAGAAAACTATAATTTATAATTTATAAGGTTGACCGTGACATGTAGGCTTGATCTCCACACTTAAAAAAATAATAGCAATACTAATTGCTAAAATTGACTTTTGTAAAAAAACTAATTATTTAATGCCACACATTAATTTAATTTGTCGTATGGATTATGCAAAAAATGATTATTAATATACTATAATTTTTTTTTTTCAATTTTTTCTATAAAAGACATTCACAAGACACACTAATAATAAAATAAATATTGTGTTAGCTTAATTAAAAAACTCAATATTATTAAATTGAATACTATATCTACGATGATATTTACTATTTTGTCTACATTAAAAAAAATAATTTAATAATTATACGTTGTGAAACGTAAACAGTTTTATGCTAATAATTAACAAGAAACATTAATAATTTAATTGATAAAAATTTACAATTAAGTATAATGCTTATATCAATGACTTAGTGTAAAATTTGAGTGCCCAATCTTTTTCTCATTATTTTATTCCTCAACCTTTCATTAACGAAGCACTACCATCAAACTTACACATTTATTTATTTTACTTAAAAAAACAGAAAGAAGATAAGATTAACATGAATACATCCTGATCCTAATCATAAATTGAATTTTCCTTTTTCAATGCATTTAGATAAAATAAAATTAAAATATTTTATCCCTTGTTATTAGTAATTTTCAAATTCCAGTTAATTAATTAATCTTTTTTTTTTTGACTCAATTAATTACTTAATTTAGTCGCACTATACTAATAACTCGAAGTATTGGATGGTAACGAGTATTAGTAGCGGATCGAGTTTATGACCACATTCCCAACAACACTATAAATACACCATGCACATTCAGCGAAATAATATATCAAAACTTTGCGTTTTATAATACTTCCTTTACATTTCAGTGTGACCATTCAATTTTGCATTTGATTATTTGATTTTGTTGCTATGGATATTGATCTTTCTCCTCAATTGGCGAAGAAGGTGTACGGAGGTAATGGTGGATCGTATTACAGTTGGTCACCTTCTGAGCTTCCAATGTTGCGTGAAGGGAACATTGGTGCTGCAAAATTAGCTCTTGAGAAAAATGGTTTTGCTCTTCCTCGTTACTCTGATTCTTCTAAAGTTGCTTACGTTCTACAAGGTATGTATCATCTAATTCTTATTTTATTTTATCTATATTTTATTATTGCATGTTAGTTATTTAATCTATCTATGGATAAATTTTAAAAATAAAATAAAATTAGATTACCTTTTCTTCGTTATTGAGGATCCTTTTATTTTTTATATAATTGATTATTGATTGATGAGCATTTTTTTTCCGATTTATTTTAGTGTTTATTGAGAATCAGTCGATTAAAGATTTAACTAGACTGGTTTATGATCGTTGTTCTTTGCTTAGGTTCTATAATAATATATTATTTTAAATTGCACCATGATCCTTGAAATTGCAGACAATTGTCCTCAATTGAGGTTATGAAATTTAAGTGTAAGTTTGGTTTTTGCGAGTTGGCAAAATCACGGCGAGCCATTGTAATTTTGCAAAAGCTAGTGAGTTTGCATGTTTGGTTTTGTTGTAATCCCACAGCAAAACCAAACATGTACTACTGTGATTTTGCCAATTTCAACGTGAAATCAAACACTACTAAAACTATGATCGCCAAGGTTACTTTTGGATTATTGTATAAATATGCATGTATGGAGTCTTCAAATTCTTTGTTTTTGCATACATCATGGTTTTTATTTCATATTTTTTTATGTGTGTTTTGAATATTTAATTTTCTATTTCATACAGCTAGTGTGATTACTAATATTCATCATGTTGTAGTAGTATTGTTGTGATGATTAGTGGTGAAAACTTGTTGACACAGGAAGTGGAGTTGCTGGAATCGTACTCCCAGAATCAGAAGAGAAAGTTATTGCAATTAAGGAGGGTGATGCTTTAGCACTCCCCTTTGGAGTTGTGACATGGTGGTTCAACAAGGAGGACACTGAGTTGGTTGTTCTGTTCATGGGAGATACTTCGAAAGCACACAAAACTGGTGAGTTTACCGATTTTTTTCTGACTGGTTCTAACGGAATTTTTACTGGATTTTCAACCGAGTTTGTGGGGAGAGCTTGGGACTTGGACGAGAAAAACGTGAATACCCTTGTCGGAAAACAATCGGGTCAAGGGATTGTGAAGCTTGATGGAAGCATCAACCTTCCTCAGCCTAAAGAGGAACACAAGAAGGGCTTGGCCTTGAACTGTTTAGAGGCACCATTGGATGTTGACATTAAGAATGGTGGAAGGGTTGTTGTGTTGAACACTAAGAACCTCCCTTTGGTTGGTGAGGTTGGTCTTGGAGCTGACCTTGTGAGGATTGATGGAAGATCTATGTGCTCTCCTGGATTCTCTTGTGATTCTGCTTTACAGGTTACTTACATTGTTCGCGGGAGTGGCCGTGTTCAAATTGTCGGTGTCGATGGCCGTAGAGTTTTGGAGACAACTTTAAAGGCCGGTAATTTGTTCATTGTGCCAAGGTTTTTCGTCGTCTCAAAAATTGCTGACAATGATGGAATGGAGTGGTTTTCTATCATCACTACCCCTAAGTGAGTTTTTCTTACCTCTTAACTTCATTGCAGATATTTTCGTTCTGTACTCCCAATTTTGTATTTATATTTGGAATCAAAAGTACCATCGACGTAAGAGTTTTGATATGTGTGTGTTTGGTTTCATGGTGGGGAGAGCCAAAAGTAATTCTTGACAGATAAATTATGTTCGGGTGATGATTTTGCCTCTTGAATTGATTCTAACTTCAAACTAAGATTCATAGCTTTTAACTATTTTTACACTCAAATGCATTGTTCAAATACTTTTACATAAATGTATCCAAACATAAACCACTCAATTTTTGTCACCGAAAAACTAAATATACAATTCTTATTTCTTTACATGTAGATACTCAAAATATGTGTAAGGCTGGATTGTGAACAATTAGTTACCATTTGCATATACTTGATCTGGCATATTTTGGGGGAGGGGTTGTTAGTTACACATGTTAATAATTAGTTGGGTCATGTTTATCCTTTTTCCTTTTGCAAAACAAAGTTGGGTCATGTTTATCTTTACAATTACTAATTGTAGTGCAATATAACTTTATGAGTAGCGCTAGTTTTTATCTAGAATTGGAGTTGCTATGTGCATATCTTGTGCTAGTTTAGTTCTATTCATTAGTTTAATCCTATTAATGAATTTTGCTTTTTCGAAAAAATATAAGACTATAAGAGTAGTAATGAAGGAAGCTTATTTTTCTTTGTAACTTGTTGTCAACATATTATGCTTATGATGAATACTTATTGTGGTTATGATTGTTGTTCTTTCAGTCCTGTATTTACACACATGGCTGGAAGCTCATCCGTGTGGAAGGCGTTATCACCTACGGTTCTGCAGGCTGCTTTCAACGTCGATGCAGACGTTGAGCAACTCTTCCGTTCAAAGAGGACTGCTGACGCCGTTTTCTTCCCTCCTCCAAATTAAAGTAGAAGGGAAAAAGTGTTATAAGCCATTGACAATAGTATATTTTATCTACTAGCAGCTGTTTGAATTTGCTTGATGTTTGTTATGGAGTACTTTATAAAGTTTCGAACTGTATCTTATGGATTTATAAGGAGTTAATTGCCTCATTTGCTTGTTGGGGCTGACCTCAATTAACTCTTTTCAAGATACAATTTTTCTGTAATGAGTTTTACTAAAGAGTAAAGACAATATAGACAGCTGATAAATAAAATTCAGATTCTCTAAATTTGCAATAGTTTAATTCATATTCTCTAAATTTGCAATAGTTTACAATACATGTGATGCATTCAGGATGGTAATGTTTTTTTCACGATGGGCCTAAATGCCGGCCGGGAAGGAAAGAAAGAAGCAACGAAGAAAGAGAGGAGATGAATTAAAAAATCAGATACATTTTATTTTTATATTTTTTTTAATATATTTAAAATTAAATAATTGTGTACTTGTATTATCTTACAATTACAAAACTATATTTATCAAACTTTTATTTTAATCAGTTAACTTTTTAGTTTCATACTTTCATTTAAAATAAATTTATTAGTTCCAAAAAGATTAATTAGTTTCATACTTTCATTAACGTAAATTTATTTTAATTAGCGATTTAGAAAGAAAAAAAAGAAAAAGTAATGAGAAGGAGCAGCGTTGGCGAAAGAGAGTGAACCGTTAGAACCCTCTCGCCTCTCGGGTGTGGTCTTGGCGGCATCGGTCGAAAATGGCGCCATTGAACTCATTGGAGAAAGAGTATCCACTCATTGACGCTAACTTCCAAACCTTTTGCGCTTCACACGCCATTTACTCCGGTTCCTTTCTTCTTCTTCTCTTTCCCCCCCTAATTTCTTCTTTCAAATTCATCTAACACCATCACTCTTCCTTTTTTTTCTTCACAGTTGAAGATTTCCTCCTTCACGATCTCGACGCATTATTCGCTTATGCATCTAATCAATCCACTTCACAGAGACTTAAACAGGTTAGGATTAGTTAGTTAGCTATACACATACGCACTCACTCTTCACTAATCGAATTTTTTATTTGTTAATATTATGTTTTGCGTATTCTGTTATTAATTAATTAGTATGCGTGATTCTAATTTTAATGTGTATTGTTTAGGGAATTCATCAGCTTCTCTCTATAATTGATGCTTTACATCCACCATTGATAAACGGTTTGCAGCTTATGGAAGATGCTAAACAGAATAAACATGTTTTGTCCACCGGTTGTGAAGGGTACTCTCAGCTTAACCTATAGTTGATGTTGTTAAATATAGTATTATGTTAATATGCCTGCCTTGGATGTATTTCCTGTCCTGAAATGCAAGCAAAAATGGGGCAAATAAAGTTATGTATTTGGTCTTAATTTTAGACCAAATACTTCAACTTTATTTGATTTATTTTTACTTATATTTCGGGACAGAGGGAGTATCATTTTGAAAAGTTATTAAGTGCATTTTGGAATTGCAGTTTCCTAAAATCAAGATGACACTTTGATTTTGCTAAAGCTCTAAAGTGTAGCTTTTGCCAAAATCATGGTGGCGTATCATGATTCCGCCAAACTCACTGTCAATCTAAACATGCACTATGCATACCACATTTATGCTCAGTTTTTCTAATACTTATGATGTGCAGATAAGTGGCATAATAGGAATTTGAGAAGGTTGAAAGTGAAATGCAACTCATTTACATTCCACCCTACAAATTTTATCCACTCTTATGGCATGAAATTGAGACGACTCAAGTGATTTTCCACCATTTTCACTGTTGTCCTTATTTTTTAGCAATTAGAAGAGCGTTTTATTTTGTCTATGGTGTTCAAAACTTTGCAGTTTATGATATTGAGTTCTTAAATTTGGTTTTTAATAAGGTGTAAGTGGCTTTAAAGTAGCACTGCTCAGTGTTTGAATTTGTTTAGTTTAGGATTGATGCATTGCTAGGAGGTGGATTACGCGCAGGACAATTAACTGAACTTGTTGGGCCATCCTCTTCTGGCAAGACACAGGCAAGAGCTCACTTCTTTTCCATAGAAATCATATTTTGAGTAGGATTGTTTATAGGTTGGGGCAGGTCTGCCTTATCCCTGCTGGGGATACCCATTTCTAATCATTGGACGGAGATGCTTATTTAGAGGCGGGGAGGGGGCATGGATATGCCATGGCACCCCCCAATTTTGTAATTTTCTAATACAAATGTTATGCAATTGGTTATTTTTGAAAACATATATTCATAACGCTCATGCTTGTCCCCTCACATTATGTTTCAGACTCCCCTATTGTGTTTATCCATGTGGAAATGTGGCCTGTGCGTATTTAATTGGTAACTTAAAATGAAATTTCCCAACAGGGATATTTACATGGATTTAACATCATGTATACCGAGGTTGTCTGATCATTCAGAACTAAAATTAAAAAACCTGCGTCGTTTAATTATTTATTTATTTTTCTAATAATTAATTCAGACAAATTATTATGTCCTGAATGATGTAAATTTAGTAAAAAGTTATTATTATTATGATAGATGGTTATTATTATCTCACCATACATGCTGGATCTCAATTAAAAGCTAAACGGAGCTCAATTGATACAAATCGTTGTGCTTTTCTATTTTGGACACAAATGACTACAGGAATCTTGATTTGTAATGAATTGCATATTGCCCTTGAATTGTACAGTTCACATTCCCCGAAATAAGCTGGGTCGCCCAACCCGGGTTCCAAAATGCATGTTAGTATTTCTTTCTAGAGGGGCCTAATCAGCCAAAAACAATATTTCAAATAACCCGAGTCAGAATCACCATTGAAGAGCCTAACACTGCGTTTTTGGTCCCTACTCCCTCGCACAATGCATTTTTTTTTATTCTTCTTTCCTGCACAGTGTTTTGCACCCCCTCTTCTCCTCATTTATTATCTGGTTTTAGGTCCCTGTTTGATCCCCTTTGTCTTGCTTGAAGAGATAGGTGTAAGAAACTTAAATGCCAAAGTTGATATGGAGGGGGGTAAAATTGAAGAGATAGTTGGAGATGCGGAGGAAGAGCATGAAATATCAGAGGATGAAGATGAGCTAAGTGACATTGACTTTGGGGATGATAAATGAGACCATAGTGCAGTTAGTAGATTCTGTTTTTGAGGAGTTGAACACTTGAACTTTGTATAGCCAGCCACTATTTTTGTCATTTGATTTGGGACTTTTAATTTTGAATCATTTTGAAGTACATATATGGATGATTTATCAACTTATAATTTTTGTGCGTGTTACTTATTTTTATGCCAAAGTTGATATGGAGGGGGGTAAAATTGAAGAGATAGTTGGAGATGCGGAGGAAGAGCATGAAATATCAGAGGATGAAGATGAGCTAAGTGACATTGATTTTGAGGATGATAAATGAGACCATAGTGCAGTTAGTAGATTCTGTTTTTGAGGGGTTGAACACTTGAACTTCGTATAGCCAGCCACTTTTTTTGTCATTTGATTTGGGACTTTTAATTTTGAAGTACATATATGGATGATTTATCAACTTATAATTTTTGTGCATGTTCCTTGTTTTTACTTAAAAATACCATATTTTTATTGATCATATATCGTACATTTATAATAATATTTGATCAATAATTTAGAAAATAAGTAATTGTATTGACTATTTGAATGTTGAATGGATAACCACGTTATAGACTCATTTGGCAAAAAAAAAACTCACTACAAAAAAGAAAAAGAAATTTGTGTTCTTATTCATCTTAGGTAAGACAAAATTCATAATATATATAAAAGTTAAGTACAAAAATGTATTTCATGGTTACTTGCATGGCTATGATCTCTTCTCCTACTCCTCGCTTATTAAATGGGTACTGTCAATATCTCACTTGCCCCATCAAGGCATTTATTTGGTCCATAATCCTGGGTGTCTTAAGAATAAGTTTATAAAAGTAAAATGGTTTACCTTGGTCTGTAGATAATCTTTCTGCTACCACAGGTCTCCAGCTATATCATCATTGACATGCACATAATGCCACTGCATCATCTCTTATTTAGTTGACATAATATAAATTGTTAATCTTCTATATCTTCGTATCTGTCTTGTTCAAGTATAACCTTGGCTTTTTTATGAATAATTATTAGGTTTGTCTGATGTCTGCCTCAACTCTTGCAAAGCATAAGGGTTCAGTTATATATTTAGATACTGGCAACTCATTTTCACCTCAGCGTATTGCACATTTTGTTGGACAGTCTTCTGATTGTGTCTCAGGCAATCAGGTTACTCTGGATTCAGGCTTATCGTCCATTGTTTGGTTCTTGTTTGTTAACTGGTCTTAAATTTGTTTTTAAATAGTCCAACTCTTAGGCAGATTGTAGACCTCTACAGCAAGTATTGGACAGGATAATTTGCTATCCGGTGTTTGGTGTATATGAGATGTTAGATATGCTGCATCAACTGAAGATCAATTTGACGTCCAAGGTTCTTCTTGACATGAATATTTGTAACTGATGCAACTTAATTGGTTTTTAATTTCTTTCTATCAAATAATTGACTACTGAATACTGGCACAGATTGTCAAATCAGACCGTCATGTACAACTGCTTATTGTTGATTCAATCTCTTCATTGATTACTCCCATCCTTAGGGGCAATGGTCCTCAGGGTATGGTACATATTTGCATGTATAATTCCTTGGTATGCTTACCATTTTACATTTTATTCCCTTTTGTATACCTTTACATCTTTTTCTAGGGTCCTGGTTTTCCTGACACGCTCAGAAATGAAAGATACTAGTTGGCACTTGGCAAATTATATTATCAGTTATTCATAATCATGGATCATCATAGTTGTTCTAAACTGCCAATCAAATTACATAATCAGTAATATAGTGTCAATCCTTAAATTTCCTTGAGTTAATAATCTATTCGACAAATATATGCTTTTGAAGGTCAAGTAACTGAGTTTTAAATTTGATCAACTCTGCAGTTGTTGTCCATGTTCATTTTTTAGAAGTTTCCATCCCAATTCCATTAATTTTATCAAATTTACTTGTTATCTTAATGATCTGTTTAGAAGGAAATTTCTTGAGTTAATCAGCAGTTATGGGTGATTTCAGGACACGCTTTAATGACTTCTGCTGGGTTTTTACTGAAAAAGTTAGCACATGAGCATAATATTGCAGTATTGGTAAGTTTTGTTTTCCTCTTTCTTTCTTGCCAATGATAGTCCTCTCAATAATTGTGTGAAAATCCTTCTAATTAAAAGGATATTTTCTTGGCTCATCTTATGTAACTCTTATTGATATGGAAATGTAAATTGCTTTGTTTCTTCAATCTGATCTGTCTGACCAAATATGATGTTTCAGTTAAAGGTTTGGACTGTATCTTTGAAATGTGTAAGAAACAATTAATTAATTGATCCCTTCTTGAGAATTCCTCATCACGGGAACAGGCTACGTCTAACCATATTGTCTGATCTAATTTTTAGCAACTGTACTTCTCATCCCTGTTTCTCCTTCATCCTTTGTTTTCTCTGAGATGTTATTCTGATGCTTATTTAAAACCATGTTTCTAACAAGGTTAAATTCTATATAGTTGTTTTTTCATATTAAATAGTTTCTACCTTAGTTTAATGCCAATGAAATTTTTAAGTTACTTTTAGGACATTTTACGTTAGGAACCTGGTACACTTTATTAGGTAAAACAAGGGACCCCCCTCTTAATTACACTGAAATGTTTCTAAACTTCAAGTTTCTCCACCAATGTGTCTTACCTTCATAATCAACTAAGTTGTAAAGACATCAAAGCAAGAAGACAGAAGTAATGAGAGCAGTGTAAAGACTGACAAGGGTTGAGTCATGACAGGGGTCAATATATATTTAGAAAATTTCAAACACAATTGCAATAATCTGTATTGGCAGGGCAGTTATATTTCCTTCTTTTAACACATTCAATGGTACAAATTTTGAAGGTAACAAATCATGTGGTGGGTGGGGAAGACGGTAACTCTAAACCAGCACTTGGAGAGAGTTGGAAGAGTGTCCCTCATGTACGGCTTTTACTTTCACGTGATTGTGGAGGAAATGTCTGCCATATTTCAATAATAAAACATCCAGCTATGGTATGTGTTTGATCAGAAAATTTCTTTATGGTGTGGTATACTCTAGGGTGTGTTTTTCATATGTTAATAAGCTGTGTGGTGTGGTTTGTTTCTATTTTTCAACTAATTTTTGATTTATGGATATGTTACTCCCCATTTCTTGGAACTGCATTATTCTTGGGGTACCATTTGGCCATTGGTATTTTAATTTTCTCTACTGTTTTTTTTTAAAGATTTGAACCAGCTGTTAAAAATTGAAATTAATCAGTTTGAATTTACTGTTCTGTTTCAGGCTTCTGGTAGGACTGCATCTTCCATCCGTCTGTTCGTTTGAAACTATTCTCGCCGCAAAATGGCGTTGCATCAAAAGGAATGTTGTATTTCATAGAAGTGTATGTGGAAGCTTATGCTGGTACTAGTACTGTTGTCTTGCAGAAAATATGGACCAGAAGAACAAATGTGCTAATATTTTTTTGCCACAAAAATTTCTATGATTTAATTAAGATCATTTATGTTCTAGTCACTTCTTTTGATTATAAATAATGGGAATTATAAAAAGGCTAACTAACAAAAAGAGAAAATAAAACTCCTCTCAAATCCTCATTCAAGATATAAACAGGAGCTTCAGGCACTCAAAACTACCATTATGAGCCAGATTAGCAAGGCAGAACACTGTGATTTGTTTCTCTTTAAGTATGATTAGATAGAACAAGCCCAATGAAGAGAAGAAATCAGCTGCATGGCTTTGTTAAGTAGAGGTTTGAGATGGACATATTAGCATGCATTTTGACTTATTGATCGCTACTGAAGAATCAAGCTCCACCATGATCTATAAACTATATATAAGGTAAATATTGAGATTAATATTTCTTTTTTCTTTTAACTTTTTTCTCCATTTAAACAACTTTATTTTTCTATAATAATTTGAATAACATTTTTTTAAAATATTTATATAAAAAGATATCATGCTTTTTTTGTGATATTTTTCTTTAATTTTAACTTTCTTTTAAACTATTTTATTTGTTCTTAAAGAGTCTAATGATGCACACTAATTGTAGAGAAGTGAGGAATTTTGGATTTGAATCTGCTGACATATTGAATGTTTTGCAACTATCATATGAACCGTATTTACAAAGTAAAATCGCTTATTTTTTATTCTACAACAAACGGATCATTGCGTCTCAATTATAAGTGTCTCATTTATTTGTTTCGCCCATTAAAAAATAGTATAAATAATAATAATATAATAATTTGTTTTAGCAAATTATCTTTAATAACTTAGTAAGAGATGAGGCATAAACGTTGTTGTGCTCATTCACACGACCATTATACTACACTTGTGCAAGAGGAAATAATCACTTCATTTTAGCTTTGGAAATTTGGAGTTGAGTTTGAACTAATAAATAGTGTGTATTCGAACAAAATATTTATGTTTTGTTTAGCAGTAATTTATTTTTCTAACAAATAATTTTTTTATAATGCATTACATTTGTTCACTTTATAATATTATTAAAATGAGAACTTTATTCTGTTCTATTGTACAAATGTGAAATTTATTTTTTTATAATGCATTATATTTGTTCACTTTATAATATTATTAAAATGAGAACTTTATTCTGTTCTATTGTACAAATGTGAAATTTATCTTATAATTTCCTGTTTTCCTGTTTTCGATGTGTTCATTTTAAAATAGGAGAGAATAAACAAATTGGTTTTTCAAATTGTAAATGTTAATCTTTGAATTTTGCAAATTAGCATATACAAATTTGATATCGTAAAATAGTAATCACAATAGTTTTTATTTAAATTTTTATTGTTAAAAACTATGGTATGACATGCTAATTGAATATTTGACCTCTTTACGTTGATCTCATATTAATGTCATCACAACGTACACTGATTTTCTGATGAAATTTAAAATTTTCATGGAATAATTGGTCCATAATTAGTCTATGTACAATTACATTTACTCACAAATTTATCTCTGAAATAACAAAATTTCATTGGCAAATTTGTCCCCGAGAAGATAACATTGAAGTGAGATCAACATGAATAAACCACATATTCAATTACAATGTCACGTTAAAATATCTAACGACAAAAATTTACCTATAAGCCATTTTGATTGATATTTTTTCACTTCAATTATGTATTTGTCAATTTACAAAATTCAGATATTAATGTTACCGACGCTTACAATTTTAAAAACTAATTTGCATATTCACTCTTTAAAATATCAAACATACTCTAATTCTTCTCTGTCTAAATCTAGCACAAAACAGCATAACATTGCATGAAACACCAATATTTTTCTGACTGTAAAACACAAAGTTCGTTCGTTCATTCATGATAATAGACATGATAAATTAATAGGCAAGATATGCAGTAAGGTGCAAGAGAGTTTCAAGTCCATCAGTGTTATGTTGCTGACCGGTAACCGGAAATGTCTTAATAATAGCAAACCCTTTTGCATTCACATACTTTCCTGTTCCTCCAATTATGGCAATTTGTGATTGTGACACTTGTGTTCTGTGTACTCCAAAGAAACTCAAACTATCTGCATAACCATTCTCTTCAAACTTTGCAGTGAAACCCATTACTTGACTTATTCCATCCACTGAACTTGCTATATAAAATCCTTGTGCTTTCCCTACTAATCCTGATCCCAACTCTTCCCCTTCTGTTATTTCATCATCAAACACTGTCATTGTACCAAACATCAGCTTTTGCACCGTCGTTCCTTGCGGTACTTGATTCATATTCGTCGCCGGGAAACCATTTCCATTGTTCACGTTATTGTTATTGAACACGCTCCCCGTGTTTCCACTCAGTCCGGTTAGGAAAGGAAGGTTGTTGTTGTTTAAAATTCCGTTGTTGTTATTGTTTTGGGGAATGCCGTTGTTTAGAGGAATGTTTGCACCGTTGGGCTTTGCAAATGCGACTTGAGCGTTGAGGGCGGGATTTGTTACGACTCCGGTCACTGCTCTTGCTGTTGGGTTGGAGCCGCCGAGAATGTCATGCATGAAAAATGACAGTGTGTGGTGCTGCTCGGGAATATCACTGGTTGTGGCTGCGACTGCCGGGGCACCAAGTGAGGGGAGAATGGAAGAAACAGGGGACTCTGCAAAATCACCAGCTGGTTCTTCTGGTGTTTCTAGTTCATTTAGGATTCGGCTTGAAGTTGTGGAAGTGACTGTAAGGAATATCAATGCCATAAACATTATGGCTTTGAGGGGTACAGTGGTAGCAATAGTGTCAAAGCGTGCCATGTTTGTTAGTGTTTGATAGTTCAATATTGTGTTTTGATGTTATGATAGAGTTATGTGAACATGTATAAATAGCAAGACTTGAAAGACCACTACGTATTATTATACAACAAAATGATGGAGTTGATGAGAGGAGTTGTTGTGTATATATGGAGCTGATAACTATCTTTCAGTCCTCCCTCCTTCTCATTGTAGTAGTTAGAACTAAACAGCAGCAAGTATTATATAATAATCTGATAAGTATTATATAGTAGTTGGAAATCTGAAGCCAAAAAATTCCAAAATACTGATTAATTGAAAATAAATAAAAAATTCATATGGCTTATTGAAAAAATGCATAATATAAATACTTATAACTCCATTCTTTTAAATAATTATGAAACTGCATAACAAGTTTACACCAGTATTATTGCTTTTTTATTTTGTAGATTACATTCTATGGCATATATGTTCTTTATGGACTCGAACCACAGAATTCAACGTTTGGGTGAACTTTCATGAAAACATTTTTATGCAAACCATGGGAGAGAGATGTAAGTATATTTACAAGTCCACTTGCACCTTATCATCCTCAAAGTTTTCCAGCTCCCCAAATCAAAATTTGCCTTTCTTTTCTCCATCTCTTCCAATACAAAGCATCCACCATCAACATTCCCAGACTTCAACAATCCAACAACCAAGCAATTAAACGTATCGGACCGCGGCCAATGTCTACTTGCCAACATACTTTCTCATACTTAGCTATGGGTTTCTTAGCTTCCTCATACTTTCCTTCAGAGCACAATCCTTCCATTCAAATTAGCATATTTTCCTTTATGTTTCATATCATCAAGCAAGGTCATAGCTTTATCCAAATCACCCTTTCGAAAACAAAAACCCAATGAGACTATTATAAGTAACAACACTTGACTGTACTCTATTCAGAAGCATTTCATCAAACACCTCACACACTTTTCCTCACTCACCTTTCGCCAACCACCCTTTGATCATTATATTCAACGTCATTGTATTTGGATCCCGCCCTCTTCAATGTCCGCGCATTCACGACAATTTAAATTTAATATTTTAATATTATAAAATTTAAATTAAAATCATCATTTTTTAGACTGTTTGATTAAAGATCAAACAACTATCAATGTGTCAACGCGTGAATGCGGGTACTTCTCCGACTACATAGCTACAAGTAGATTTTTTTGAAGCATGTTGAGTGACTGTAAAATACATGCGCAATTAAATTATTATTTTTTGTTTATTATCATAAAAATTATTATTTTTTAAATGATGTGTAACTTGTTTGAACATAATTATTATGTATAAATAATTTTTTAAATTGCAAAATTACTTTAAAAAATGGTTTTTGAAAAATAAAACGTGTTTATTTGGAAAAATATTTTAGTGAGGATTAGATGGTCCCCTGTGGGTAATTTGGTAAAACCAACCATCGATTTTCAAGGAGAACATGTTCTTCTCCTTACTATAGGATCCAAAGTCCAAACCCACCAAAAATTACATTGTCAAAATTAAACTAATGCTCAACCTAAAGAAGAGGTAACAAAGAAAATATTTTTGGAAGAAAAAAAAGAGAAAATAAAATACATACTACAAATGTAGATAGTGGAAGAAATATTGAACTACATATTATATATGGTAAAGTAGTCGTATCAACCAATAAAAATATCTATCTATTTTTAATGGTTTTTACTGTTACTATACCATAAAACAAGTGTAGAGGATTCAAACATAACAGAAAGACCTCAACAATAATATTGGTTTTGCCACAAATTCCCTTTTCATGAAGAAAAGTAGTGAGATTCAATCTTGTAATTGGAATACAAATTAGATCATTGGTCCTAGAAACAGTCAACTTTGATCGTTTATCCATATGATTATTTTGCCATAATATAATGAGTGTGTTTGTTTGAGTTTAAATAAAAATAATTTTTGTTTTAAATAATTTAGAGATTATTTTTTAAAAATTTAAAAAAAATGATTTTTTTAACTCCCGTTTGTTTACTATTATAAAAATGATTTTTAACTTGTTTGTATACAATTTTGTAAAAATGATTTTTTTTAAACTATAATGACCATTTCATAGACACGTCTTAAAATTTCATCAATGTCGTGCGAGAAAAAAATAGCCACTCCGTGAGGGAGAAAAACCCACCTAATAAATTGATGTAATTTGGGATTTTCAAAATAAGGTTGGAGTAATTGCATCATTTTCTCTTGTTAATGAGTTAAGTTCCGTGTTTTTCAATTGTGTTTAGTTTTTCTCTCACAACAAATGCCTACTATTTTTAGCTTTTCATTTTTAGCCAAAAAATGATTTTTTTTAACAAAATCATTTTAAAAAAATCTAAAACAAACACCGTTCACACTCTACAAAATGATTTTTGACTTGAAAAAATAGATTTTTTCATGAAAAAATCTGAAACAAACCCACTTAATACTTTACCTTCAAAATTAAGCATTTTCCAATCAAAACATTGAATCAAAGCTCCAACTACGATAGGCAATTGGCGCATTGCCAAAGACATACTAGGACAACCTCTCCTTCCATAGCCAAATGACTAACTCAAAGATGTGACCTTTAATATTAATCGGGCTTAAATTCTAACATACTTTTCTAGAAAAATTATTTTATGTACCCCCCATTTTAAAAAATAAGGTGTGAAATGACCAAATTGCCCCTGCGAATTCAGTAAAATTGACAAAAGTTGGACACACCCCCATTGTGAAATTTCCGGGAAAAAGTGAGTGGGAGAATTTTTGGTTTTTCCCGGAAATTTCAACTTCATTGAAATTTCCGGTA
>JBBPBP010009779.1:24564978-24576856 GCA_037974735.1 Cicer chorassanicum
GACAACAATTAAGTAAAAAGAATTATTTTCAACACTTAGAAAAAAAAAATCATTTCGATCCACATGAATAATAATACTTGTCCGATGCAATAAAGATAGATAGAGACATGTTTACTATTATGCAACAAAAATATAAGATAGACATTCTTCTAGATTTAAGAGGCAAAATGAAATATATTTGTCATTTATTTATTTTTTACTAGATATTTGTCATTTATTTATTTTTTTACAATATATTTATCATTTATTTAATAGTACTTTTTTAGGATAAATAAATATAAATCAACGATATTGCTAAACAAGAAAGTGAACAACTTATAAATTCATCCAACAACATGAGGATAGACAATAATAAAAATTACAACCATGACATATAAGTGATTTATGCATAAATGAAAAATTCTCTAGCATTAACTCTTGCATATCTATCTATGGTAGAAAATGAAAATGCCTATATGACTGACCCCATTTTGTGGTTTTGATCATTATTGATTTTAATCAAAATTGTAAAATGATTCTTTTGTTTTATTGATCAAAAAGAGTGTTCAAAGTAGTAATTTGATAAGGAGTTGGTTGGTGTGTATTAAATTTTTGCATATTCCTAAGAGCTTTCTTTTTGTCATTTTTAATGCATAGATAGAATCTATATATCGAAATATGTGCACATTATTCAATGCCTAATTTCAATTTAGTTTAATTATTTATTCTTTTTAGAAATATATTACCCTACTTCCATAAAAATTCATATTAATAAGAAGAACACAACACGACAAGGACTTAGCAAATTGAAAACAAAAGTATAAAGGAATGACATAAAAATAGGATACACGACCTGTAATTAAGTAATAAAAAAAGGGAAAAAATATAGAATACAAATGTGACTTGGGTAATAGAAGTTAATATATATACATAGTTAATTTTCTGACTTTATCATATAATAACTTTATTTTTTTCTTTTTTGTTCTCCATCAATAAATTTACTTTTTATATATTGCTAGAAGAGGTCAATTAAACTTTCAAAATATTGATCATATTATAACTAAATAGTTGTAAACTAATTAGTTCAATGCACATATTAATTTACAAAAATTAAATTAATAGTATTTTCATTTGTGATGATATAGAAGAGTTGCTTTGTGATACCGGTAACTTAATTAAAAAATGCTTATTAATTATTTAATTTTAATGTAATCGTTTGGAACCGAATAAATAATAATACTTTTGAGTCGCAATTCCTATTTTGTGGTTTTGATTATTGGTTTTAATCATTTTGGTAAAATGATTCCTTTTTCTTTCATTGATCAAAGAGTATGCTCAAAGTGGTAATTTGAAAAGGATCTCTTGGTGAGTAAGCCATTACTATCATACCTGTTGGCTAGCTAGGAAATTCAAGGGGTAGTTTATGGCACGAGTTACGTACTCTCAAATTTTGTCTTTACTTTAAAATAATGTTATATTTAATTTTCTGATATATAAGTTGGTTTGATTCCTAAAAAAGAGTTGCTTTGATGAATAAATGTGAATTCCAAAGAGAGAAAACAAAATAAGATAAAAATTTGCTAATTATTTTTAAAAGGGTTAAACATGTTTTGAGTCTATAAAATATCTACCTATTAAATTAGATTATCTTTGATGAAGAAATTTTATAAAAAAAAGGCTAATTAGGCTAAGTCTGAAAAACAATAACAAAAATTACAAATACAAATTTCTCTAACATTATTTTTTGCATTTTGATCTATGATAGGAAATGGACAAACCATGAGATAGATGGCATTAACTAAAGTTGGTCCCATTTTGTGGTTTTGATTATTTATTTTAATCAATTTGGTAAAATGATTCTTTTGTTTCATTGATAAAAGAGAGTGTTCAAAGTGCTAGTTTGATAAAGACTTGTTGATGTGTATCAAATTTTGGCATCATCTAACACCAAAATATCAATGTTCATTATTTGCTATTAAGGTTGAGAATCTTATCCTTCCAAAAACTTGTTAGCTTTTTGAAATGATTTTTCTTCTTTGATTTATATCACTCTCTTCATCGATCCATGTATATCAATCTGCTTTATCTTTTTCTTCATTTCATCATGTGTACCTTAAAATAAACTTTTCTCAACAATGGAAAAATTGGTTTGATGCATGCATCTCTAGCTTTCCATACTTCCATGTAAATGAGCATAGGGTGGGGTGGGGGACTAGAAAAATCAACCTGCATATAATAAATTCAAAAATATTGTGGGACACTTTTGTAAAAGATTTATTAGATTAGAGTTTGTCACTTTTCCAAAATATTGTTTGTCTATATTAGATTTATTAGATTGTCAACTGTGCGTTGGTATATCTCTTCAACCAAAATATTTGTCCAAGATTTTCTTATTAAAAATAAGGATTGTTTAATATGGTCTCAGTCTAGAGATAAATCTTGCTTTTTTTTTTTTTAATAAATGTTATATTTATTCCTTATTTTTTATTAATAATGATGAGTCTACCATTAGACTATTTTATTAGAAGTTCGTATTAGATATACCCTTAAAAATATTATATTAAGGTGTACTCTTATGTAGCTTAAAATTATAGTCACTCTTAAATTGTGATAATGTACATATTTTTTTAAATTATTCTTCTATTATTAAGAAGATAAATAATTTCAATAATAAAAAAGAGAGAAATATAGTATGCCTTTTAAATATGTCACTGATTTTGTGAAGAGTCAAATGTTACATGGATACAATTGCAATCCAACTCATGGTATACCCAAACACATAAATACAACCCATCAAATCCAAAATCTCAACGAGCATGTGAAACATTTGTTTTGGACCACAAGAAATCCTCTAGGCCTCCACCAATTACACATACTTTCTACTTATATATATATTAACTAGCTTATTCATATTTAGCTACTATTGCTTGCTTTGTAAAAAAATAAAAAAATACTATTGCATGCTCTTTATTTTACTAAAATTGAGTATTTGCTCATTTGCTCACTTGATATGTAAAAGGAAGTTTTCAAATTTGAGAACCGTGTAAAAGAGTTCATAAAAATGAAAGAATTGGTAAGTTGATACTTTAGCTTTTCTATATATCTACTAAGTTGTAGATTTGTATTTTATTAATAATATTTAAAATGTTATTTCAAAAATAAGAGTTTAATTTTTCTATTTTTATTAAAGATAAGAGCTTAATTTTATAATTCAAAAGAATAAAATTTAAATATCGTTTAAACAATTATAAAATATAATAATTATTAGTACTACTTTAATTAATCATAAATTTTTAAAAAATAATAACATTACATTATTTTTTTTCTATCTCTTTCCTATGTCTTTATCAATTTCCTTTCTTTGATAGAATCTTTAACACACTTATCAATGAGATGTATATTGCTTTATACTTATATTGTGGTCCATAGACTATTAGACACATATCTAGTACAAATCCACATCATCTGTATTGTGTTTTTTTATTTTAAAATAAATATCCAATGTATAATAGTTTTCACATAAGAATTCGTATAGGTAAGTTTTGTAGATCAATGGCTAGCATTTAAATGTTAATTATTTTTCTAGATTTATAAATTAGTGTCCTTTTGTGGATTTTAATTTAAAAAAAAAACGGCAATATGAATTAAAATTTGTATTATGATAGAAAATTTTATTTACATTTAATATACTCAACACACTTTAAATCAAATTATTTTTTATGGACAAAATCTATAGAAAAAAAAGGAAAATTAGACTGAATCTTGTCTTAAAAACAATAAAAAAAAAATGACAAATGCAAATTTCTCTAACATTATTTGTTGCATTTTGGTCTATGGTAGGAAATGGACAAACCATGAGATAGATGATGGCATTAACTAATGTTGGTCCCATTTTGTTGTTTTGATTATTTATTTTAATCAATTTTGTAAAATGATTATTTTGTTCCATTGATAAAAGAGAGTGTTCAAAGTGCTAGTTTGATAAAGACTTATTGGTGTGTATCAAATTTTGGCATCATCCTAAGGGATCTCTTTTGTCATTGTTTAATGCATAGGTTAATCTATATAAAAATCTGTCCACATTATTAAATATTTCAATTTTGTTTAGTTCTTTAATTTTTTTTTGGCAAAAATATTACCCTACGTACTTACATCAAAATTCATATTGATTAGAAGAACAAATAATTGGAAGACATTTTTCATGTGTGAAGATAAAATATTTGAAATACATTTTCATGTTATATATAGCAATATTATTGATTTTATTCAAACGAAGAAATGAACAAGCATAGACAAATTCAATGTCTCTAATAATGATACAGTGCATTTGTATCATTTTGTGAACTACATGGTTATACAAAGACAAATACTTTTGAGTCACATGTAAAGGCTATGTTTTACTTTTCATTTTAAGTGTAGTTTTTGCATGTGCTGTAGTGGCTAATAAGAATGAGAATAATAAAACTTATTTGAAAAAAGACAAACATAATAGAGTGTGGTTAATAAATATTTACTTTTTTTTTTTTGTGATATAAATATTTACTGATCTTACAGATTTTTGTACTGTTATATCTTAAAGAGTATTAATTCAAATATATTTATTTCTGTTGTTTATGTTAATGTTCAAACATATATTTGATTTATTTAACTCAACCTCAAGCATATCATTTTTTCTCACTTTGTATTTTCCCCAGGAAAAGTTTGTCTATTAATATTGGATGATGTGATCCGAGGAATACAAACGAGTTTGAAGTTCTATATATCAATAATTTAAATAATTAATTTGTGAAGCATATGTTGTGAGGTACTATTAATATTGTTATTATAAAAACATGTTTTATAATCTAATTATTGGGATAGCATATTGATCTCATTCTTAGTCCTGCTCACTTTTCCAGAATAATTATATGTTAGTTGTTTGAAGAATAAGTTGTAACAAATATTTCCAATTACTAGATTGAAGGAAATAGTTTAAGAAAAAAAATTAAAATTATAGTGAATCACTATATTTTATCTATGTGTTTCATGGCATGTAGTAAAATGTTTTGCTACTTTACAAATTTTAGTATTACAGAGCACCTTTAGTTATATAAACTTTGTTTTCTAGGTCTTTGTTATCTTTATTGTTTTTCCAATATGGATTATGGAAGCTTGAATAACAAATTAAATAAGCTTGATTATAAGTTAATGATTTAAATATAATATAACAATTTATTTTATGGCAACTCAAATGAGGTAAATGCATCAGCTTAATTGATAATGATTGATGAGATAATGTTTATGTTTTTGCTTAGCAAACTGACATACCTCACAAACATTTTTCATCATTCCAAGTGATAAAATAGTGCTTTTAGTGTCACAATTGAAGTCATTTATTAGACAAAACATGACCTTAGAGATTTTGGACTAATAATATTTACAAAAGTTCCCTAAAATTTGGTTTCTTTTAGTGAGATATCCTCAAGTAGTATAAACAACTAACTAGAATTTAAATAAAGTGTACAATTTTGAAATCTATTATAATATACTAAAATAAATCTACAATTCTATTGAATGACACACCACACACTTATGTGTCATATTATAATTCCACATCACTTATATTCTTATGTGTCACTATTTATATGTCTCTACAATTCATCTCACACATTTTATTTCTCAATTTAATTTTTGCATCTCACAGATCGTCATATATTTATGATTGTTGTATGATTGATGATAGTGATGCTATAAATTTATGATGAGTTTATGTGATGATGATGATGATGTATGATTAATGATAGTTATGTTATAAATTTGTGATGAGAATATTGGAGTAACCCAATAGTTGATGAAATAGTGGTGATTCGAATTTGTGTTTGAGATGACGGTATTAATGGAGATTATTAAGAATTTTTTAAGTGGAGATTATTTTGTCATCACATAGGTAGAGCCTGACAAGCCTGGTGATTTCGTGAAGTACAACTGAATTGAGCCTAATCGTGGCGGTCTACTGTTGAGCCTTAAGGCAAGATTGTTAGACCAAAGAGGTATTCGGGTGGTGAGTTCCTAGGTGACTTAAGGTAGCACTCCAAATTTCGAGAGCTACCATGCAACACACATTTACCTTGACTGCCGTGTATATGTGTCTCGGGTTGGGTTCAAGGGGTGGCATAGTATCAAGCCTCATAACCAAGTACTTTAGAGTTATATTGGTATCACATTGTGTAGAAGTGTTTAAGCTCATGCATAACATTTTAACTTCCAGATTAGATTCCAACTTCCTTTCATTTTGAAATTGGAAGTACCAATAAAGTCATTCAGACATAACCTGTAAGCACTTCGGACATTGTACATGTCACTAGAGTCGGTTTTCTAGATTCCAATATCCTCACTAATTAAGTCAAAAAGAGGTGTTTTTAGAATATTTTAAGCAGTGCTAGGATAAAAAATTGTTGTTACCAGGGATTTATTCTATTCTTTATGTCAAGGCATAATCAAACTATCAACACATGCATTTGCATGCTGATCGTGCATCCCTAGTGGTTTAACAAGGCTAGACTCATCACTTAGCCAATTTTCATTCCACAAATGGATACTAGATACGTTTCAAACACTCCACTGAGACCCCGTCTGCAAAAGAGGTTTAGCACTATAAAGACTCCTCCAAACATATCTTAGACTGTAACCAAGGTTAGCAAACAAAAAATCACTTCGGGGAAAATATTTATCTTTAAAAAAACGAGTGACAAGGCTGTTCAGGTTAGATAATAACCTTCAACCTTGTTTACCAAGCATAAAGAGATTGAAAGCACTAATATTTTTAAAACTCACACCCTCATCGCGTTTAGCTATTGCAAGTTTGTCCTACTTTAGCCAATTGACGCCTCTATCATGTCCTCCATTTTTGCCCCACCAAAATCAATTCATCATTTTTTTCAATATCATCCCCTAAAGCAAGGGGTAGCCGGAATGTGCTCATTACATAGGACATAATAGCTTAAAGAACATATATATTTAGGACTTTTCGACCTGTTTAGGAGAGACTTTTACTACTCTATGAGTTGATATTCCGCCAAACTTTGTCCTTAATGAATTTGAAGGAATTTTTTTACTTCTACAAAATATTGAGGATTGTCCCAAGCATTTTCCAGTCCCTAATACCAAGAGCACACCTAAAAGGTTCGTACTCATTCCATTCAAGTCTTCATTCAAATTTTTGCTACAGAACACCTCTTTTTTTGTTGTTGCAAATTTATAGTTTAATCTGACGCAACTTTGTAAACAAACAAAATATTTTTCATAGTCTCTACTTCTCTAATAGATGCTCTAAATAACAAGAAGCAATCATCTGCAAACAGAAGGTGTGAAATAACTGGACATTTTAGCACACTTTGACTCTATGGAGGTCACCACAACTTTCTGCCTTTTTGATTAAGAGCCTTTTAGCACATAAGATGAATAGATACGACGATAATGGATCACCTTGTCGGAGACCTCTTCCTGGGATAATAGGATCAAAACCATAGTTATTTACTATGACATTGTATTCTACTAACTCAACACAAAGCATAATCTAATTCATCCACTGATTTGAAAAACCCAAAGTAGTCAACACCTCTCGAAAGGTAACTGCAATTGATGTCGTCCTAACTTTGTTGGTATCCAGTTTCAATGCGACGTCACCAACTCTACCACAGGTCTTGGTTTTCATGTGATGAACAATTTCAAGTGCTGACATTGCATTGTCAAATATGGACCTATTTGGTACAAAAGCTGATTGGTGATACACATTGATGTATAACATATTTTAATCTGTTGTAAGAACCTTCACCATAATCTTATAAATCACATAACAAAGAGCTATAGGCCGCCAATCTTTTATGGTCTTCTGTTCATCATCTTTCAAGATGAGAGCTATATTGGCAATATTTAGTGTACTATGGAATACACATTCATGAAAAATTTCACTGCCACATTCTCTCATCGTGTTTATGTATTGCAAGCTTGTTCCACTTTAGCCAATTGACGCCTCTATCATGTCCTCCATTTTTGCTCCACCAAAATGAATTAATCATTTGTTTCAATATCATCCCCTAAAGAAGGGGGTAGCAGGAATATGCTCATTACATCAGACATAATAGCTTAGAGAACATATTTATTTAGGACTTCTCGACCTGCCTAGGAGAGACTTTTACTACTTCATGAGTTGATCTTCCGCCAAACTCTGTCCTTAATGAATTTGAAAGATTTTTTTTACTTCTACCAAATATTGAGGATTATCCCAAGTATTTTCCAGTCCCTAACACCAAGAGCACACCTAAAAGGTTCGTAATCATACCATTTAAGTCTTCATTCACATTTTTGCTAGAAAACACCTCTATTTTTTTTGTTGCAAATTTATAATTTGATCTCACGTTGTTTTGTAAAAAAACAAAATATTTTTCATAGTCTCTAATTCTCTAATAGATGCTCTAAAGAACAAAAAGTAGTCATATGCAAATAGAAGGTGTGAAATAACTTGGGCATTTCGACACATTTTGACTCCATGGAGGTTACCACACTTTCCGCCTTTTTTATTAACGTCAATAGCCTTTTATCACATAAAATGAATAGATACTAAGATAATGGATCACCTTGTCAAAGACCTGTTCTTGGGATAATAGGACCAACACAATCATTATTCATTATGACATTGTATTCTACTGACTGAACACAAACTTTGATCAATGAAACAAAGGAATCATTTTTACCAAACTTTGTTGGTATCAAACTTTGTTGGTATCCAGTTTCAATGTGACGTCACAAACTTTGTTGGTCAACACCTCTCCAACATTGTGTGATTTCTTGAAGAAACTTAATAACAGTTAGTTCTACCCCAAGCCTCCATATCATTAGCACAAGTTTCTAGTTTAGCAAGAAGATCCAGATAGGAGTTAAAAACCACCGTGATCGAACAAAATCATCAAACTCATTTTCAAGTAAGCATGCATTTTCAAATTAACTGTACGAGAAGTAGAACATGTTGGTCTTCTTCCCATGTGTCGCAATAACAAAGGGTAATGATATGAAACCAGAGCTAGTAGATTTTCAAGATTTGCATTGGGAAAAATTTGCTGCCACAAAGAATTAGCCAAAGCAAGATCCAATCGTTCCTCCACAGCTCGTACACTTTCCAAACTCTTAAACCACGTAAAAGGGTAACCATCCATATACACATCAGTCAACTCAGAGTCGGACACTGCTTGTTAGAAGCCATTTATTAACCATTGCGCTCGATCCACTCTGCCCTTTTTGTCTTCTAAAGACCAAATGTCATTAAAATCCCCAATTATGCACCAAGGTAAATTATAAACTAGTGCAAGGTTACCTAACATATTCCAAGCATCTATCCGACAATGACTCTCAGGATAGCTATAACACTTTGTCAACCGCCATCGTCCAACACTACTCTCCACCACATCAACATCAACATGATTGGTTAACAAACCAGTAATAACGCAATGAAAAGATGAGCCCTAAAACATGGTTATGCCTCCCTCCACTTCCTAAGAATTAACAATTTCATCAAATAGTTAGTTAGCTATATCTTTGTCATTGACATTAATTTAAAGCTCCTTGTCTACTGTCCAATAATCCTAGAGAAATTTTAACATTTTTTATTAAATATGAATTTTTTAAATGACATAAACTCAAGATAAAAGTAATAAAAATATGCACTTAGAAATCAAATTTTGATATCACTTTTTGCGGAATAATTTTTTATAATGCTATAAACACATATGCAAAAAAAAAAAAAAACAATTCAAAATATATATTCAAATTTCAATAGAGACTAAAATTGCATGCATGATAACTTTGTAGGGATAAAAATATGAAAAATGTGATTTTTTTATCGAGACTACAAACAAAATTAATTTTTTTTTTTATAGAAATTAAAATCTTATTTAGCCATCAAATCAAATTATCGCCACTGAACAAACACATTAAAAATAAATTAATTAACATTATTCATTAATTTGTTGGAATTTTAACACTAACTAAAAATTATATATACAAGTTATAGAAAATATCAATATTTCAAGAGAAATAATGAACGGCGTACCTTTAGAATTTGAGAGAGATCACACTTGAGAGAATAAACATGAGAGATGCACTAACCTCATTCCTATATAGAATTAAGAGTGTTCTCAACAATGAGTTAACCATATAATGAGACAACGATTAAATAGTTAAATGACTAAATGAAAAAATCTCTCATTAGACTTAATAAAATGGTTCAACGGCCCATCACGATGCATTCAAAAACATAACTCAATACATATTTATCAATTACTTAGTACTTAATAACTATATACCATAATTTATATTTAATAATAATTCCCAATAATTAATTATTATCAATCTTATAGTTATAATTAATATTCTAACATAATTAACCAACTCTCCAACTAAAAACCATTACTTTGAAAACATATAGAAAGCTAAAAATAATTTAATGATTTAACATTTACAAACAAAAATTAACTCGAATTAAATTGTTTAGTATCATTTTATTTAATTTTTCATCAGAGTAACAAAAATAACAAGTATGATAGTAACTCCTGCCATAATCTATCCCTTGAATTTCCTAGCTAGCCAACAGGTATGATAGTAACAAAAATAACAAGTAATTGAATTTTAAGTTCTTTATTTGTGAACGAATTTTTTAAAATATTGTAAACATGCCAACAAAAAATAATTCAAAAATATATGTTTACTCAATAACATAAACTAAAACTGTGTATAAGACTGTTTGATAGGAATTAAAAATTATGTTATTTTAGAGAGACTAAATTTAATAAGTCAATATATTATAAACTCAAAACACATTTAACCCTTTTAAAAAATAACTCATAACAAAATATTTATCTTATTTTGTTTTCTCTCTCTTTGGAACTTACATTTATTCATCAAACTAACTCTTTTTTTTTAGGAATCAAACCAACTTATAAACTAGAGAATTAAATATGAAATTCTTTTAAAGCAAAAACAAAATTCGAGAGTACTCACCAAGACAAAATTATGACATTATTTCCTAGCTAGCCAACAGGTATGATAACAATGGCTTACTCACCAAGAGCTCCTTATCAAACTACCTCTTTGAGCACTCTCTTTGATCAATGAAACAAAGGAATCATTTTTACCAAAATGATTAAAATCAATAATCAAAACCACAAAATAGGACCTGCCTCAGTTAATACAAACTATGTCATTGGTTTGTCCATTTGCTTCTATTAATCGATATGCAAATAAATGCTAGAGAAGGTCGTGATTGTCATTTTTTGTTATTGTTTTTTAATCATTTGTCTTTTTTTTTTCTTTCCTAGATTTTCTTCTTCAGATATTATCTTATTTGATTAGTATCAAATACTAAATACGAATTAAGAAGCATTTTTTTAAGTTACCTGTATCTCAAGCAACTCTTCTATATCATCACAAATGGAAATACTATTAAGTTAATTTTTGTAAATCAATATGTGCAATGAACTAATTAATTTACACTAATACTATTTAGTTATAATAGGATCAATATTTTGGATTGACCTCCTCTAGTAATATATACAAAGTACATTTATTGATGGAGAACAAAGAAGAAAAAAAAAGTTATCACATGATGAAGTGAGAAAATAAAGGATGTATCACAATGTTCTTGCAAACGGGACAAAGACTTAAGTTTATAAGAGTAAAACATTCAATTCAATGAAAGTAAATATTTATTGTATATGAGGTATTAGTTTCAATGGTTAAAATTTGAGTTTGTAATTTCAAAGAATATAATTCAAATTTTACTTGAAACATTTATAAAATAATCATTAGTATTACTAATATAAATGATAATTTTCTCTGCTCTAATTTTTTTTAAGTAAGTATTTATTAC
>JBBPBP010009779.1:24584869-24595244 GCA_037974735.1 Cicer chorassanicum
TAAACTTTTTTGCATTTATTACTCTGTGAATCCAACCCTACTAATTCATGACAAGGTTGATTGGATATAATAACCATGAATATGAATAAAAAGTTATTAATAACCATGAACAATAGATCATTTTATTTTTAGACTTATGACAACAATTAAGTAAAAAAAATTCATTTTCAACCCTTAGCACCAAAAAAGAAAAATCATTTTGATTCACATAATAAATATTTTTTGTCCTATGCAATAATGATAGATAGACATGTTTACTATTATGCAACAAAAGTATAAGATAGGCATTTTTTTAGGTGTAAGAGGCATAAGGAAATATATTTGTCATTTATTTATTTTTCTACAAGATATTTGTCATTTATTTAATAGTACTTTTCTATGATAAATAAATATATACCAACTTTATTACTAAACAAGAAAGTGAACGGCTTATAAATTCATCCAACATGAGCATATATAGAGAATAATAATATCTTTTATTTATTTACAATAGCTCTTTTAGTGTCTATGAAATGTGAGAATTGACCATGATATGATGAGATAGAAAAGTGCATGATAAATAAATAAAAAATAAAAAGAAATAAAAAGAAAAAGAAAGAAAGATAGAAGAGTGAAAAAATAGAGGAAATTTGGATTTATAACGGCACATTATATTAGGATTTGAACATGTAGCGGTATCTGAGGTTCCATGTAATAATAATAAATAGAGAACATGATATCTGTGGTTCCAGTGGAGTTGCTCTGCGTTTTCCTTTTCCTTATTTGCCAAATTCAAATTCACTAACTTCACTATCATCAAAAAGTGTTTTTACTAAAATGAAAACTGAACCTCGTCTAGTAAAAAATTGCTAGTTATTTGGAGATAAAAAGTTAATTTAATAACTGTGATATATAAGTTAAGGAGTTCAAAGATAAGAAGATCAATAATTTTATTCCGATCTTTAACATAATTCTAATAATTACTAACAATATCAATATAATATTGATTGGATTGTTTAGAAAAAAGAATTTACTTGTGAATATAAACTTTTTTGCATTTATTACTCTGTGAATCCAACCCTAATAATTCATGACAAGGTTGATTGGGTATAATAACCATGAATATGAATAAAAAATTATTAATAACCATGAACAATAGATCATTTTATTTTTAGACTTATGACAACAATTAAGTAAAAAAAAATCATTTTCAACCCTTAGCACCAAAAAAGAAAAATCATTTTGATTCACATAATAAATAATTTTTGTCCTTTGCAATAATGATAGATAGACATGTTTACTATTATGCAACAAAAGTATAAGATATGCATTTTTTTAGGTGTAAGAGGCATAAGGAAATATATTTGTCATTTATTTATTTTTCTACAAGATATTTGTCATTTATTTAATAGTACTTTTCTATGATAAATAAATATATACCAACTTTATTACTAAACAAGAAAGTGAACAGCTCATAAATTCATCCAACATGAGCATATATAGAGAATAATAAAAATTACATGAGATATAAGTGATTTATACATAAATGAAAAATTCTCTAGCATTAATTCTTGCATATCTATTTATGGTAGAAAATGAAAAAAAATCCATGAGAGAGTATGCATTTACTTATGCCGGTCCCATTTTGTAGTTTTAATTATTATTGGTTTTAATCAAAATTATAAAATGATTCTTTTGTTTCATTGATCAAATAGAGTGTTCAAAATGGTAATTTGATAAGAAGTTGGTTGATATGTATCAAATTTTGACATAATCCCAAGGGTTTTTTATTTATTTTTTATTTCAATTTTGTTATAGATGCAATCCTTATCAAAATATATTCAATGCCTAATTTCAATTTTGTTTAATGCATAGATGCAATCTATATCAAAATAGATGCAATTTTGTTCAAATAAATAAAAAAAACAAATTGGAATTTTTGTAACTTCTTAAAAAGGGAATTTTTCTATGTATAAATGATGTATAGAAAATGTAAAACATCTCTTTTTTTTTTTGCTAAGGTTTGAAATGATTTTTTTTAATTAACTGTTGTCATAAGTCAAAAATAAAATGATCTATTGTTCATGCTTATGGGAAAATTATGGGGCCTTTCGCACCTTGTATTTGAATTTCCACCTTGAGGACAAGGTAAATTTTAGAGGAGGGGGTAATGTTATGAATAAGGAAAATTACAACAAAACTACAACGATAACACATGAGCAAGGACACTTGGCACAAGATCCAACCATCAAGGAAATTAGAAAGAGCATGAGAGAGAAGTTCCCTAACAGAAAATATTCGAATGACTTTATTAAATAGATCAAGGAATGGCAATCATAGGAGTAAATGAATGGATGATGAAATCACTTTCTCTCCCTCCCTTTGAGCCTTCTTAGCTTTCTGTATTTCCTCAATTGTATTTCAATTTCTTTAAAGTAAATTGTACTGTTGTTTATAAAATTTATTACAATTTATCACTGGTGATTCTCTTGTTCTGCTTTCCTCAAAATTGAATCATAACACAAATTTTATGAGAAGATACAAATAAAAATATCAAATGTAACCCTTGTTGACATGGTTAACCCCAACAATCCTTACTGCAACATAATGGTATATTGAGCAAATGGAAAAAAAATATTTTTTTATTAGATATTAGTGTGAGTTGGCGAGAAAATGTTGGACGTCGATGTAGGTCAAACATAATAACACATCTAATTCTAAAAGTATCCGTATTTTATATTATATATCATATAACAAATGCAAAACCGTGTTCTAGTGGTAAATAGTATTTTTGTTGAAATTCATGTTGTTTGAATAGATTTCGGTTGTAAATTTATATTCCAATTATAAATGTTTATGCATCGTGTGTCATGAACGTGAGAATAAATTATAAAATGAAGATAGAAGTATAAATAGTAGTTGATAAATAAAATATTATATATGATAACAATAATAGAAGGTTTTAATTTCTAATATTGTTACACAAATTTTATGGCAAGATACCAATCAAAATATAAAAAGTCACTCTTGCCGCAATAGTTAACCACAACAATCCTCACCGTAAAATAACGAGATATTTATTAATTATTATTATTATTATGATTATTATTATTATTATTATTCCGAATTATTATTAAGATACTTTATTAGCCAATTTCGGTCCAACAAATCAATCAAGTTAACTAATTACATTTTGACTAGTCAAAATTACATAATCCAAATCATTATTAAGATACTTAAATAGCCAATTTGAATTCAACGAAATCAATTTTATTAACTAATTTAAATTTATAAAAGTTAATCATTAACTATATAATGCCACTAAGGAGTAAAAGCAAACAATTAATATCGTTAATTGAAAAAAAAATTATACAATATGAGTCGTTACATTTCTCTTGTGGTGTTTGTTTTATGTGTTGTGTTTATGTGTTGTGTCCACATATGCTATGAAAGTTGTAGATATTGACACCATTTGCAAGTATGAAAACGTTAACACTTCACTTTGCATAACTCTACTCAAATCAAAGCAAGGTGCAGATCTAATTACCCTTGCCCAATACACCATTGATGTGTTATATCCTGAAGTGAACAACACGGTCAAACTTATCAAGACACTAATTCATCAATATGATAAAGATCCTGAAGCAAAATCCCATTACAGGGAATGTTTCGAATTTTTTGGTGGGATAGGTGGTTCTGTTGATGATTTTGAAATAATTGAAGACAAGATGAAGGGTGGAGATTACGGTGGGATGAGCGAGTATGTATTATATATCATAGCAGATTGTGATGAATGTATTAGTGGAGCCTCACCAGGTGAAATCCCTTACCCGGATAAATCTTTTGCTCCATAAATATGCGAAAGTTGTTAAGGATGTTGCTTTTATTCTCTTTGCTATATCAAATTTTTTGATAGGGAATGTTTAGTTTGCAATTTGTATTTTTTTGGATAATGCAACAATAAATGAGTCAAATTTGACGGTAATAAAATTTGAAGAATATAAATAGCATTTTCTATTACTATTATTTTATATTAGATTCTTATGTTTTTTAAATAATTTTTTTTTTCTTGTATATAATTTAAGCATTTCAACCTGGATTAATATTTAAAATATTTAAACATATTATTATAAAATAAAATGTCATTTAATTCATGATTCTCAAAAGGGAACTTTAGACTAAAACATAGAATTTAATCTCGTTAGTATGTTAACTAATTAGTATATTTAGAGATGTCTTATATTATACATTTGCAAACGTTTTTTTAAAAAATAAAATATATTTAAGAAAATAGATATTTAAATATGTTACATGTCATTCGTTTGCAAACGTTCTTATGTTACATATTTATTATAGTGCTACCTATAGTAGATTCAATCTCACATTGAATTGGACTATAAAAATTCATTTGTAATATGTACACGAATAAGTGAATTGAAAGCAATAAAATTTGATCAGAGTGATGAAAGTTTTGAATGCCTTGTTGGAAGCCTAATCACCAAAAGTATCTTCAGTTTTGTTTAATTATGTTTTCTGCCATCTTTATCAACAATCTTGAAGTGAATTAGTGAAGTTTCTCAACAAATTGACGAGGTGAACATGAATCAGTCATGACTTCAACAATTTTGAATTAGGCCAACAATTTGTTTTTCTATTTTTTCTTATTATATCATTACTCATGTGGACTTAGAGGAAAATTTATATATTTTCTAAAACACATTTTTTCTAAGGACAAAATCATGAAATCTTACTATTTTGATAAAATAATACGTTGGAGTGTATAAAAAGTAGACATTAAAAATAGTCAATATACAACTTTTGTATTTTTTTTATTATTGTGTCGTCACATATATTTACCAAAACAAATAACAATTAGTCAATCTAATAAAAAAAATTGTGTTTTGTTTCTCTTATTAGTTATCAATGCATATATTTACCATGAACATTATTTCGAAATTTTTTTAATATGTGTAGGAAAAAATGTTACAATTTTAAAAATTCCTACATAACTTATATACTTTAATAAAAATAGAGTTTACAATTATCAATTATATAATTTATCTTTTAAATCATGGTTAATATTTTATGTCTATAGACCATAAAAAATCAGCTAAATGGTACAAATTTGATATTGTAAATAAAGTTCAAATCTAACTTGAAACGGTTGTAAAATTGTTAATTTTTTTTATGATTAAACTTTTACAAGATATTGTTCTTTTATCTTTTTATTAGCAGTAAAAATACTCATTTAATTACAAACTCTACAATATCTTTTATCGCATTTTTTTTATAAAACCATATTCTAGTTAACTAATTAATTTCTTTATCGAAGGGTAAACTTGTAAAACCATATTAATTGTAAAAAAATTTAATGCTACATCAAACTTTCTTAATTATCGCAATTTACTAAAAGAAATCCTATATTTAAGTACGGATATAGTAATTAATACTCAATTCGATTATTTTTATATGAGACAATTGAGTTATAATTTGGTCAATAAAAATTGATGTACGTAGTCTATATGAATCAAATATATCAACTTTTATTGACTAAATAATAATTCAATTATCTTTTATAAAAAGAAGAAACGAACAGAGTAATTAATAAAGCACAAACGTGAGGGAATAGAGGCAATAGATCAATTAAACGAGAGAGACGTAACTAACCAAACTAGGTGAGGGGTGTTTTCTGTATATGCGAGGGAGGGTTGATAGTATGTAGTTCAATACTTCAACTAACCTATTGGGTATACTTTTCAATATAGTGTAACAAATGCATCAACTAGGATGTTGAATTTCAATGAATTATGTAACGAAATGTCAAGGCCATAGAATTAACACTTGGTTGATATTAAAGATCTATTAGCCTTGGTGTGGAAGTTATCCACGATGCTCATAAGTTTCATGAAACAATATTTTGGATTTAGAGATGGATGCAAGTTTTACAAAGAAAATGAGTTGTCTAGTGTTTTCTTTTGTACGTAGTTGCTACTCCAACCCTTTGCCGTCGTAAAACTTTATTTGTATTCGGGGTTAAAATATCCTTTATATTTTCGTTCTAATATTATTTTGATTATAAAAAAATATCACACATCAAAACTTAATCAAAATTTTAAGACAATCATTATCTCTCTACATTGTAAAATTCCTACTAGAAAAATGTTTGAATCAATGAAAAAAATTAGAGAGAAATGTGAAACCTTTAGTCTCATTGCTATAACTATAGTAACAACAAGCAAAATAAAGACACATTTTATTTATTTTTGTTTACGAAATTTTTTCCTAGTAGTGATATTATGTGAAATAACATGCCTGCTTATAGTTTGTTTATCAATAATTTAATCAATCGTAATATTTTAGAATTATTATTACTCAATTTCAAATTTTGTATATTAGGAATAAACTAACTCGAAGAATTTGTACGTTTTGATTAAATCCTTTATATATATTTTCTTTAATACATTTTCTTTCATTTGTTAAAATTTATATCGATCTTACTAAATTCACATAGGATCTATATAATTTAATGAAATTTATGTAAATTTTAACCAATCAAATTAAAGAGAGTGCGTTAAAAAATGTGTTGTTAACATTCATCTTTTGATATATTTCATCAATTGTATGTCCTAAGTTTGATCCTTGCCTACTAGGTGAGAGTAGAGTTGTTAAAATGATCTGGACCAAATGATATAGGCTGTTTGGTCCACATATTAATATAAGCTGGACCTTAAAAATGAACGACTCTTTTTGTTTCAGTCATCTTTGTTACTCATGTTCTTCTTTATTATATTTCTCTAAACTATTTTTATCATGAAACTTCATGGTATAAATTTCAAAGTTTCAAAAAATTATTATTTCTCATTCGTTTGTTTTAACATTATTTGTACGTTTTTTATTTTTATTTTTATCATTAATATTCTAATATATATAAAAGTTGGTTATCCACTTATGAAAGGATTTCCCTCCCATGTCATAGGTAAATTAAATATTTTTTATTAAATCTGTAAATTAATTATATTTGTTAAAATATCTTAATTAGTTTTTTTTAATAATTAACATGTTTTTAATATTTCAATTTTTTTTTAATTATGCACACTCTGTTTAGATTTTGTTGACTCTTTACATCCTTTTATTTAATAAAGAAGTAATTTTTGAAACTTTATATAATAAAATATTTATAAAGTAAGATGGTCTGATAGTAGATTTTGGTAAATGTTAGGAATAATAATTATTTTATTATGGAGTAAGTTTTTATTATACATGCTTTTTAATTTTTTACAAACCACAAATTTTATTTTACAAGCCTTTGTAAAAAACAATTACAAGTTACATTTAGTGATTGTTCTGCTTAATTTCTTTTTTACATGCTCCACTTTTTCATAGATACTTCAATTTATTTGTAGTTTGTTTAAGATGTAGTTTGTTTAAGATATAGGTTGGAGATGTCTCACTACATATATAAAATAATAAGTGTAAACCTTTTCACGTAGCAATTTTCATATATTTTAAAATTTAATATGAAATTTTTTATTGAAACTAATTATTAAATTTAATTTCAATTTTTTTGTTTTAAAAAAATTATCCCTTAAAATAATAATAAAATATGTTAATTCAGTTTTCTTTCCGTGCATTGCACGAGTGTACGATCTAGTTTTAACCGATGGAAATTTTACAAAATTCACTATTAAATTGAAAGTTTATATCATATATATAGATTATCTATGTAAAGTTTTGCACAAATCTACAATAATTGATATGTTATTGAGGTACATTAAAATTATCTTATTAATTTTTATTAGTCTCAATAACCAATCAAATGATTTTAGATTTGTACAAAAATTTATATGAATGATCTATATGATATAAACTTTCAATTTTTCCATATATTAAAAAAAGAGCAAATAATACATGCACCATCAATGTAATTTTTATACATTAATGTCCAATCCGAGTGCAATATTTTGTGGTTATCTTTAAGTTGCATTTATAAAATGAACTTATGTGATATACCGCGACTTCTCATTGAATGTTGATGTAAAGCTATTTTACACCTACAATGTATGGTCATTAATTAGCTCTTAAAAAAATCTATAAATAAAATAGATAACAATATTTTTACTAAATTATCCTTATTAAGTATTGATGTGTTCACCATTATCATAAATGTAAAGTGAAACATATCAACTTTAGAATTGTAAAAGTAGTATTAATTAAAAAGTACAATTGAAAAAAAAAGTAACTAATATTGTTTTGAAAATTAAAAGTATTATTTTAAATAATTTTTTTAACGGAAGGATTAGAAGACAAAATTAATAGTTATATTTCAAAATATATATAATTCATAAAAATTGATTTAGTCTACACTATAATATAGTTTCAGAATTAAAAATAAAATATATATTTTGAATCATTTCAATTGAATTTATTTATATTTAATTTAAATATATAAAAGTTACACTATGAATAGTCAATTCAAAATAAATTTTGTTTTAAAAATATAAAAGTAGTTAGATAGGCAAGTTGTTACTGAATTAGACACAAGAGATTGAGAGTGGGGACATGGTTCTAGTTTTACGATGAAATTATACTATGAACTAGTACTTTGAAATTTTAACAACCGTCGATAAAACATTCCAAAAATATAAGTTTATAATTCTAGTCTTTAGGATGAAACAATAATCTGATTAATTAATGTTGGTTTAAATTTCAAAACGTGTGGATGTGGTTTTGCATCGTGCCCATTCGTAGCAATGTTTGACGTTCTAATACAAACTATTGTTCCACCTTGGAGTAGACTACATGTCCATGCAAAATGCTCCAATAGGCATAACCACTAGGCTAACAACCATAACATGTCAAACTATATGAGTTAACATTTATCAACCTATAATGACCAATATTAAACCATCTAGAGAGAGAGACCTAAATGACCAAAAAAAAGTGATGAAATCTCTTTCTACTACTTACTTGCCTACTTCAGTAAAATGTTGCTAAAAAAAAAATAAGTTCTACAAATGTTGAGGATATATAAGTTCTTGAGAAGTTTTTCTGAATTAATCTTAAACTGGAATATACTTTTTTTTTAAATGATCCGTTTGAGACTTATAGAAGTCAAAGACACCACCTTTGTATTTTTCATCATTTGCAATATCTTTAGAATCTTCATCTGATCAATAATGTTAATGACTTATTTTCTAAAAATTGGTACACTCAAGAGCACAAGTTAGATAACACTTATAATCAGAATCTTTAATCTTTAAAACAATTTTGTTATTATTAAAACATTTGAGAGAGATTTTGTCTCGACAATCTCCCTCTTTTTGACGATGACAAAATTCTTGAGATTATGATTTTGAAAAAAATTTGTCATAGGTATATAATGTTTAATTTTTTATTCTAACTTATGCTCCCCTCAAATAATGCATTATGTTTTTAATTAAATCAATAACAAATGAGTCTAAAACAACTTCAACTATTTTTAAGTAAGTTATTATAAAAAATATTTTTAAAAATATAAAGTCAAAATCACTTTTTAAAAATCTTAAACAAGCAGACTTAATGAGATTTTTTCTAGAGTTAAAAAGCTAATTTCTGTGTGCGGTCACCCACACCATATTTGACCCCTAATGTTATTATGGTGTCTTGGTCTACGATACTTCGTCCGTCTCATAATGAGTGTCATTTAAAATTTGTACATACATATTATAAAATACAATAATTAAAAGAAATAGATAAATTATTTTACTAAACTACTCATCTTAACTATTGATACACTATTATCAATGCAAAATATTACAATATTTTAAAAATTGTATATATAGTAATAACTAAAAATTAGTATAAAAAATAATTAAAATTACATTAAAAATTATAAATATTTATTTTGAAAATATATTTTTCCTGCTAAAGTGATTATGACATAAATTGCATAACTGGTTTTTAAAAAATCATGATTTTGTAGGGATAGATAGGTCTATTCACATCGTGACGATATCCCTACCAACCGCCCTTCTTAGATATCAAATAAATGTATCTTTTGCATTTACGTTTTCACATTAAGTTGACCATAATCTACATTTTAAAGTTTCCTAAAAATCAAGGTCAATATACATTGAAACATGATAATGACAATTCCACAATTAAATCAAACAAATGCTAAGTCAAATTTATGATAGATTATTTTTAGAGGTTACCATTTTTTAAATGTGAAATAATAATATAAAATTGATAATTTTACAAAAATAAATTAAACATTTATTGATACATACTATTATATTATATATACACTATTTCTGTCTCAAAATATAGCTCTTGAAATTTTTTCTTTTTCTTTTTTATAATACTATTTTACTTTTTTAACTGTATTAATTATTTCTTTATAAATTTTCTTTAATTA
>JBBPBP010009779.1:24595286-24611449 GCA_037974735.1 Cicer chorassanicum
CTTCAATGAGAAACTAGTAAAATAGTCTAAATTACCAACACATTTAATTATACAATCGACTTTTTTAACTCTTGTGATTTAGTCAACAAGATTATATATATAGGGACGAATATAATATATGAGAAGATATCAAATTACACGATGTTTAAGGTTCTGATTCTTTTGCTAATGGTTAAAATTAGATTATACCACTTTTTTAAAATATTTTTTTACAATTGAAAAGATATTTATTTTACAAAGCAGCACCAATGACCAATTTACAATTGTCCAAGAAGAGATTTGAACCTAGAATTTAAAACATATACATTAAAAAAAATTGATAGACAATTTTTTATAGAAAAATTTGATAGACAGTTAAAAAGTTAATTTTACTTTATTTTAAAAAAATTATAAATGATGTCTACTTTAAATCTTATTTGTGAATATATGTTTAAGCAATAAGTTTATTTATTTATTTTTGTAAGATCTAGAAGCCTCATTTTTAAATGTCGTTTTATGCCTTAAAACTTGTTGAGTTGGTCCTGCCTATAAATCATCTATATGTTTCTTTTAAAATGTTACTTCTAAATATGAATAATCTTAATTTGTTATGCATTATTAGAGTGTAAATATGTACATATTTCTAAATATGAATCGTAAAATTGTAGAGACAAAATTTATTAAATGTTTAAAAAATAAATAAATTATTTTATATCAAACATATTTCAAACAACCCAACTACCACCTCTTCTCTTTGTTTCCGGCAACTGAAGTCTACGGGTCTCTTTAGGATAGAACTTTATGATTCTCCTTGATTGATGTCAAATCAATCACCAAAGTAACAAAATTAAACATGTCACAAAAATCAACTCATATTTATTTTTGTCGAATAAGCATAACTAATTTTAATTAATTGTGTGCTATAATTTTCCAAAGTCAATCTACAATTGTGTCGTATATAGATAGAAACTTCATCAAGTTCATCATCCTTTGTAAAAGCAGCTATGAAAGATTCCTTACACATATTTTTTCAAAACTCATTTTTTTCTTCCTAACCGGTAACAATCAATTTTTCCACTTCTACTTTGACACATCGATTCTTCCGTTATCTTGTCTACCAATAATATGTATAACCAAAAATTATTGGAGTGGAATATATATCTTCTTTGATTGCCAATGCCAATTCGTGTACGTATTCTAAAAAGCCATGCATAAATATAAATATAAGTTTAATTCACAACACTTGTATGTTTTTATTTCCAAATTAAACTAACATGATTTCTTATTACTCCTTCTTAGCTATGATTCTTCTCCTCCTTGTTTTTCTTCTCCAAATTTTCTCATACTTCAACAAAAACAAGAATTCATCATCACAACCGAATTTACACCATCCTCCAAGTCCACCATCAATACCAATAATTGGCCATCTCCATCTTCTCAAACCTCTCATTCACCATTCCTTTCGTGACCTCTCCAACCAATATGGCCCTCTTATATCTCTTCGACTTGGCTCCGCTCGATTCATAGTTGTTAATTCACCATCACTCGCGAAAGAGTTTCTCAAAACAAACGAACTCGTTTACTCTCATCGTAAAATGAACATAGCTATTAACATGGTTGTTTACGACGACGCAACTTTCGCTTTCGCCCCTTATGGGACATATTGGAAATTCATAAAAAAACTTAGTACAATTGAGCTCTTGGGAAATCGAACCATCAGACAATTCTTATCGATTCGAACCCAAGAACTCCACAATTTCATTCAAACTTTGGCAAATAAATCTAATTCCAAAGAGAGCTTGAACCTTAGTCAAGCTTTGGTGAAACTTTCTAACAACTTAATATCGCGGATGATGTTGAGCATTGAGACCTCGGGAACCAATAGCCAAGCAGAAGAAGCGAGGACTTTGGTTCGCGAGGTCACACAAATTTTCGGAGAATTTAATATTTCAGATTTTATAGGATTTTGCAAGAACATGGACTTGAAAGGTTTTAAAAAGAGGGCAATGGACATACATAGAAGGTATGATGCTTTTTTGGAGAAGATTATTTGTGATCGAGAGGAATTGAGAAAGAAAGAAATGGTAGAGGGTCGAGGGAATGAAGAAGAGAGAGTGAAAGATTTTCTTGATATTTTGCTTGATGTCCATGAGGAGAAAGATTGTGAGGTTAATTTTACTAGAAATCATATCAAATCACTGATCTTGGTACATATATACTCTCTCCTTCTCATGATTTTATATTTTCTAGAAGATTGTTGATTTAATATTTGAATTCCCTTCCTTCAAAAATATATTTTTGAATTGCCTTACTTTGAGTTTATACTATTATTTATTGACATATTCCATCATTCCTATAATGACCGGAGATATTTGATTATTTCACATATATAATATAATAAGAACAATGAAAAAATGAAATAGAGAGTAATATTTTTATTAAATTATTTTTATTATTATTGACTTATTTACTATTATTTTTAATGCAAAGTAAAAAATATTAATTTAAAAATGATGCAACTAGTATTAATTAAAGTGTACAATTAGAAAAAAAAGTAATTAATATTGTTTTTAAAATTGAAAGATCATTAGTTTTGAGACAATTTTTTTTAGAAGATCATTTATTGTGGTATGGAGACAAAATGTTTTGTGTATAAATAAATATTTTTTATTTTTTTTAATCATTAATGTTAATAATATTATTAGTATTTTGGTCAAGGTGAAAATCAAACTCACAGCTTCTTTATCGGTACACTATCTTACTCTTCACCCCATTTACTAAGCCAAATTATATCCCCATACGTTATATATTATAAGTAATTAATTAATATGTTTGCCTAAATAGAATTATTAAATAATTCTTCACAAGTATTGCTTGTTTTGGAAGGTGTATGTTAAGAACAACTTTTTAGTTACGAGGTTAAAGTTATATTTTGTTAAGTATAATATCCAAAATCAATTATTTAAAATTACATTATTTTTTTATATTCAATTATTTTTTGTGATTTAAAATTTATATTAACTTTGTTTTATGAGTATCAATGGAGTAAAAATCGTCTTATTTTTTTCATTATTAAAATTTTAAAAATATAAATATAATAATGTGACATTTAGTGCGTTCAAATATTTTCTATTCACTCCAAAACAAGTACCGAAGAATTGTCTTTAAATTTTATAAAAAGAAAATATATTTTAAATTGAATGCAAAAATAAATATTTCTCTTGCTCTGTTGATTTTTTATTAATACACATAAATATTACAGGATTACTTTACAGCAGCTACTGACACCACTGCCACCTCAGTGGAATGGACAATATCAGAACTATTTAACAATCCAAAGGTGCTGAAAAAAGCACAAAAAGAAGTAGACACAGTTGTAGGAAAGGAAAGATTAGTGCATGAAGCAGACGGTCCAAACCTTCCCTATATAAATGCCATCATAAAAGAAACAATGAGACTTCACCCTCCAATACCAATGATTATGAGGAAAGGAATTAAAGATTGTGTGGTCGATGGGAACATAATTCCAAAAGACTCAATAGTTTGTGTCAACAATTGGGCCATGGGAAGAGACCAAAATATATGGAAAAGCCCATTAGAGTTTAGGCCCGAAAGGTTTTTAGAATATGGTGAAGGGAGTGATATAGATATTAAAGGTCATAACTTTGAATTATTGCCATTTGGTTCTGGAAGGAGAGGTTGTCCTGGTATGTCTTTGGCTATGCATCAATTGCCTACTCTAATTGGAGCTTTAATACAATGTTTTGATTGGAAAATGCTTGATTCTCAAGGTCAAATTTTAGATTATGGCAAAATTATCGATATGAATGAACGACCTGGATTGACTGCTCCTAGAGCCAATGATCTAATTTGTATTCCAGTTGCAAGATTGAATCTCACTACTTTTCTTCAGTAAAAGAGAACTTGTCACAAAACCAATATTATTGTTGATGTCTTTCTATTATGTTTGGATCTTCTCCACCGGTTTAATTGTATTTTATGGATTTGTAGAATGCAACAAATATGTAGTACTTCAATATTATTTCCACCGTATGTGTTTTGTTGTATAAGGAAATTATCCCAATGTTAAAGCATAGTGGCAATTATGCTGAGGAAAATAATTTGTATACATCCATACACTTCATCAACGTCCATAAACCATTTGAGTGACAAATAAATATAGAGGATGATGTGATACAAAGAGATGTATATATAAAGAAAATAAGTTGTTAAATCAATGTATAAAAATTATGAGTGTTTATGTATTATTGTTGTTATGCTAAATATCTACAATAAAGTGATGCAATTGTCCCCTCCTTCCTCCAATTTTCTATTATTTTCCATCGAAACGCAAATGTATTCCTTTCATCACCGGCATCAAAGATGTCTTTTAATCATATATATGATTAATGAATGAACTTTATAAATCAATTAAGGTTGGTTCAATTGGTAAAGTGTTGACTTACACTCATAAGGTCGTTGTGTTTAAATCTTGTTGCCAATGTGAGGACTTCTTTGACGGGTGACCCGTAATAGCTATAATGAATCTTAATCAATGATTCTGCAATAAAAAAATATTTGTTGGTATTTTTTTTTCTTTCTTCTAATTTCAAACATTATTAAAAACTTAAGACAAATATTTGTCAGTGATAAATATAAAAAATGACAGAATAAATATTTGTTGGTCTTTTATTGTTCTTTCTTCCACCAATATTTTCAAACACTATTAAAAAACAAGGGATAAATATTTGTCAGTAATAAATATAAGAAAAATATTAAATAATTTTTTTTCTTAATATATAAAAGAAAATCTTGTCAATGATAAATATAAAAATTACGTAACAAATATTTGCTACTAAGATATAAAAACACATAACAAATATATATCCTTGATAAATATTTAAAAAAGCATTGAATAATTCTTTGACATTGATAAATATATAAAATATTGGATAAATATTTGGTATTGATAAATAAAATGAAATTTTTTTAAAAAAATCTACACAAAACATGTGTAAAATATAATGACATATCACCCCTTTGCGATAACACGAGTTCTTGCTAGTTGTACTTCTGAAAAATAAAACTAAATGTTATGCTTGAGTTTGCCGGAGCCACCAATAATGACCGAACTATATTGCTTTTGTTAGAAAAATTTATTTAAGGATCTTGTTGATATTATAATTCTTACTATATTATAATTTCCATAAGAGAATAAGAAAACCACACTTGAATCTATAATGATGTTTTTTTAGTGTTCTTGGTTTTTTACAATTATTTTTGTCCTTTGCCTTTTCTTTTCTTATATTTTTTTATGATAAATGTTTAACCTTCAGAATTGAATACGAAGTATTTATGCAGAATATTTTTTCATTTCTGAATAAGAACTGTTTCTGCAGAGTATGTTTTCATATGAATCTCTCTATTACTTCATTGATATTGTCTTTCTAGAACAAGTCTTGCAGTTCTTGTGATTTATTACGAAATATTTCTATTTTTATCGTTTAATATGTTTCACATGTATCTTTCATTTCAATATTATTAGAGAGAAATTTCAATATTATTAGAGAGAAACTTCTTTATATTATGTAACAAAAAAAACATCATTAATAGTAAGAAAAATATCTCTTTTAAATTCTAATATATAAGATAAGTGTTAGGAGCCAATCAAATTAATTAGTCACATGTGCAGCACATACACATGAAAATGAATTTTAAATTAGTAGACAAATATCAATTTTTATAAATGGCTTTTATATAGCCTTTATAGCAATTCCAATCAGTAGGCTTGTGTTTTTATTCTTGTACAAATTTTACACATGCCTTTATTAATTGCTTTAATATTTTGATCTTTATTCAATTGTATTATGTTTATATATTGTATCAAGTCAATGCTAAAAATACATATTAGTGAAATTTTGGATCCTTGTCGATCGTCTCCTTTATTTTCACATGGTATGAGTTGTTACTTGACTCTTGTTCATCATGTCGGACATACCACAACTAATTTTTCCTACAACCCAATTGACCACAACAACCTCAAACTCAAACACAGACCCTTGTAACTCCAGACAAGAAAGAAGACAATACGACTGATCGGGGCAGTGCTCACAATGGACTGATTTATCTGAGTGCAAATTTAGCATCCTTCAATGTTTTAATAAGCATGACAAGGATCACTATTGCCTTAGTCATCCAACAATTTGTTGTTTTGGTTTTAAGTATTGTAATGAATTTGACCTATGGCATTCATGCCTAGGCCATCCATCTATGTCTCTTTTCAACTTCATTGTTAGAAATTCTCTAAAAATTAGTGCTAATAACGATTTTATTTGTCCATGTCAGAAACAATCATGTCTACTATTTTCTCCAAGTAGATCTTACTCTACTCATTGTTTCAATTTAATTCATGTTGACTGGGGTCCATTCTCTATACCATCCACTAATTGATCGTGATTTTTTCTAACCATTATCAATGAATATTCATAGTATATTTGGCTATATCTAATGAAACATAAATCTAAAATCTTTAACATGATAATTCCTTTTTTCAATCAAATCAATCATCAATTTTGCTAAAATTGATTAAATCAACTCTGATAATGGAGATATTTTTCTTCCTCAACTTCGAATGATCCATTCTAACAATGGTTCAGAATTCTATCCACTCAAATGCTAACCTGGTTTCATAATCATGACATTATCCATCGCTTCGTGTTTTTGGATACTTGTGTTTTGCCAAAAATATGAATATTCAACATAAATTTGATGAACGATCCAAAGTTGGTATTTTTGTTGGCTATCCTTTCAATCAAAAAGGATACTGTATATATGATTTGCAAACTCGTCAAATTTATGTTTCTTGAGATGTTCAATTTCATGAAACTATTTTTCCTTATCACGATCTTCCATCCTCTTAATTTAACAGTACAATCAGCATTAACACTCTAGTTCATGATGAAGAATTGGTTGAATCCTCCGCTATATCACCAACTGTTGGTTTTGAGTATCGAAAAACTGTTTAAAAATCACAATTTATGCCACCGGAGATATTACTGGGTTGAGTCGCGGATTAGGTCGCTCTCTTTAAGACGTTTCGCGGCACTACCTAAATTGTGCAAGGCAGCCCAAATTCGTTGTAACGGAGTTCCATTGCACCGTAGAAAACCGTTCTAGAATTACACCCTCAATATGACGGTTAAAGTCACTCTAAATATGACGAATAAAGTAACTCGCAATATGGTACTATGACCACTCATAAATCAAAAGGACTACGGCACAAAAAACCGCTCATAATACCACTACGGCACAAAAAACCGCTCATAGTGGTATTAAGACCACACAAAAAAATCGATGAGACTACGGCATAAAAACTGCTCTAAAAGGATAGTGGTATTAAGACCACTCAAAAATCGACGAAACTACGGCATAACAACCACTCTAAAAACAAAGGGACTACGGCATAACAACCGCTCTAAAAACGAAGGGACTACGGCATAACAACCGCTCTAAAATATCGAAGGGACAGAAAGAAAGGGGAGAAGTGGTTTGGAAATCAGTCGAGCAGAATAGAAAAGAGATAAAAGAGAAAGTTGGGAAATGCATCCAACTTTGGTGTGATTTTCACAATAATTTGAAACTCATTATATAGTGATGGAAGCAAAGGCACATATGATTTCTAACCAATGTGGGACTTTAGCATATTAAGTGTTGAAAACTATTCAAAATAGGAGAGTTTTCCAATATGAGACTTCAAAAAAATTTCTTTCCAATGTGCGACTTGAATTTAAAAAAAAAACATGTTTCTTCCCACTTGAATTTACAAAAACAAATTCTTTCCAATGTGGGACTTCAACAAATTTTTTTAAATTCACACAATAACGTACTCTATGTTCCAACAATCCCCCACTTGAATTTTAAAAAAAAATGTTTCTAAAATAGCGTCAAATGCTTCTATAAGATCGTGCATAAACAAATGTGTCTTTTGACTTGAATATTTGAATAGTAAGTAAGATTCAGATTCAACAAGAGTGACTCGTAGTCTTGAACTCTATCTCTGACCCCTTTTTTTTGTGATTGACATTACTAATTCAATTATGTTATACTCTCTGATTAACATATCAATACAAAGGAACACCAAGACTCCGCTTCTATGGTGTACATCTCTAAGTCTGGAGATGCAAACAAGCATTTGACTTAGTTGCCTTTGGAGATGCAAGCAAGCGTTTAACTAAGCTTTCTTCGATGACTACACCAAATGTCTGATTCGTCTACCTCTGAAGAAAATCAACGTGTATGGAGAAAATGACTACTTAGTCAATGTTCATGAAAAAGTAAACGTTCTAAAAAAGTCAATGCTTATGATAAAGTCAACGACTTTGAAGAAGTCGATGGTTTTGAAGAAGTCTACGCTCTGATGAGAGTAAATGATCTTATTGCAGTTAATCCTTTGAGAAGACAAGTTGTGTCCATCCTCTAATAATCATCCATAATCTTCATGCTCAAATGGTTTGTAAGACAATATTGCTCTAATTATCCTATTATATGATCATGTACCACTTTGCTTCCTATGATTTCATTCATGTTACTGTTAAGACAAACTCTCAAATTAAGTTTTGATGAAAATAAACAAGTTTTAATTAAGAATATTAATTATGATTCTAAATGTTATGTTAATTTAATCTGTGCTCTTGAGTGTTTTTATTAAAGATAGGAACCAAACAAAGCAAAGAAATCAGATAAAAAACAAATAAAACAATCATGATCATAAACTGTACAAAACAGAGAAAGATTAGCAGAATCAAGAATGATTGACACAACCACTTCACCAATCTTTCTCCAACTCTTTTACATTGATTCTGCCTTAATTCTTTGTATCAATTTCATCAGTACATGGCAAGGAACAGATAGAAATAGTGTTTACTCAAAACGGTTCTCGAATCACTAAGATAAATCATCGTGAATCTAAGCATGTCAAAAACGGACTGCAACTTTCTCCAGTCTGAAACTGCCAAGAAAGTTGAACAAAACTGAACGTCAAGATTGATTATAAGTCCTCAGCTTGTCCAGATGACTATCAGATCAGATTGATCATCTTTCTCCACCTTTAATCAACGTTCTCCGTTTCTGAAGAAGAACAATCTCTGTTTCTGCAGAAGAAGACTTCTCAGTTCTGCAGAAAATTATTCACTCCTTTCCAATCAGTTTTGGATCAAATCAAGTGTCCAAACCAAAGCCCAATTATCATCAAGTATTATCAAAAGCTTAATGGGTCATTAAGCGCGCAAGAAGCTTGTACAAAATTAAGTAAAACAGCCCAAACAGCAAAGCCCAAAATTGTCACATGAATGGTGTAATTTTGTCAACAGATTCGTTGCTTCTGTCAGAAGAAAAACAGAGCACTACCAACGGCTCTTTCTGACCAGAATTAATTGCTCTAACCATCTATAAAAGGAAGGCAAATTCGCAAGCATCATTCAGATCTTCAAGTGCCAAGTATTCTCATTAAATCATATTCACTTGCATTCTTGAAGCTATCTCATTCACAAAAGAAATCAGGTTGAAACCATTACATACTTCCAGTTTATTCTACTGAGTTCTTTACGTTCTGAATTTATTCTCAAACAAGAGTTGAGCATAATCAGATTCAAACAAATCATTTAAATCATTATTGTATAAACTCATAACTATAAGGATTATTTATAATTTGAGATTGATTAAAAGAGTTAACTGTAAAATCCTAGCAGATTAGTTAGGTAATTTGATTGAAACCTTTTTGGGTGGAAAGGAAGTGTAGTTACAGATCAAGGTTGATCTCTAACTGTGGTTGTTCTCCGTTCTTTGAACACTTAGTGAAAATCTCACAGTTGTGAGGACTGGATGTAGCCCACGTTGGGTGAACCAGGATATATCCTTGTGTGGTATATCTTCCTTATCTCTATTTACATTCAGTTATTGTTATTGTCAAAATTAAATAGAGAAACTAAAAACTGTGATTTTAACTAATCAAGAACGTTCTGCGTTTTCTGTTTCAAAACCAAGAACGTTCTTCGTTTCTATTTTCATAACAAGATCATTCTTGAGTTGTTTTCTTAAGTTTTTAACAGGAAATTTTAAATAGGCAAGATTACAATTCAAACCCCCTTCCTTGTAACTTGACATTGCTACTTCAGTTACGACGAGTGATTTCTGGGATTCAATTATGAGTGCAACATATAAATTTATTTTCAACGGTTAAATTGTTGAAACCCATGAAGACACATGTTGTATTTCTAAAAGAAAGTACACAAACCATACCCTTAAGGACACATACCTTACTGTGGAGAACTTCATAAAAAGACATGCTTCCTTACTTCAAGCGATAGAACAACACAACAATTACACACAACACAATAAGCACTACATCATTCTACACTCATTCAAAACTTATCTAAAGGTTGAGAAAGAAAAATCTAAAAGTAATAAAATCATTGTAAACAAACTCTTGAGAGAAATTTTTCAAATAAAAACCTAACTTCATTCATTTGTAACCTATCCCCATAGCGACTGTTTTTCCTCAACAGTCGGTAGGTGCAAATTGGAAGTTGAGAAAGCTTAACTGGTTGAGATTAAGTGTTGTAATTTGATTTGAATTCTTGGAGAAAATCCTTATGTGTGAAGGGACTGAACATAACTACCGATTAAGTGTTGTAATTTGATTTGAATTCTTGGAGAAAATCTTTGTGTGAAAGGACTGAACATAACTACCGGTTTAGCGGTAAACCAATATCAATCTCTGTGTGATATATTTATTTCCTCCGTTTTTTCATTCTGAGCTTTTTAATTACCAAATTTATAAAATAAATTATTAAAAACGCTGTAAAACACAATTCAAACCCTCGTTTTTCATCATTCAATTTTTTATTTAGTTTTTTCCATTTGGTTTTATGTGAGTTTTTTCTCCTATTACCCGGTTGTTTCCCCTCTTCTTTTAGGTTCGACATTAGTCTAATTTTGACAATATAATTTTTTGCGGGTTTAGGTCCATGAACGGATTCTCCTTGAAAATTGATGGCCATTTTCATCAAATTACCTAGTGGCGATCTTCATTATCCTCACTACAATATTTTTCCCTACAAACATATTGTTTCAAAAAATAATTTTTTATTTCTTTTATAATAATTTTGCAGTTTAAGAAACACTTGAACATAATTATATTCAACAAGTTAAATTTTTTTATAAAAATTAATTTTTATGCTCGTAAAGAGACGGAAATTGCTTTTCTCTTTTTTTTTTCTAGCTTCTCTCTTTCTTAAAAAAATGAATGTACGAATTATTTTAATATTTTTTGTGCGACAGTAATTTTCTATTTGGATTGTCCCCTCCTTCATCGAAATTTCGATTGGAACTGAATGAAATATTTCTCTCTTCCCGGTTGAATGATGTATCATAGAGCCAACGCGATTAATCGGAATCTATTGTTCTTCCGTTATCATAATGAAAAAGCTCTTTTCCACACAAACTCACATCAACCTCAAAGGTCAACTTCAAAGTTTCGCTATCGCAAACACATTCCTTTCATCACCGAAATCAAACATGTTGAAAACTCAGAACAAGCTTTGTCTCTTTTTCACCGTTACAACCAACTCGGTTACAAACACTATTACCCTTCCTACGCTGCATTGCTTTACAAACTCGCTCGTTCTAGAAACTTCCATGCCGTCGAAACCATACTCACTCAAATCAAGCAAACCAACATGCATTGTAAAGAAACCCTTTTCATCGCTCTTTTTCAACATTACGGTCCCTTAAAAGCCATTCATCTCTTTCAAACAATGCCGCAATACAACTGTGTTCGAACTTTGCAGTCGTTAAACGCGCTTCTCAATCTTCTCGTTGATCATCGTATGTTTTCCGAAGCCAACGACGCTTTCGCTCGTTCCTATGAAATGGGTTTTCGTCCAAATACTGTCACGTTCAATATAATGATCAAAGGGTGGTTGGTGAAAGGTGAGTGGGGAAGAGCGTGCGAGGTGTTTGATGAAATGCTTCAGAAGAGAGTTCAGCCAAGTGTTGTTACTTATAATAGTCTCATTGGGTTTTTGTCTAGAAAGGGTGATTTGGATAAAGCTATGACCTTGCTTGATGATATGAAACATAAAGGAAAACGTGCTAATGAAGTTACCTATGCGCTTTTAATGGAAGGCTTGTGCTCTGAAGGAAAGTATGAGGAAGCTAAGAAGCTAATGTTTGATATGGCGTATCGCGGATGTAAACCTAAGCTGGTGAATTTTTCTGTTTTGATGAATGATCTCGGGAAGAGAGGGAAGATTGATGAGGCTATGGTTTTACTCCGCGAGATGAAAAAGAGGCGGCTTAAGCCGGATGTTGTGACGTACAATGTATTGGTGAATTATCTTTGCAAGGAAGGTAAGACAGTGGATGCTTACAAAATGTTGATTGAGATGCAGATTGGTGGTTGTGAGCCAAATGCAGCTACATACAGGATGATGCTTGATGGTTTGTGCCGGAGTGGGGATTTTGAGCAAGGGTTAAATGTTTTGAATGCAATGTTGGCAAGTAGACATTGGCCGCGGTCCGATACGTTTAATTGTTTGGTTGTTGGATTGTTGAAGTCTGGGAATGTTGATGGTGGATGTTTTGTATTGGAAGAGATGGAGAAGAGAAAGGTAGATTTTGATTTGGAGAGTTGGGAAACTGTAATAAAGTTTGCTTGCAGTGAGGATGATAAGGCTGCAAGTGGGCTTGTGAATATAATTACATCTATGTCCATCTAATTTTAATCAATCAATATGAACCAATTGCATACATCTTTTGCGGTGATTTTTTTGTCTGGTCCATTCCAGGGCATCATCATTTTGAACTCCCTTTGCCCCGATTCTAATAATAGGAAACTGAGACGATGGTTTTCTTGGCACAGAATTGTTTACATTTCAAGGTGATGAACAAATTGTTTTGAGTGGGTGTATAAATGCTGCAGGGAAAGATGAGATGAAAGTAAAGTATTGGGAATCCGTAATTGCTGATATTTTTTATCTGTGGTCTCCCATGGTTGGTATAAAAACTGTTCTGTTGAAAAGTTGACCCAAAGGTTGAATTCTGTGTTTCTATTTTGGTTGGAATCCTTAGTGAACGCATACACCAGATACTAATTAAAAAAGCATTGATACTAGTGTAAACTTGATATGCAGTTTAATAATTATTTAAAAGATGACATCGCATAATGAATTGGTTGAATCTGTCCACTGCGTTGTACGTCGAATTTTCATCACTTTGCGGGACTGGTGGACAGCAGAAGAGTGAAGGTAGAAAGCTTCAGCGTTATTTGATTTGCTTGCGTTTGGGTGTTGTGGAAGGGGTGTAATGAGAAGATATTAAAAAATAAGGAGAGGCTGATCGAAACTTGGATAGAGGAAATTCAAACTCTGGCTTGGTGATGGCTAAAAAGCAAAGTGAACGGATTTGATTACTCTATTAATCAGTGGTTATTACAACCGTTAGTGTTTTTGAGGATCTGCTTCAATCTTAATTGGGTGGGTCGCTGATGTTCTCAGGCAATTATAGTTTGTCTTGTGGGTATCTTTTCTGGCGTGCAGGTGCTGGTATCCGGAGATTTTGCAGTAGTGGCATCAGTAGTGAAGAGTGAAGGTGCAGTTGCTGATTTGGCTTTTGACATATGACTGAGGGTCAAGGTGAAATGACTGTATTGTCATCTTTTTATTTTATTGTGCTTGTATTAGTCGAGTATGGCGTGGTTTGTGTTGTTTATGTCAAGTGTGTCTTTGTTGGTCTGTTAGAAAGCTTTTTGCTGTAAAATGTACACTTGTATTGGCATCTCATATCATGCCTCTTTGGTTCTTTTGTTAATAATATTCCTTTTGCTTCTTCAAGAAAAGTAATTATTTAAAAGAATGGATTTTATGAGTATTAATATATATTTTCTTTTCAATTAGCCAACTGAATTTGTCATTTATTTAGAATTAATCAGTATTTTAGAATTTATTGGCTTCAGATTCCCAGTGACAGATTATTTATATAATACTTGATGTTTAGTTCTAACTACTACAATGAGAAGGAGGGAGGACTGAAAGATAGTTATCAGCTCTATATATACACAACAACTCCTCTCATCAACTCCATCATTTTGTTGAATAATAATACATTACTATTAGTGGTGTTTCAAGTCTTGCTATTTATACATGTTCCCATAACTCGATCATCACATCAAAACACAATATTGAACTATCAAACACTAACAAACATGGCACGCTTTGACACTATTGCTACCACTATACCCCTCAAAGCGATAATGTTTATAGCATTGATATTCGTTACAGTCACTTCCACAACTTCAAGCCGAATCCTCAATGAACTAGAAACACCAGAAGAACCAGCTGGTGATTTTGCAGAGTCCCCTGTTTCTTCCATTCTCCCCGCACTTGGTGCCCCAGCAGTCTCAGCCACAACCAATGAAATTCCCGAGCAGCACCACACACTGTCATTTTTCATGCATGACATTCTCGGCGGCTCCAACCCAACAGCAAGAGCAGTGACCGGAGTCGTAACAAATCCCGCCCTCAACGCTCAAGTCGCATTCGCAAAGCCCAACGGTGCAAACATTCCTCTAAACAACGGCATTCCCCAAAACAATAACAACAACGGAATTTTAAACAACAACAACCTTCCTTTCCTAACCGGACTGAGTGGAAACACGGGGAGCGTGTTCAATAACAATAATGGGAACAATGGAAATGGTTTCCCGGTGACGAATATGAATCAAGTACCGCAAGGAACGACGGTGCAAAAGCTGATGTTTGGTACAATGACAGTGTTTGATGATGAAATAACAGAAGGGGAAGAGTTGGGATCAGGATTAGTAGGGAAAGCACAAGGATTTTATATAGCAAGTTCAGTGGATGGAATAAGTCAAGTAATGGGTTTCACTGCAAAGTTTGAAGAGAATGGTTATGCAGATAGTTTGAGTTTCTTTGGAGTACACAGAACACAAGTGTCACAATCACAAATTGCCATAATTGGAGGAACAGGAAAGTATGTGAATGCAAAAGGGTTTGCTATTATTAAGACATTTCCGGTTACCGGTCAGCAACACAACACTGATGGACTTGAAACTCTCTTGCACCTTACTGCATATCTTGCCTATTAATTTATCATGTCTTTTATTTATATATTATCATGAATGAATGAATGAACTTTACGTTTCAGCTTACAAAACTAGCAAAATATTTGTGTTTCTTGTAATGAATCTTAATCAGTGATTGTATTGTACTATATTGCTTTGACATTGTATTATTATTCTCGATCATATGAATTCTAATACTAGAATGCCAGGCCTTGAAACACTGTCTAAGACTCTTTTTTGGGTTAAAAAACACTTAGACTTGAACATGTAGCCTTGCCATCATTACATTTCTATGATTGTGACTCAAATTTGTATTACTACTATTTGTATTTTAGATTAGTTATCTCACATGTTATTCTCAAGTTGAGAATAAAACAAAGGAATAAAATGTAACTATCTGTCTATCCTAAGTAAACAGTAATTTGAAAAAGTGTTTCCATCCCATTAGTAATTTGGTGTTGTTGATAAGGCAATAGAAATTTCCCAACTTTGGCAGACCCTCTTGCATTTTCATATTTTCTAGTTCCTCCAACTACAGCAACATATATAGGACTCATGTGTAGCCATTTTATGCACACCAAAGAAACTAATACTATCAGAATTATCATCCTCATATTTTAAATAATTTAGACTATTAATTTAAGATCATACAATTGATATTAAAAAATGCGTGATGCAATAAATACAACAATTAATCCAGGTCAAACCACATGCCTCAATCTAGCAAGTTTGAATTGTATATGATTTACTAGCGCAACCCAATCATATTTGGCTTGGTTGAATAATAATTTTTTTGAAGGTGTTGCTATGGACACTTGTTAACGGTAAAAAAAAAAATAGAAATTTGCATTTAAGAAAACAAATTTTGAAATTTTAAGAATTTTAACACAACTTTTAATACACCTTTAAATTTTTTTTTTCTTTTTTAAGAGCCATTTTATTTTGTAAGAAAAACCATGAGACTCAATTTGATTGATAAATAATACACCACTTTTAATTCTTGAAAAAATGAAACTTGACAACTTAGTCCTTACTTGAACTACCT
>JBBPBP010009779.1:24611581-24670598 GCA_037974735.1 Cicer chorassanicum
GTCTTAAAAATAATTTAAAAAAAAAACAATTTGCCGTCTACAACACAAAACGTCCCTAACTAGTTTATTCCTCAATAAATTATTCACTTTTATTCTTTAATTTCTTTAGCATTCAAACAAAGTTTGAGTAAAAAAAAACATTTGAACAAAGTCATCCAGTGATGATGATTATTCAATAATATCAACAATATTTGACAATTCTAAAAGATCCATAACATATCCAAAAAATGATATCAACTGTGTACCAAAAACAAAATACATATACTTTTTTTGACTTAAAAATACATATACTTAGTACATAGTTATAATGTTATACTTTTGTAGATTGTGGTTGTTTGAATGCTAAAGAAGAAAAGGAAAAAAAAAATTCTAAAGATCAGATTGTGTCGTTTAAATTGTTGTCAAGAATCAAATTATCGTTTTTCAGTTAATATTAGGAACTTAATTATTCTATTTTTAAGGTAATTCATCATGGATTAAGAGTTGTTTTTATTTTTCTTAAAGACCAAATTGGATAAAAAAGGAATTATTAAAATATTACAAGTTATGTAAAATTTGTTAAAAAGAAGTATAAAATTGTATACTATATAAATTTTATGTACTTTTTATATTGAATACAAATTATATTTTTGGTTGTACAATCAAACCTTTTTTTACTAAAAATTAATCAATTTTTTATTGAAGTAGTTCAGTGGTTTGATTCACACACTCCCTTTTAATACATACATCTTTGCTACTATACTAATATCAAATTGAATGAAGCCATTTCGATCGGTAACCCAAGATAGTGAACTCCCTTGTCATTTTATTATTAGTAGGAAATTTAGAATACAATGTTAACGCTGAGAATCAATAGGATTTAACATTGATAATAGATACTATTCTTGAAGGAAATATAAGCAAAAAAAAATAATTAAAAAGTTGAAATATTTAGTTTTAATTTTTAATTAAATATATCAATTTTTTAACTACTACTTTTTATTATATTTTATTTCGGAAGAATTATATCATATAACATATTTTTTTTTAGTACAAGAGAGATAAGCTATTGAGAAAATAACAATGAGAGATAAACTATTCTCATCTTCACTAGGTTTTCAATATCTAATGACAAAAACCTAGATAGAAACTAAAATGAGGATAGTTTACTCAAATCTTTAGGAATGATAAATCTCTTGCCATTTCTCCATTCTCATATATTCTAAAGTGCAACAGATTAAGGGTAGGTGGCGTAGTGTAAAGTGTATGATGAAAGAGTGCAGGAAAAATTGGTCCCATTAGTAATTTGGTATGACCCACAAGGTAGCATTTAGAAAACATGGATTTAGGTGAAAAAGAAAATACAATGAAAAGAATGCGTCCCAAACCAGCCTGTCCTCGCCTTAAGTGCTGCCTGCTACCACACTGTCAGTCTCGCATGCATTAACTTGTCTCCACAACTATTTATTATTTCTCATGCTTAGTGAACACTCATGTCATTGCTCTTCAAGTGCTCAATTTCATCTTATTCATAATTAATTACTCCTTCTATACTTGTCAAGAATTCAATATATACAATCAAAATTTCCACTAAACACATCTATTTTTTTTAATTTATTTTTGTTTATATATATATTTTATGACATCTTTAAACTCTATCATTTGAGATTACCATATCAAACTTTTGAACAAGTTGAAGTTGGTAATAAATAGTTATACTATTAATTGTAAGTTAGTTATGATTACTATATAAAATGTATATTATTTTCATTCTTGATGTAATCAAGTTCTCTCAATTGTTATTTTTTATTCGTTGTGCTCAACCATGAATTTCAAGAACATGGCCGAATAAAAAGACTAATGAAGTTATACTTGAGTGAGGAGTGATCAATAACAAGAAGGAAAGAAAGGGATTCATTAAACCTATCTAACTAAAAGTCTTATTAATTTACATGACACACATTAGGATTGACAAGTCATCAAACTTATAAAAAGGAAATTGCATTTTGGTACTACAAATTGCAAGAAAGTTGCTATGACCCCACCAAGTAATCATGCATTCTCACTTTTTTGTACTCACATTCTTAAAATTTTTAAAAAATATTAATATTGAAACGTAGAATTTGACACAGAATAAGATATAAATACAATACTTTTATATTTCATGAAAAATAAAACACGATTTCATTATATCTTATACATGATTGTATTTATGTCTCATTTTGTGTCAAATTTAAGTTTTATATTTCAATAACATTCATAAAAGAAAAAACACATTCCTTAATGTTTACCAAACAAAACATTAAAATACATAGGAAATGGAAGAGGTGGAAAAAGAAGTTTAAGTGAAATAAGATGATGATAATGTTGGAGACGACCATAGCTGTGCACTCTTCACCTTGGATACACTCTCCAGTACACTTGATGGCGTCACGTTTCCGATAATGGTTACTTTCTTTGTCTCCATTTCTATGCTGAATGATGTCACTCCTACACAGCATTATCATTAACCCAAAACTATAAAGCTTTTATAAAAATAACAAATTATACACTTGAGTCCGTATGAAAATGCCAAAAAAAAAAAAGAGCTAATATCTTTTAAATTAATAACCATGTTTATTAACTGTTTTTCTTATGAGTTTATAATATTTTTTTTAAGTTCATAGTGTTTTTTTTTATTAATTAAATGAAGTAGCATTTAAAATTATAATCTATAGTGTTTCAATTTTTCTTCGATCTTTATTTTTATCGTCTTAATTGAAAAAATTTAATTATTGATAACAAATTTTTTTATTTTTTTCAATTTGTTCGACTCTTAATTTTACCATTAATATCCGTTATATTTGTCCAACATAATCTTAATATAATATATGGAGAAAGAAAACCATTTATGGAATTTAATTTAACATTGAACGTATAATAACAAGAACTCGAACTAACCTTCCATTTTTGAGATATGTTTTCTGACTTTTCCTTCGCAGGCTCTGCAGTGCAATGACACCCTTAGAACCACAACCTGCAGGTTTCATAACGATATATTATTACAGGCTATGAAATTCTGACACAAACATAAATATTAAATATAAATACATAATTATCAATAATAATTTTAAAAAATAAAAATAATTGCATCATATACTTCAATGTTGTATTAGGTATCGGATACCATACAATTCTTTAATAAAAAATGTCATTGTTATATGATTATGACTACATGTGTCAATGTTGAATCAATGTCGGATGTCATACACATTTTCAATCAAAAGTGTCTATGTCATATAATTTATGACACATGGTTGTACCAAATGTTAGACATCAAACACATCTTCAATCAAAAGTGTCTATGTCATCTAGATCATAACTACACGTGTCTATCAAATGTTAGACACCAAATACGTCTTCGGTCAAAAGTGTCTGTGTACGTTTATGATGTTATGAAACAAAAAGACAAAGTAGTTAATAACAATAAGTTTAACAACGTAAATTCTCCCTACAAAAATACCAACTCTAATCCCCTTCTCACATTCTATTGAGAAACAAATAACAAACATAAAACATAATGTAATAAAAAAAATAAAATAAAAACCTGGTCCTTGTCGGAGAGAGCTGAAGAAGAGAACCTAACAAGAGCATGAGAATCCTTTCTTTTCATATCCATGGACATGGTTTTAGCATCAAGCTTAGAAACCATTTTGTTGGACTCAGAAACCCAATCGATGAATGGTTTATCATCAAGGAGATATCTTCTCGAAGAATCAGCAACACTTGGATAATTAGAAGATAAATCTTTAACATGAACAGAGCTTTTTCTACGTGTGTCATTGTTTACTTGTTTATCTGCTGAACTCTTTCTGTGTTTCTCAAAGTAAGGCTTAGGATTAATAGGTAGTAATAATTGAGATGAACAAGGAGCACGATGAAGTTGGTTTTTCCTTCTTTCATGTTCGTAGTAGCTTTTGGTGCTTCTGCTTCGTCGAAGCATAATAGAATTTTGATGTATTACTTCTGTTGAAGCAGGGGAAGAACAGAACATGTCCATTCGTTTCATTGATGATATTTGAAATTTTGAAGTTAAGTTAGAATGAGTTATTGGAAGGAAAATGGGTTTTTAACAAGTAGATGATTCTAGTGAAGGCAGAGAGAGTGTAACCGAAGGGTGTTTTTAATGATGGAAAAAGAGAGTGATAATGCATTATTTGGTCCCACTTTGTAATGATTCTTTCCAAGATTTCGGATTAATGTGGATCTTCAAAGTTGTATTTTATTTTTATAAGTTGAAAAGTGTTTCATATGCAATATAGTGGGATATAGAGGAAAGAATCATTTAAAACTATGATTAGTTTACTCCTAACTAGAAATTCATGATATTATTGATTTTCACTATTAAGATGGTATTCTAACTGTGTTGATTTGTCAAAAAAATATGAAAAATGAATATTTGTGTAAAATTTCTACTAATATATTGAATTAATATTGTTTGGACCACTATTTCAATTATAAAATACATAGAAATGTGAACTTTTATTTAATGGGGATTGCGTTAACATGAGTTGTTATTTAAGTTAATTTTAATCGATTTTTAAACATTACTCAAAAAGTTATATAAAAAATAAATGTATTAATGATAATTGTCATTTTATTTTCATATGAAAAAAATACCTCTTTTCTAATTATTATTCTAAGAGAATGAATTGAGTGTGTATACATTTTTTAGCAATATTTGTGTGACCACTCTCATTTATGAACTCTCATTTAATAAAGTATTTTTGTGTTGGATCGCATGTGATACTTTTTTGCATCTTAACAAATTGCCTTGATTCTTTTCCTCATTATTATGTTTTTTAGTTGTTTTGGAATCAGAAAGTGTGCTAGCTAGTCTTTGTTGTGATATGATTACTACCACTAGTTGTGGAATTAACAAAAGTTTAGGGATGACTAGCATCTTCTATTATTGGTGCATCATTGGTTTATAGATGACTCTCTCTTTTTCTACAAAACGGTGGGCCCACAATTTATGTTTTTGTGAATTCTAATATTACTTTTATGTTTTGGATGCAAATTTGTGGCATGGTGTGCCGTTGATGTGGATGACTAGAAATTAAAAAGTAATATTTGGGTGCAGCCTACAAACTTAGGAAGACACGTTTAAAGATCAAATTTTGGAAGTGTAGAAAAATAAAACCACTAGAAGACATATTGTAATCAACGAATTTACTTACTTACATTAAAAAAAAAAAAAAAAAAAATTAATCACACAGCAAGGTCATAAAATTTTGACACTATAGTTTTCATGTTACACGCTATGTTTTTAAGTTGTTGCCGACGTTTTAAAAATAAAAGTAGTTGTCCATTTGGACCATTTGGATTAGAGAGGATAAATAATAGGTCAATAGGTCGGTTATGGAGCACTACGCAAATTTCAACAAAGAGAAAAGGTTGGAAATATTTTTTTATTTAGCCGCAGGAATTTAGTAAAAGCAAAATTATTAGTGTAATGATACAGCACTTTTTGTCAAAACAATTAACATCAAAAATAGTTTTTTTTTCTTATATCTTTAGCTTTAAAGAAGAGATAAGGAAAAAGATTTTAAATGGTTTTGAGTTTAGTTTAAAGGAAATGAGAGAGATCTTAGACTCTTTTTTGAATATTTTAAAATAAGAGAAATGAAATCGAACAAAATATTAACTTTATTGTTTGGTTATTTGATGATAGAATAAAATATAAAAAATATAATTTCATCTCATACGCCTCAAGTTAGAAGGAAAATGATGGAATGAATTTTATCATGTCTCACTTCATTCTATTCATTTTTTAAAAATCCAAACAATAGAACTTTAATAGTTATCACTCTATTTCATTCATTTTTTAAAATTTCAAACAATAGAATCTCATAAGTTACCACTCTATTTCCCCATATTCCATCAATACAAACAAAACGGTAAATGGTTTTTAAATCATTTTTGTCTTCTCCTATTCAAATCTCTCAAAATAGAGAAAACAAAAATAAATTTAGAAGAGATTTTGCTCTGCTCCGCTCACCCTAATTTATCATTAATTCAATTCCACTTCACAAAAAATAGTGACTTTATCAACATTAACTATCTCTAATGATATCCTTTTCCTTTTATATGTGATCTCTATATTTTTTTTCTAAATAGTCTGACGACAAAACTCTCTCACATACACAAGATAGAAAAGCCAGCTTTGTTGGATTTTCTATCATATTAAGTGTTCTCACATCTTTCTCCTATGCGTTGTACTTATGAGAAAATATCTCTATATTTTTGTCGTGGCTTAATAGTATAAAAATTTAATTGCATTTTTGATCTTCTTATTTTCACTAACTTGACGAAATTGGTCCTTCTAATTTAAAATCAAATAGTTTTGGTCTCTCTCGAATTTTTAATTAAAAAATTATGATGTGATATATTTTAAATGATATGACATATGATACGATTATATTGGATTATTAATACTCATGAAATTGCAACATAACCCTCTAAACTTTCTAGTTTCAATTTATAAAATTATTTATTTTTTAATTTAATTAAAACAATAGAAATAATTAATACATCTAGATGGTTCTATCACTAGTAGAATTTTATCTTTTTAAGTCAATTAAAATATATATTTTAAGTCTGTTCCGTGTCCGAGTTAACAACAAACGACTTAAAAAACATGTTTTTTAACTTGTTTCATGAACCGACTTAACAGAGCTTCGTCTTGTTAAGTCGATTCAGCTTAACCGACTTAAACATTATAAATTCAGTTCAACAAATCATCTTTTTAAGTCGGATCTTTTGATTATCTAACTTAATAGATAGAGTTAAAATAATTATTATTTTTTTAATAAATTTCTCAATTTGTTTTTATGTTGCTGATCCATACATATACAATATTTCGTATTAAATATCAACAATTATACAATATTTCGTATTAATCATTCTACTAACGTAAGATGTCAAAATTATTATTATATATCAACAATTATAATAGTAGAAAATTATTAAAAAAATTACTCACAATAATATCTCTACGTAAATAAAGTGTTATTCAATAAACAAGAACTTGATAACCAAATCTAAAATGGTAAAATGGTGGCAATAAAACGCCAATGATGGCTTTGAAATAGTTGTTAAGTGGACGTTAGAGTAAACTAGAAAGTGCAATTGCAAGTATTCACGAAATTAGAGAATATGAAATGTTTATTATTCAATAAAACCTGAAATGGTGGCAATAAAACGTAGGTGATGGATGTGAAGTAGTTGTGAAGTGGAGGTTAGAGTAAACTAGGAAGTGCAATTGCAAGTGTTCACGAAGTTATAAAATAAGGAAGATTTAGAGTGTAGTGGTTAGTAGAGTGGAAGATAAAAAGAAACTAAGTGCACTTTTAATACAATGTGGAAGATAAAACGCTAATTGAACGGTTAGTGGAGTGAAGATAAACCGCGAGCACGACATTTTTTATATTTTTTTTAAATTTGTCTTAAATCGGTTATCAATATAATTGCGTTAAACAAGTTATAAATACTTACAAAATTGCCACCACCTTATTTTATTGAGTCGTTTACTTACGTAACCGAGTTAAACATAGAGAAGAGATATATATTAATTTCTATTTTTTATTTTTTACCGTATCTCTTAAATCGATTGCTAATACAACTGTGTTAACCGTGTTTCATCTATTTACGAAATTGACACCGCCTTATTTTGTTAACTCGTTTTGGTAGGCAAACCGACTTAAACATACCTCCGCCTCACTTGTTAAGTTTGGTGGCACGTAAACGACTTAACTCACCGTATTAATGTCACATCATTTAACATATGTTCAATCACTAATTTTTTTAGTTAAAAAATATGAAGGAAAAATAAAAACTATCTGATTTTAAAATAGATGAATCAATTTAGTGAATTGGTAAAAATATGGTAATTAATACTGCAATATATGATAATATAAATTATCAAGGTCACAAACCACCGAAATTTATGGGCGACAACACGATGGTGAGTCTCCTCCACTAGAAGAGAAGATCCAAAAAAGTTGGGGCAAATAACCTTTTAGTGCATGTTTGGTCTCACTTTTGGATGAGACAAAATCAATTCTGAAAGCATAAAATTGATTTTGGGTCCCTTTGCTATAGTTTTTTCCAAAACTGATTTTTATAGTATTATTTATTTTTTGTCACAATTTTTTTTAAAAAATGTTAAAAATAAAGCTTCAAATGAAAAGATTGAATTTAAATAAATTGACTTCAAATATTATTTTAATTATTTCATCTATTTGTTGCAACTTTTTTTAGATAATAAAATTTCAAAATGGTTAAAATGAAAAGCTATTTTGAGAAGCTATTCATGAAAATCATTTTGGGAGATACTTTTTTTACGGAAAAGAAATACTTTTTTAAAAAACAATATAATTTTATCATGAAAGAATCTCAAATAATGAATATCTAAGTTATTCAAGTCATAACTACTTTTCTAATCGGTATTAAATGAATTCGAAATAGTTTTATTATTTTTAAATAAGTTTTCATAAAAATCATTTTTAAAAATATAAAGTCAAAATCACTTTTCAAAAATCTATAACAAACAAACCCTTTGTCATGTTTTGATGATAGATATCTAGTAGAATTAATTTTGACTCAAAAAATTATATTTACACTGAAATTTATTATTTTACTTACTTTTACCTAAATATATTCAAAAAAAATATAATTTATATTCACTATTAATGTAAAAAGTTTTTACGGTAACATAAATAAAACTAATATCCAAATATACATCATCTTATTTTTGATTAAATATAATTCATTCATATATTCATTGCAAAATCAAGTATAGATGAGATTTCAACTCAATAAGGTGAGATTACGAAGCTAAACTCCACCACCTCAAATGTTAAACATAGATTCATTGTTTTAGCTAATTTTTGGCCAACAAGTAGTTTAGTTTTTTTTTAATCAACAATTTTAGTTGAAGATCAAATAAAGTTGAAAATTTTACCCTATATCCCCACATTTAATCTTTACCCCACAAATGTAAAGAAATGACATTTTTGCCTTCACATATTAAGTTTTCCGGTGCACAATATATATTCCGAAAAACTTGACCAAGGTTACATTCCGAAAAAACTTTTTTCAAGTTTCCGGTAAAGAAGTTACATTATGAAAAACTTTTTCTAAATTTTTCAGTGAAGAAGTTACACTCCACAAAACTTTTTTCAAGTTTTTCGGTAAAGAAATTTCTGGTACACAGCTTTTTACTATTTTAAAAGTTTTTTCAGTAAAATAGTAAAAGTAATAAAGGGTATATTTGGGATTTTTAAAAATTTGTGGGGTATATGTACAAATATGGGGTATAGGTAAATTTTTCAATAAAATTTATCTAATTGGGCCATAAAAATACTAGCACAAACGCAGCCCATGTGACTTGGTAATGCGGCCCAGATCCATCTAAGCGTCCGTTGATCTTTGTCTTTTCTCTCAGGTTAGGGTTTTACGAAGAAAACATATCAAAGCAACCAGAGTTAGACACTCTGTCGAGTATTTTCGCGGCGATTCAAGAGCTTCGCAATGGGTATGTTTAAACGAATGATTCTAAATTATATTTCATTTCCTCAATTACATTCTGATATATAACTTTTTATTCGATTATGTTGAATCTGAATCGTTTAATTTTTGAATGCAAAAGCTAGAATCAAGGTTTACGAGCTCAGGCAAAAAACAAAAGCAGAGCTTCTGAATCAATTGAAGGATCTGAAAGCAGAACTTTCGCTCCTTCGCGTCGCTAAGGTCACTGGTGGTGCCCCAAATAAGCTCTCCAAGATGTACGCTCTCTCGTTCTATATACATTTTATTGTGTTTATTTCAATTTAATTTACTTGTTTTAGTTTCATAATATTTATATTGCCTGAACTTATCTTAATTTCAGTTTTAATATTCATCTTGAATGGTTTTAAGTTTCAATTTGTAGTATTTGATACTATGCTACAAATTATGGTATATTTTTAGGGTTTCATTTATATTATGGTAGATGATAGAAATTGACATTGATTTTGTATACGGTTTTGAATTGTTTTATTGTTTGGATGCAGCAAAGTTGTTCGGCTTTCAATAGCGCAGGTTTTGACTGTGATATCACAGAAGCAAAAGTCAGCATTGAGGGAAGCTTATAAGAATAAGAAATATCTGCCTTTGGATCTCCGTCCTAAAAAGACAAGAGCTATTAGAAGACGCCTCACTAAGCACCAGGTACATTTGTAACTTTCTGCACTGTTACTGTATTCTCTAGTAACAAATCTTTGTATAATGGAGAAGAGTAAAACATTTTTTCAATGGTTTTGGTGAACTTTGGACTTATTACTTTGTTGATATTGTGGATGGGTTAAAGCGAAAAGAATGCAGGGGGTGTGGATAAATTGAGATCTAGGATGATTTGTTAAAATATAGTGAATGGTTTATGAAGTTTTTTGTTGGCTAACCGAACCTTACATCAAACCAGTGTGACCTCTTGGTCATAGTTCAACTATTTAAAACTGTTTGAACCAGAAATAAATCACAATCAAACTTCTCTAATTATTGAACTGGAGTCAATGACAGCTCACTGTTCAAGTCGGTGAGCCGTTTGATTCGGTTTTTAAAACATTTGTAATAGCCGTTAATTTCGGAATTCTTTCTGAATGTCACTGTGCTGGTTGAAAGCCTCACTTGTATTGATCGACTACTTTAGATTGCCATTTCCGTATGGAAGTTCTGGGATCAGTTACACATTATTGTTTTAAGCTTGGGAATTGGGATTTAGCAGATTTGAGTGTATTGTTTAGCCAAAAGCCTTGGCAACTCAAAGATTCGGCTTGCTTCCCTTAATTGACATGGTGCAGGATTCAAAGTATTGTTCAAATATCAAATGATAACTTGATATTTACTCATGTTTCATAAAAGTATATGTGGGCAACACACATGGATCTTAACTTTATACACTTTATTTTCATTATGATGCATGTGCTTTTATCACTCTGCTTTTACTGGAGCATAGATGATACAGTTGCCTGTGATTGCGGATTTTAGCTTGAAAACTAGCAACTATTTGCTAAAGTATCAGACTTGTGCACACTTTTTGTTTTTATATCTTCTTGGGTGGTGATATATAGAACCTGATTGTACTATTTTAGCTCCCGTGCATCTATATACTAGTACCTATTTTGATTTTTGGGGACGTTCCTTGCTGTGTAGTTGGTTTGAGAACCTTCTTTTCAAGAATAGCTTCATACATTAGCGCTTCATGTGATGTTTGCTATTGAATTATCTCTGTGCCTTGACTTAATATAGTTGATATTTCTATTCATATAGGCTTCCTTCATAACACAAATTTACTTTGTATTTCTTACAGCAATCTTTGAAGACAGAGCGTGAGAAGAAGAAGGAAATCTACTTCCCAATGAGAAAATATGCAATTAAGGTGTAATGTTGGGCCCTTATTGCATGACTTCTGATTTGTTATTTGACATATTTTTTAAAAATATTTAATTTTGGGTTCTATTTTTGTCTCCTTTTGAGTTGAACTATTCACTGAAACGGAATTTTAAGTAAAATTGTTATCTCTGTTTTTTACTCGTTCCAGTTTCTGATTCCTTACCAAACATTACCCATCTGTTTGATTTATAAAATGATTTTTGGAATCTGTTAAATTCATTATGAACATGTTTACAGATGCATAGTATCTCCAAGTAGGACCCATGTAGACTTGTACTATGAATTATTAACGAGTTATGATTCATCATGGATACTTGGGTTTTTCAATGGTTAAAACGAGTTATAATATTGTTTTGTAAGAATTATAAAAGGTTGTCCAGAATCATTGCAGTGGCATCATTTATAATGGTAGTATCATTGCTCGATAATGGATCTATATAAAAGTATTACACATATAAGAAGTTAAAAGTGGCAATTTTGAATATGAAACTGCTCATGTGTGTTGATTCACTGCACTTAGCTTGGGATTTTAGTCTGGTACCAAACAAGAAGGCGACAGCTGCGTATAGATCTTGGCATAAAGACGATTAGTATAAATTTGGATTGAAGTTTGTAAACATTAATTTTAGTGAACTTTATTTTTGAAACATAGTCTGCAAAAGCAGCTATTTTTTTACTCATTTTTAAATGAGTTTTGAGGTAAAATGAAAGAAAAACTCAAGAAATTGGATTACATTCACTCAGCAATTCACGTGGTCAGTAGATTGAGATCTTTCTAAACGCCGAATTTGAAATTGTGGAACATTCAATATTGATTAATGTTGAGAGTAGGTGTTTTTGTGGCTTTCATGTTGGTATACGGACTCATGGATCTTATGTGGCTTTCATTGTTCAAATTGAAATCTACAATGCTTGAGCTCAACGTTTTCATAAGTTTGATTCGTATTAAATTAATTAATCAGTCTGACAAGATTATTTAGTTCAAATTTTAATTTGAATACCTACAATGTTGGACCACCTCACGCCACTTGATTAACTCTAGCTGATCAATTTTGAATATGAGCGGTGTATTGAAATTTTTACATTGGATGTGACATCATCTAAAAGAGTAATGGATAAGTCAGAGTTAAAGTCAACTCACTTTATCAACAATTTACCTTAAATTTGTAGTTTTTTTAAAAGCAAATTTAGAAAGAGAGAAATTTTTATTAATTAAAGTGATCAACTTTACGAATGTCCTCGAGAGAGTTTAAACTCGGTACCTTATGGTAATAAGACTAACTCTTATCTCTGAACTTGCACGTCTAGTAGTTTTTTAAGGCTTCACAATGCTTATATTTAGAAATTTAAAATAGTGGAATACACTATCAATTAACTATTTGTGAAAAAAAACTGTCAATCAAATACATTGGTAATCAGAAATTTAGCCTTATATTATTCGTGATAATAGAAGCCTACTAATTGATAGCCCACAAGAATGATTGATCTTCCAAAATGTTTTTACTTTAAAAGTGAAAAGTAAACACAATGAATGCAAACACACCAAAGTCATAAATAGACTTAAGTGTACGTATGCAAGCTGCATTTGTAGAATGAATTAAGATGGACCGTTTATGTTGAAGAATCTCTATAATTAGTTGTGCCGCATAAGCTTAACTTTAGGCATGCACAAGTAGTAAGCTTTGCATTGTCAAATTAGCTTTTACTTTTCAATGCGACTCCTTCATCTTAAGTGTTACTAATTTCCCAATTCCCACTTGTGAGTTCATTACAGAGGTAAACAAGTGTCGGTGTTCACTTCTTGTCTTTCTCCCTTGGCTGCACATGGAAGTTTTTTTTATACACAGTTTTAGTTTTACTATATCAAATGTTATTTGATAAGAGATTTTGACACCACATCTCAAACTAAATCCTAAAGAGATTAGGTATATGAGTCATCTCTCTTATATATCAAACATTTAATTCATTTGTAGTCGATGTGAGAATTAACCATTCACACTTTATTGTTTGAGGGGAAGATTGTTGGATTCAATTGTGTGAGTGGTTAAGTTTTACATTGGCTAAAAGTAAGTCAAATGTTAGATATATAAGAAAAAAACTCATATACTTAATACATTAAAGTTTTAAATAGAAATGTGTCAAAATCTCTTATAATTCTGAAATATTTTACGTGTTATTGCTCGGTAAATATTCCACTTTTGTGAGAAATATAAGTAAGAAAGTGCTTTATGCAAAACATTACACCTCAATTTACCCGTTAATCAAGTAAAAAAATTAAATAAACCAAGTTGACTTTTTTTTGACGAAATTAAATCAAGTTGCTGAAATATATAAATCATCAGCATTAAATTGACAATTAAATTGCTTGTCGACAAAGATTGCTATTTGAAAATGTTTATTTGAGAGAAAAATTAATATTAATTAGGGCCAGCTACTTTTTAATGGGAAATAGTATATGATGGATTACATGCGTCCATTTGAAAAATTGACTTTAGTATATTTCATCAATTTATAAAGCTAATCCCTCCTTGTCGTTAGTGCCTTTTCAGCATGCACGGTTTTCATTTCCTTATTAATATTTGGAAGAAATATTAAACAAAGTATGAAAGATACTACATTTAAAAATAATAATATATGACTTGATCAAACCAAAGAGCGAAGCAACTAACCATGTGCACGTACTGCGAAAATTAAGCTAAATATTTCGGCGAATAAGTTAAATTAGTAAACATGATAAATACTTTAATGGAATGAGGTAACGATCTAAAAGAATATTACCACATACAGGGAAATGCCTTATTTTTATTTATTTTTAATATATACATAAAAAATAAAGGTGATGAAACGGTGACTCAATTTAAAATAGAAAAGAATTCAGGAAACGCCTTCAATAAATATTTACAAAAAAAATTTACATATGTGATACTCCAAAAATATTAAGAGCACGAATATACAACCTATGATATGTCTTTTTACTATTGAATCAACTTATTAAAGAGTTCGAATCTAAAACTTACAACAAATACTTTTATCATTAAATCAAATAATTAAATTTTGTTAAATGTCTTCGTAAAAACACATGATTTGATGAAAATTCTCAAACCTTTATACAAAGTGGATAGTTGTTTTTCTACTATGATGTTAAGTTCGGTAGTCTCTTTAATAATGTTTGCTTGCTTGTAAAAAAAAGGTCTTCATTGATAGAGGGCTTGTGCAGATGCAAACGACCTAAGACAAAAGCACAATCAAATAACTACGTAAAGGTAAATCCAATTACAAAAATAATTAAGTGCATTTCAAGCGTACGCAAAATTCAATAGTTGGAACTGAATTCTATATTTAAATAAGACATGAAACGCAAGCATGTTTTACCGGAAATATTAAATAATTATGTGGATTGAATAAGAACAATACAATATGACCAAAACCAAAGAACCTTGAGGGAAAAAAAATTTAATAAAGCTTAAATATAATTCAGCAATATTTTAGGAGGGTTACAATTTTTATATCACAAGGATATTTATTTTGTAGCTAGTGCATCTTTCTTGACCCATTCAGTGGAGTATTATTTTGTGACAAGCTTATAATGATCGCTCCAACTAATATGCGACGAGAAAGTGCAACGTTTTGCAATTTATACTTTTTTTTTTAATATAAATTTCACGAGCCTTCTTGGTTCATATATTTAATTTAATTAATCAATCATCACTTTTGTTGATTAGAGTTAATCAATCATCGTTGTTTAGCATATCCACATTCTTTTTTATAGTATAACTATGATAAACAATGTTCCAAATAAAACTATGATAAAGCAAAAATTATACTTATAATTTTAAATATGACGGAGCGCAGCCGCTATCTAGGCTCTCATTATGTGTCTTTGTTATTGTTTTTTTTCATTGACTACAAGTGATTTTAAGCCATGTACGTTTTTCTTTTTTATTTGTTTTATTTAAATAAGTGATTCTTATATTGTTTTGGTTTTTTCCTACATTTTTATGAGGCCATTGACATTGTACACCGTGTTTTATTCATGTCTTAATGCAATGTTTTTTTTTATTTTCTATCTTATATAGTATTCGTTATTCAAATTAGTAAATCAGTCTATTATAAATTTATTCAATTACTTAGTGTTCAACATTATAAATTCAGATGCAAGTGTATTTTGATTACGTAACTTATATTAATTATATTAAAATATTTATAATTATTTTATCATTATATATTGTCAATTTAAATATTTTGAGATTGAATTTGTGTTTTTGAAATATTCTATCAATTTGAAAAAATTGAATATTAGTAAAAAAAAAATGACGCTAGACTAATTCCTTCGCGCTAATTCAATTGCACCAGAAGGTGGAGACCGAATTTAAATTCGACTGATCCAAACAAAGAAGAGTAGCCGAGTAGGTACCAAAATATTAATATATTTTTTTATGACAACCAAAATGTTGCTCCAAAAAATAATTACAACCAAATTATTATTATTATTATTATTATTATTATTATTATTATCATTATTATTATTATTATTATTATTATTATTTGAATTAGCTAAGATAATCATTTGATGTTTTTATACTATTTTCATTTAAAATATTATTACTTAACTGAAAATAGCAAATACACATATTTGGTAAGTGGTTGGAGATGGGTCACAATATTAGAAGTGTTACCAAATATGCGTATGTGCTATTAATCAATTTTTAGAAGTGTTACCAATTTTTCGGTGCAAGTGTGCAATTAATCAATACACCTTCTAAACTATGTGATTAATATTAGAGGTGTTAATAAGATAAAAATAACAATATTAGAAAATCGGACTAAAATAAATTTGTAAATTAATTGAAAAAATAAATAAAAAAATACAAAATTGAATATTATTCAATATTTTTTTTTATGTTAATTTATGAAAACTGCAAGATTGAATGAAATTTTGAATTTGTTTTTAAATTTGATCTAAATTGTATATATAAATTTTAATGCTTATTTATTTTTGTTAGTACCATATATTACATTTATATACTAGTAGTATTTGTTAATTTTTAATGTTTATTAGTTTAATTTAATTTATTTTTTCTATTTCAAAATTATTAACATAATTGATCATTGTTATTCAGTGATGTTAAATTTTAATATTGTTATATATTTTATTAATATTAATATATTTTTTTTACAATTATAATTTGAATATTTTAAAAATGTATGCATATCTAATTTTAAAATATAGCATATATATAATAGAAAATATGATAACAATAATAATTCTCATGTGATGCACGCAAGGCCGGTCAATAGCTTGTGCGGGGCCACATTACCAAATTTTTGAGGGCTTCTGATATATACCTTCAATATTCACAAATTAGTGTTACAATAGTTCATTGATAGAATGTGATGTTTTTATATTTACAATAAAAAGTTGCACTCTTTTGCATTATTTTAGTGTTAGTCAGTTCAAATTAAAATTGATAAAAAGTACATCAAATTTTTCAAATTTGATAAAATGTTAGATCTGGAAAATAGAAGTCATGTGTCTATCAAAAATGATAATTTGGATAATCAAAATCTTGATGTTGAAAATAGTAATGATGTTAATTTTGAATAATTCACTTGATAAATAAAATGTTGAAAATGATGCTTGTAACATTTTGAATTTTTGATGTTATTGATTAAAACATAGTTCTTGTTTTTTTATGTTATTTATAAGAGGCTCTCTTTTTATGTTATTAACATTATTGATGTTATTTATAAGTTTTTTTATGTTATTTAAATTTTAAATATATGATTATTCTTTTTGAGTTTTTGAGGGTTCGATTCAAATTTTATGATTAGAATATAACTTTAAAATTGTATAAGAGGACAGTGGATGGATGTAGGTGTAAACGAAATATATGTTATAAGAACTTCCTTGTAATGGTGGTAGATTATTGGAGTTGCGGGATTTCCTTAATTATGGTGAGTTCCAACACAATTAATTGGAAGACAATTTTTAGGTTCTTTCTATTAAAAAAAGTAAATTTTCCTGAAATACATCTTGAATAAAATTAATTTAGGAAATTAATTGGAAGACAATTTTTAGGTTCTTTCTTTGAGTTGGCAACTGGTAATTTATGAGTAATGAGATCCTCCCAAAGGAGACAACATCTGTTTTGATTAATGTCCTAGCGTATTTGTGTCACACACAGAAATATAACAAAACAAGAAACGTTTCCCACTCTTACCGCGTACGTTTGGATTAATCCCACTTTTGCAGTCCAACTGGTGCCACGCATATAATGAATTACTCTTCTAATTCCATCCAAAGACAAATTCAACCATCCTTATAATCTGTTTAAGTCTAATCTAATCTTTGTCTATATAACCACCCTCTCTCACTTATCACACAACACAGTTCTCAATAGTTAACCAAACAAAACTATATTACTACACATTATTTTCTTTGAAATAGCAAAAATGCCTAGAAAAGGAATGAGAAGCATATTCTTCCAACAATCACTTCCTTCTGAATCCACGTCATCAAAATTCCCACCTCCGTCTCCTCTACAGACTTTCTCAGACTCCTTAATGGAAGAAAACATCGAAACCGCGGAATCACTTATAACAAAATGGGATTATTCAAACACGAATCACCAATCCAAATTACTTACCCCTCTTTTTAGCGGCGAAACTCGCGAAGAAGCCAAACAGTACCTTAACGCTGTTAAAGGACTACAATCCGCTATGCAGTACCTTGTGAAACGTGATTCCACCTCTAATTCACTCGTTCGAGCTCAATTCTTAATGCAACTCGCTATGAAAACACTTCAAAAAGAGTTTTACCAAATACTATCAGCAAATAGAGAACATTTGGATCCTGAAACCGTTTCAAATTCTAACCGTTCATCAACTGATCGTAGAAGCAGTGTCTCCGATTACGAAGACGAAATTTCCGACGACGAGTTTCGTGTAGCCGGAAATACAATCTCCGAAACGGAAAGAGTTTCCATGCTTACTATGGCGGATTTGAAAGCTATTGCTGTTTGCATGATTTCGACTGGATACGGAAAAGAGTGTGTCAAGGTTTACATCGTTATGAGAAAATCGATTGTCGATGAAGCACTTTATCATCTCGGAGTTGAACGATTGAGTTTCTCTCAGATTCAGAAAATGGATTGGGAAGTGATTGAGTTGAAAATCAAGACGTGGTTGAACGCTGTTAAGGTCGCCGTTGGAACTCTGTTTCACGGCGAAAGGATTCTCTGCGATGAAATTTTCGCCGCTGCTTCAGGGAAGAGAATCGCGGAATCGTGTTTCGCGGAGATAACTAAAGAAGGTGCGGCGATTTTGTTTTCTTTCCCGGAAATGGTGGGAAAATGCAAGAAAACGCCTGAGAAAATGTTTAGAACTCTTGATTTATACGAAGCTATGTTTAATCACTGGATACAAATTCAATCCATATTCTCGTTTGAATCAACGGCTAACGTCCGTGTACAAGCCGTTACGTCGTTGGTGAAACTCAAAGAAGCGGTTAGAACAATGTTAACGGATTTCGAATCAGCAATTCAGAAAGACTCTTCTAAGAAACAAGTCCCTGGCGGTGGGGTCCACCCGCTCACTCGCTATGTCATGAACTACATCACTTTCCTCGCCGATTACAGCGGCGTGCTTACTGATATCGTCGCCGATTTGCCACAATCTCCGTTGCCAGAATCTTACTATCGAAGCCCCATGCGCGGCGAGAATCAGAAATCTTCGGAGATATCGGAGAAAATCGCGTGGCTTATACTTGTTCTTCTCTGTAAACTTGACGGAAAAGCAGAGCTCTGTAAAAACGTAGCGCTTTCTTATCTTTTCCTCGCTAATAACATGCAATACGTCGTCGTTAAGGTTCGAAGATCAAACCTAGGGTTTATTCTCGGCGAAGATTGGTTAACGAATCACGAATTGAAGGTTAGAGAGCACGTATCGAAATTTGTACACGTTGGATGGAACAAAGTATTTTCGACGTTGCCGGAAAATCCAACGGTGGAGATACCGTTGGAGCAAGTTAGGGCTAGTTTTGTGAACTTCAACAATGCGTTTGACGAAGAGTGTAGAAAACAGTGTTCGTGGATTGTTTCTGATTCGAAACTGAGAGATGAAATCAAAGTCGCGATAGGTTCGAAGCTCGTGGCGAAGTATGGTGCGTTTTATGAGAAGAACCGGGTCGGGTCGGAGTCGGTTATAAGATATAAACCGGAATATATAGAGAATTGTTTGTGTAACATTTTGTATGGGGTTGGAGATTCGGGTAGTACTGTGTCGTCATATTCTTCGTCGACGACGTTGTTTTCTCGTGGTGGCTCTAGTCGCCGGTGAAGTTTTTATATCAACCATGGACAGTGTATTCATAGTTTTGCATGATTTTTATTGAACATTTTAATTATAATATTGATTTAAAATATATGTTTTAATTGATTCATGTTAAAAGTAATTTGTATTTAAAAATTTAAAATAAGCTATGGTTGAGATATATGAATATTAATTTTAAAATCACACTAAAAATATGTTTTTTTATAAATGTAATAACTGATAAATAAATATATAATAACAACTTCCGAATAAGATATGTAGAGTGCAAAATTGAATTTGCTTAGACTTCAACTATAATCAACTTTAAAAATACGTTAATGAGATTTTACAAAAACTACGATTTGTAATTTTTGCAAAATTATTGTAGTTAATCAAGATTTTAGCACATTTAATGTGGTGTCAAATATGCACATAGGCTCTAAGGTGACGAGTGTTCATACAGAACTTTGGATGACACACCATCAAGGGCAAAACCTTATATTGTTTAAGTACCATGAGTGTATTTGATTTCAAGGACTTTCTCTGTTATAATGATACAAACTGAATAACGGATTTTTAACAAAATAGCAATGTGCTATTTATATACAAAGTATTTATTTACAGTTATAACTGAAAGAAAATAACAAGCTTAAAAATGAGTAACAAACTCAACTAATTTAGTGATAAACTAACAGTTGCAAACTACAAAAAACATATAAGAAAATAAACTTCACAATGAAGTGAATAATAAGAAAAAACATAAAAGTGAGAACTAAGTAACTTCATCAACCCCCTCAAGCTAGAACCGAAGATGTCAATGAGGTTGAGCTTGGTCACAATTGAGTGAAAAAAAGATGGATGTAAAGCTTTTGTATGAATATCAGCAAGTTGAGCAGCAGATGAAACTGGAAGTAGATGAATAGTGCCGGATTGGACCTTATCTCGCATAAGATGACAATCTAACTCTATGTGCTTTGTTCGCTCGTGAAAAATTGGGTTTTGAGAAATTTGGATTGCTAATCTGCTATCACAATAAATCGAGACAAGAGTATGGACAGGAATATGAAGATCCTTGAGAATGTAGATAAGCTATTGTATTTCACAAGTTGTATGTACAAGAGCTCGATATTGTGCTTCGGAGGAAGAGCGAAAAATCACAGTTTGTTTCTTTGATTTCCAAGAAACGAGGGATGAGCCAAGAAAAACGTTAAAGCCGATGATTGATTTTCTTGAATCAGGGCATGCTTGAGAGTACAATAATACGTCTATAGAGCTTTGGATCCGGATATGGATTTCCATCATCTTTTTGAAGCTTGAGATTGAGAAGCATGAGACTAGAGGCTGGTTTGCAGTTCAGCAGGCCCATATCGTTCAAGAGATCCAACACATATTTTCTTTGATTTAGAGATAGACCTTTGGAAGATTGTGCAACTTCAAGGCCAAGAAAAAACTTGAGGGAGCCAAGGTCCTTTATTTTGAATGTAGAATGAAGAAAGCTTTTAACATAATTGATTTCCTTTAAATCATCACCAGTGAGAACGACGTCATCTACATAGACCAAAATAAATGTGAGATGATTATCATAATTTTTGACAAATAAAGAATAATCAGATATGGACTGAACATATCCCAAAGAAACAAGAGCATTAGATAATTTTTTATTCCAATTTCTACTTGCTTGCTTGAGACCATAAATGGATTTAGTAAGTTTACAAACTAAGTTTGGCTTGGGAGATTGGAAACCAGGAGGAAGTTGCATATATACATCTTCCTGAAGGTCACCATGTAAAAAAGCATTATTGACATCAAGTTGATATAAATGCCATTTCTTAGTAGTAGCAATAGCCAAAACCATTCTAACAGTAGTCATTTTAATAACGGGAGAAAAAGTTTCAAAGTAATCAACGCCTTCTAATTGAGTGTAACCATTGGCTACAAGTCTTGCTTTATATCTTTCAATACTACCATCAGATTTTAGTTTGGTTTTAAACACCCATTTACAACCTATAATATCTTTACCCTCAGGCAGTGGTGGTGGGGATGGGGGAGGAGGATCAATAATGTCCACCATTGAAGAAGAAGAAGAAAGGAACTGGGATTAGAGTTAGTTATGGTGTGAAGAAGAAATAAATTATGTTGGGAAGAAGAAGGAATTGTGAAGGAAAATGATTATTTCATCTAATACCATGTTATAATGATATAAACTGAATAATGAATTTTTAATAAAATTACAATGTGCTATTTATATACAAAATATCAATTTACAGTTATAACTGAAAGAAGATAATAAGCCTAAAAATGAGTAACAAACTAATTTAGTGATAAACTAACAGTTGCAAACTACAAAAAACATATAAGAAAATAAATTTCATAGTGAAGCGAATAATAAGAGAAAACATAAAAGTGAGAATTAAGTAACTTCATCATTGTCGGCAATATGTCGTGACCAAGGCTTAGGTTTGTAACACCCTGATTTTTAACCGCGTGAGTGTATTTTTTTTTTTAAAAATAAATTGATAAAACCAAATCCATAAATAGAGAAATACTTTTGGATAAAATATTTAAGTCGTAACACAACGAAAAAGTCAACAATCCTTACAAACAGCGGAAATAGTTTTTGGAACGAAAATTCAAAATATCCAAATATACAAGACCTCGGATAAAATTATTTGTTTCAAATACATAAGTTCCATTTTTACAATAACAACCTTGAAATTAGAAAAAGAAATAAATAAAATTCTTAAATAGAACCCTAAGCTGATCATTAATCTATCTGAGGGTGACTGGGTACTGAGAATCCACGAGCGACATCAAGCACTAATGCTTTCAGCCACAAAACCAACTCATCGTTGTGCCACGCCTTAGAACGACCCTGGTTCTCATATGAGGGCAAAATCCAGATTTCCACAAAATCGTAAAGGGTCATCAACCAAAATTAACAATTACCACCTAGCATTAAAATTTTAAATGCATAAAATCACCTTTCAACTTAGCATGCATCTAGAAAGGGTTTGCATATGCTAAACATGCATAAACAAGGTTGAAAAATGAAGTTTTGGACAAAAATGCACTGTCGTATTCGAATACAACATATCTGTATTCGAATACAGATGCGAAAATAGCAGAAAAAAAGCAAAAACAACACAAATGTATTCGACTACAGCCTCCATGTTGCCGAATACAAATGCGAAAACAGTGAAAAATCCTGCACTTTTTGTATTCGAATACAACCACCTTGTATTCGAATACAATTGCAAAGTCAGTGGCAAAATTTTGATATCTGTATTCGACTACAACCCTGTTGTATTCGAATACAACTGAAAAAATACCAGATTTTCAGTTTTGAAAACACACCAAAGTCATTCAAACACTTTCAACACCAATTCAATCAATCACAAACACCAAATACGACATAATTCACACACCACAATCAAGTACGCATATACAACCATCACAGTATATCAAACATGACTCGCGTGCTAAGCACCCTAATGCAATGCGTATATGCCAATGCATATGATTTTGGAATATCATCAAAACCCTCCTCGAAGGGGCGTTAATCATAAGTGTACTGCCTATCATGGGCCAATACTAATTACCAAGGTGCAGTCGCTCACAGACTAGCACGATTTCCTAATGTGCAATCTTTCACCGATTAGCACGACGCGATAATCCCCGTAAGGATAAGATGAACCAACAATTCACATGGAATCATCCTGTGGCCCATCCGATCACCACTATCACCATGACCCATCCGGTCACCATGTACTATGAAATGCATTAGCATACTCTGACTCGTAACACCACAATCATTATGTAAATGCATTTTTTAAAAGATTCCCCATTTTTTATGCTCATTTAACACTAATGATATTCAAATTTAACACACAACATACTCAACACATATAATCCTCAAATCACATGAAATTGAATTCACAATTCACATCGAATTCAAATCACCATATACATCAATCTCATCAATTCATTTCACACCAAATCAAAATCCACTCAAAATTTGCATTTATTCAAAACCCCACATATTCAAATATCAAGCATATCTCAACATTCATAATATTACCCATGAACCCAACATTCACACAAAGCAAAAATCACCACCACCCACACCTCAAAACTCATTAAAATTCAATTTCACAATTTTACCCATAAAATGCATTAAATTCATTTCCCACAACATTACACCTCAACCCACCAAATTCCAATTGACACTCCACTCCAAATTTAACCATAAATCACTCAATTTCCAAACTCCTCATATTTCAACCACAATACACCTATTAATTTCCATAATTGCAAACATAAATTTACACCAAATTAATTTCCACAAATCATCCTTCAAACTCATTAAATTAATTTCCTCCACTCCACATAAAACACCTTAAATTCATTTTCTACAAATCCACTCATCAAACACACCAAATTCACACCCCACAAATTCACATATAAGGCCCTAAATGCACACTAAAAGTTTGGAAGGAGCCCTTACATTCGTTGTAGCTTTAACGGCCGATTACGGCACCACGATTAAATTCCAATAAAAAATCACTTCGCACGACGCTTCCAAAGTTGGCTCACTAGCACCGTAGCATGGAGGTGAGCAACTTTCCCTTCTATCACTTTGTGAGATGGAGCTCAGAAGTCGAAGAAAAGTGGAGGTTTACGTTTGGCGGTTTTGAAAACCACCCACACTTGGTTTCCACGGACAGAGAAAGAAGAAGACGCGAGGCTGGGAGGGAAATGTTGTTTTCTCTCTCTTTTTTCCTTTCTTAGCCTTCATTTATATATATATACTACTTTCCAAATCCATATACATATATATATACTAACTCACTCACCAAATATATATAAATACATATTAAAATTAAACCAAACCAAAAATATCTAAAACTCTCACGCACATATCTCAACTATTTTGATAAAAATATCTCCCCTTGTCGCAACTCAATTGACATGTAAGATCTTCAGCAACCAGAGATATTTTTAACAAAACAGTCCGATATTAAATTCTTCGCAACATAAATAAATTATTTTTCGACGAATAATTTTTACCGGATCTAAAATTATATATATATATATATATATATATATATATATATATATATATATATATATATATATATATATATAATAAACATATAGCAAACTCTAATAAAATATGTTTTTGGTATTTAATTTGCAAAATGAATTAAAATTAGGCTAAATGCCTCAACAATTCAACACCAAATATACTAAAATTGCATAAATTAGAATTTGAAATTAAGGGTCTTACAAGGTTTTTTACATGCATTTTCTCAAGAGACTATATGCCTTTTATAGATCTTGAATTAAGGTTTTTGAGAGTCCATGATCCCGATAACTGCTCATACCTTTTAGATTTTCTCTTGTGGGTTAATCCCTCTCTTTACTTAACCTTCACATCCTCCTGAGATCGTGTTCTCTACGACTTCGATTCGAGTGGGGATTATTTGGACAATCTAGTGAGTTAGCTCATTAGAAAAGCTTGCATGTAAGGACACTAACTCTTTGACTTCAAGCTTGAGGACTTACTTGAGAGCCATCACTCTTAGATAGGTTTTGCTGGAAAGTTAGGAGGGGACAAGACCTAGCGAACACGTTGTGAGACCTAAAGTGAAACTATCAGATGAGGTCTTTTAAAATTTAATAAATAAATTATTAATATTTTATTTAATAACTATAGAAATTTCTTTGGCCGAAATCATGACATTTTTAAATCCATTTTCTCTATACTTAAAAAAAAAAAGACATTGCAACTGTTTTACAGCAAAATCAAGAACTCATATAGAAATTTTCATCTTTTAGTTAAAGAAGAAAATAGTGTGTATATACGTTGTACCACTCAAAGAACTCATGTTAGCAATGTGCTAACTACTTATTCATGATTTCTCAATTTTTAACTAATATTTCTCCAATCCCTACTACTTTCATTAGCCAATTTACAGGAAGAACATTAAATAATTTGCAACAAAAACAAAATACTTTTGAGAATAAACCAACCATCTTCTTTTTTTCGTGGTTTCTCCGCTGTGCAACTTTTGAATGTAAAGTGATGAAGAAAAGTGCCTTGAAAATTCATCGTTAGGAAAATTTGTATCAATACGTTTAGTAGGACATTTTTCTACCAATAAATCTCTCAAACTTGTATCAACGAGTAATTACCAATATTTTCAATTTTACTTTTTTTTGTTTGTTTTGATAAATTTATTCGAGTTGACATTTATATCTACAAAAATAGAAGTAACACAATTGCAACAAGATTAAAGATAAATGTTAGAATGATAGAACATGATGGGAAAGATACTATTTGAAATAAAAATTTCTTCTAGTTCGCATTCCTACCAAATATAAATTGTTGATCCCGACTAAAATTTGAAATAAAGGAAAAAAATTAATATTTTAGTTTTGCTCTTATAAGAGATGATAAATTCTACCATAATTAAATTACAAAATCTAACAATATCGGCATTTGTCAATTGAACTAGGGTTTAAGGACAACTCATAATTTAGAATATAAATGTTTACTTATATGTCATCAAAATTAGAAAAATATATTAACACGTAAGAAAGAGACAAATAAATTAGAAACACATACTTAAATATATTATAGCCAGTGACAAGAGTTAGTCATACTAGGAAAATTCAAAACGAAAAAAATAAAATAAAGCAAGGAACTATAAAGTAGAGTTAAATTGAAAAACCAATTACTTTGTATTTTTGAGAGTAAAGTTTCATATCAAAGTTTTAATATCATATTATAAGACTTATATATATTTTTTAGCGAATGCAATAGCCTTTAATGTCATGAGATGTTTCCAACTGTACAATACTTTTATCATAAATAGGCTTATCATTTTATGATTTTGACTGAGAACAATTAGCACAAATATCAATTAAAACAATAATTATACAAAAAATTGGAAATCGAAACCATTTTTTGGACCTTTTTATTTCTGTAAATGGTTGTGAATGTCTAAAAAGTTGTTTATATTTTTATTGGACTTCTAGATCATATAAAAACTAAAGTAAAAAAAAAAAAATTTGTGAGACCTAAAGTGAATGCTTTATGGGCCTCTCCCTTGATCCTCGTAAGAAAAGAAAACGGAAGATTTTGGAGGGTGGAAATCAAGAAAAATGAACGTAAACATCCACTTGATTTAGAAGATAGTTTTTGGAGAGGAAGAAAAAAATATAGCTATGACTAATATTTTTGTTGATTTTAGAGTATTATAGCGATGAATTTTAAAATTTATTTGAAACCCATCCTTGAAAGTTCTACTTCAATGTTTTTTTTTTTGAGCTATTTTCTTTGTGGAAAAATCTAACTACAGTAGTACTTTAATACAAGAGTATAAAATAAAATAATTAAATATAAATTTATAGTGTTTTCGATTGATACATTTTATAATTAAAAATTAAAATCACTTATACAATATTAAGTAAAATAAGACTATTTCAGCATGTATTAAGATTTCGTTTTTAATTTATGTAAAGTAAATCATACTTTTTAGTCTATATAAAATTATCCTACGAGCAGTTATACTCCTTACTGAAATGTCAACATATACTTTTAAAATATTTTTTGTATGATTGTTTACAGAATTATAAAAAGTACTTGGACAAAAAATGAATTCAAAATTCAATCTATAAGTCTATATGTTTGTTACTTTTATCTTTAGTTTACGACGTTTAAAAGTCCATATTTAATTCATACCGTAATTTTGAAAATTATCTAAATTTATTAAGTAAATAAAGTAATTTATATCGAATATTTGAATTACACTAAAACATTATATTCCCTCATTCTCATATAATACTCGTTGGGGAGCCTAGGGTATGAGAGCAACAACGAATAATATACTCTAAAATTACAAGAGACTTTGACATCACATATCTATTTAAAACTCTAAGGCATTAGATATATGAATCACATATCTTACATATCCAATTTTTAATTCATTCATGGTTAATGAGTAACTAGCCACTCACTATTGAATCCAACAATAATGTTGAAATCAATAGTTTGTAATAATTTTTATAGTTAAAATACTCTTTTAACTCTCAACTTTTAAAATCTTGCGATTTTGTTCCCTTATTTTCAAAATAACACTTTTATTCCCTTAACTTAATCTCATTTTGCAAATTGGTGGATCCCTTATTTTTTACCAAATCAAAGTCGACGTGGATCAATATTTTTGACCATATAGTGCCATCTAGAATATTACTTAAAATTCTAGATTATTATTTATTTATTACAATAACAACTAAAAAAAAAATGAAAAAAAAAAATGGAGGGCACATGCAACACATATTTTATGACATTGAAGAAATGGGAGACCTTGGATTTAGAAGAAAATATTTTGTTTGGCTCACTAGCATGTAACTATCGCTTAATGTTTTCAACAATTTGGTGAAGATAGTCTAAGCTACCAATGTCGTTTATGGTTATGAGCCCTACTACTATACCAATAGAGAACTGAATAAAGTTGAAGAAGACATTTATGACAACTTTGAGTGCTTTTGCGAATAGAACTTTTTTTATTCTTCGTGATGTATCTACCCTCCATTTTTTTTTCTTTTCAATTTTTTATTCAAAATAAATTCAAGGGGTCCATCAATTTACAAGAGCAGATAAAATAAGGGATCAAAATTGCTATGTTGAAAATATAAAAGTCAAAATCGCCAAATTTAAAAAATTGGAAACTCAAAAGTGCAATTTAGCATTTTTTATTTAATTTTGAATTATTTTTCATTTGACTTATAATTCCTCATTTAGACTTTTTTAAATAATTATATTTTTTTATTGAATTTTATTAAAATTTGAAATTTTAATATTTTTATCAAAGGATTAACTATTTCTACTATTATTATTATAATTTTAATTTTAATCTCTATAATCAAAATATACAAGTTGTATATTAATATATGAATTCATGAGACCGATTTTAGGGGATCATACATAAATAGAATATAATTAAATCATTAAAAAAATAAACAACGACTCAATCAAAGAAGTTTATATCTTTTAATAAATAAAAACAAATTTATATTTTTAATGCAAGTATTTTCAGCCTTTTGTCTATAAAAAAAATGCTAGAATTAATATTCAATGGTTTTAAAAACTTTATTCGCAAAATTCTTAAATGGTAGTTTATTTTTTGACTGAACTTAGATGGTAATTTTTTAAATATAGAGACAATATTAATTTATTGCCAAAAAAAAAAAAATACCAAGAGTATTAATTGATAAAAAAAATATTATAACCTCTATAAATTAAGAACCCAAAAGTAAGTTTCATTAAGTCTCTAACAAAAGCAATGAATCCATCAACATGCATATCCTTCTTTTTCACCGTTATCTTGATCTTTAATATTTCTCATGCCATTTCACCAAAATCAGACTCCAAGTTGTATGAAAATGTATGCCAAGGTTCAAAGGACAATGAACGTTGTCTAAAACTTCTAGAAACCAACCCTCAAATAACTTTGGCTAAAGATTATCTTACTCTTTGCAAGTTATTCTTAGAGATGGCAATTGATAAGTCCACAAAAGCCCAAAATCTTCTTATAACATTGATGAACCAAAACCCTTCTTCATTAGCCATAAAACAATGTGCAACAAATAATTACAATGGATTAATTACATCGTTTAGAAGTTCATTAAGTGAGTTGGTTGATGATCCATTGAGTGCAAACTATGATGCCAAAGTTGCCGGTGATGGACCCCAAGCTTGTGATCGCGCCTTAGCCAATGAAAAGATAGTTAATCATTCTATTTCTACATTGAATAATGAAATGACATTTCTTAGTGACGTTGCATATTTAGCCACAAACTACCTCCGAAAATGAGTTATGTAGTTTTGTTGTTATGTTGGTTATTATTGAATTTTAAAATCACATTAATAAAGACAATATATATATTAATCTACCATTTGAAGTTAAAAAGTTCATATATAATTTCTTTCTATAAAAAAAAAATTCCCCTTATGGTTAATCTATAATTTATACTACTTTAATTTTATTTTTTTTCCTTTCTATTACTCTTATTTGGATTATCTTTTGAATATTTTTTTTCATATCTTTCGTTTAGTGCAATAAAAAAAAACAGATAAATATGAGAGTGTCGACCGAACGTTAGTATTTATAAGAGTGCAAAAAATTAAAAAATTTGCCTTACATTTATTCTTTTTCTTAGAACCTTTTGCTATCAATGTTTTTCTTTTCACTCACTCACACCAACCACAGACGTCCTCGGATTTTTTTTTAAAAATATTTATTTTTTATTACTCAAATGCCAGTAATTGAAAAAATATTATGCGATTGTTCTATTTTTTTCAATTCAATAGGAAGTCGTTTCTCTAGAAAGCGACCACCTGAAGACAATTCTTTTCAAACTCAATTGAAGGTAGCTTGCCCAAGGAGCGACCTGCTACTAGCGATTGTATTTTTTTCTTCTCATTTTAGCAATTGTTATTAATTATTTAATAAATTAAAATTAATTAGATTATTTAAAAAATAAAAATACTAATAGTAAAGTAAAATAAAATACATTAATAAATTATAAATTAATTAAATTTTATAATTATAATTATTATAATAAATAATTATTATAATTATAATTATAATTATAATAAAAAATGAATATAATTAAAATGATTAAATTATATTATAAATTTTAAAGAAAATACATTAAAATTGAAGAAAAAAATACATCAAATTTGAGTAGATGTGTCAGCAGCGTTTGAACAATGTTTCCTAGTATGACCAGAGACCCGACATAATCTGCATTTTCGTGGTACTCTTTCTGTAGTGTGTTCTAATGCGTTTGCTCATTGGGGGACATTTCTTGACTCTCCGCATTAGTGGATTGTGACACACCTTAACATCTTCATATTGTGGCAAATATCATTCGTTTGGTATGAGTTGGAAAGCTTCGTCATAGACTTTTAGTACCGTTTCCACCTTGTACACATCAGGTATAAGACTCCAGTAATTATATTTTATGCTAGAACATGCTGCTATCACATGTGAACAAGGCATATATTTAGTTTGATATTTCCCACAATCGCACCACTTGTTAGGAAGGTTTACACTGAAATGACCAATTGGTCGCCCTTCTCTTGGAACTACTGTCTCGTGGACCATGAAAGTATGATTGCTCCGATCAAAACTATCGACTCTATGTGTAACGCCCCGGATTTTGATCCAAGACATTACTTAAAAATATTTGTTTTCTTTCAAAAACGACATAATTTTTATTATTATTATTATTATTATTTTACAGAAAATAGTTCATCATGTGATCAATAAAGTTTCACTAGTAAATAAATTGATTTCATTTTTATGAAATAGCACAACACAATTTTACTGGATGTTATTATTCTTGTAAAGATAATATGCTAATTGTAGAAAATGTTCACTTAGTCCTAAAATAGAATACTGATTCAGATTTTTCCTAGCGGAAGGACCTCACCTCCGCATTTCTATTTAAAATTGACGATGAAAAGTAAATAAACTTTAAAAATGTACCACATCAGGCTTATCGCTACAAACATTATTTTTTAATTAAAGTACCCCTTTTTCCCACGCGTGTGCGCCAAGTAAACGTCATTCATGCAACTCTTCGAGATCCTTAGTACCTAAATGTTGGTGTAAGGGGTCAGTTCATCCAACGGTAAAAATTAAACCAAATAATAAGTTAATAATCATAAAATATAAATATAAAATCTTTTTGTAATAAAAGATTTACATAAATTGATTTTTTTTTATATCATTCACAGAGATGTATCAAAAGTCATAAAAAGACATCTAAATAAATCGAGTAGCAACTCACCTTAGAGCAAATAATTAAATCACAATAAAAATAACAATAAAATGTATGCAAGCTATGCATGCTCCTAAACATATATGGTCCGGATATAACCAGCCACACAGGCGTCCACACAGAAGTCACCCATACCAATGGAGAAAATTAAACCAGCCACACATGCGTCCACAGAGATGCATATGATATGTCATGAAATGATAATGATGCTCAAAATTTACAAATCACTAGTCACTTAGGCAACCACAAAGAAAAGGTCATAACACAAATAACCAGCCACTTAGGCAACCACAAAGATAAAAATATTCAAGATTAAATTTTAATCACATATGATATCAACATTTTATTCTCATGGATGCTTACAATCGAGAATCAGTAATTTTACTATCCCAAATATATAACACATAAACACACGAATAAACATCTTAGAGTCACAAATTTCCTTTTATAAACTATAAAATTGGATTAGCCACGTGTTATTGATAGACATCAAAACTCAAATAACGAAAAACACATACAAATATAAACTTTATATCTTCTACTATAAAATTTCTCCCAATTATTAGTCATTTAGACATACAACTCAAGGTTTACCACTAAACACGTCACAAAAATCAATTTAATCATGTTATCACAATTAAAAATTAGAACTTTTCATCAATTCCCTCAAGACTCATATAGTATTCATAAAAATCAAAACTTTGAAATGAAATAGCACAAAAATCGAAACTTTAAATTAAAAACATCCTAACAAACATATTTCTCATGAGATCATAATAAAAATCATAACTTTATAATTAAATATACCTAGACAACAGAAAAATTGTAACTTTACATCAAATATATGACAACAAGCATATTACTCATGTTATAATAATAAAAATCAAAATTTTATAATTAATTTTATCAAGGTAAACATATTACTCATAAAAACAAAACATTATAGTTAAATTATCTAAGGCAAACATAGAATCAACATTTTTCTTTTAACACATCAAGACATCATATAAATATCTTACAAATTATTAATTTAATATTCGACCTAACCTTGCATGGGGAAAAGCCCTTACCTTGAGTGCTTTCCTTCCAGGTGACACAATATAGCCCTCGAAAATCTCACCAAGATGAAGGAACGAAAGTTTAGAACTTCGACCGGAATGCGAGGGAATGTGAGGACGGTTGTTTGAGTGGCTTAGAAAATATTTGAGATAAATGAAACATTGGTAATGACGTGTGGGTGATTATGACTTCTTTTTCTCTACTGCAAGTTTAATCGTGTCCTACGAATGAGAGGTGTATGTGACTAATAAAGGAGGCGTGGAGCTGATCCAAGAGAAGGAATAATTCCCTTCATTGAGTTTAATTGCACACATGAATAAGGAATTCAATTGAAATAATACCATTCAATGACCAACCGTTAAGAATTAATTGACATTCATGTATTTATTCTTGCTAGTTACACATTTGAATGGACACAAGGGAAAATGCACGGTCCTATAAATTAAATATTATTAAAAATAAAATATAGTTATCAAAGGTAGTAGTGTGGGTGATTCAATTTTGACTTAGTCAAAATTGACTTGGTCATTGTTCACTCTAATGCAGAAATTTCTACGAGTTTTAATTAGTTAATAATAAAAATCCCAATAATTAATTAATTAATTAATATAAAAATACTTAATCAAATAATTGAACATCCAATAAATAATTATCTTACTATCATCACAATGAATTAATAAAACAGAATAAATAAAACTAAGGGTTTTAAATTAATTAATTAAAATAAACGGTGTTACACTATGACTATTGGATTTATTTATTTCCAATTTCATAAAATTTATGCAAGTTTCTGTGTATACCTGACCAGAAGCTAAAATTGATGCGTGTTGCTTTCCCATGGTTGGAAACAGTGTCCCTGTTTTAAAATAAGTTGATTGGACCAAAGCAGTGATGAGAAGGTTGCGCGTGCTTTTTAATACTCTGTTGATCGACTCCACAAGGTTGGTTGTCATCTGACCCCAACTGCTACGTCCATCGAATGCTTTAATCCAATCTTGTCGCGGTATATTGTCTAACCATTTCAAAGCCTCCGGGTTTACTACACCGATTTCACTGCGGTAGTATCGATATGTAGGCTTATTGATCGAGTAACTTGTATTGAAACAGTAGACAATACATAATTACACTAATTATAAAAATTAAGAATGAAATTATTAAAAATGACACTAATTATAAAAATTAAGAATGAAATTACTACCCATAGAAATAACTTTTTTCTTCAAAGCATTGTCCTTAAATTTCTTTGCAAAATTTTGTGAAATATGTCCGACGCAGAACATATGCTTTGACGGAGGATCTTGCCACCCATTATTCGGATAATATAAGCACTCTTAATGGATTCGTATCTATCTGAAATCAAACAAATGTTGGCTTGTGGAGTGCTGTATTTTCTCAAATTTCTCAAAAAGAAACTCCAACCCTCTTTTGTCTCACCTTCCACATGAGCATAAGCAATAGGAATTACATTGTCGTTCCCATCCTGTGCAACTACTACCAATAGAGTTCCCTTGTACTTGTCGTACAACTAAGTCCCATCAACTTGTACTATTGGTTTGCAGAATTTCAACTTTGTTGACAATTGAACCATTGTAATAAACAATACAAATTACTTGTTGAACAACCATGATTAAGTAATTGATTAAGTATGAAATGCTAGAAGATATGGTGAGATAGAAGGTGTGGTGAGATAGTGTAAGTTTGTTTTTTTATTTATAGAAGGTATAAGGTGTTTGAAATCTTGAATAGTGAATAGAATAATTTCATTGGTGAAAATAAGTCAGAAGGATTGGTATTGGATCATTCACATCTGTTGATAAATTTTATTCAACGGACGAGATTGGTTCTTGAATAGAATAATTTCATTGATTGAAAATAAATCACAAGGATTGGTATTGGATTGGATCATCCACACCCGTTGATAAATTTTATTCAACTGACGAGATTGAATATCGAATATAATAATTTCATTGGTTGAAAACAAATCACAAGGATTGGTATTGGATCATCCACATCCGTAAATTTTATTCAACAGACGAGATTGAATAATCGTGGCCTTGCATTGATCGTGGCCTAGGGAAGCGACCCCTTAAAGAGATCGTGGCCTCGGGGAGCGACATCTCCTGAAGAAATTGTGGCCTGAGGGAGCGACCTCCTTAAGAGATCGTTGCCTCGGGAGGATATATTCGATAGATTTAATTCTGGTGGTCTAAATTTTGCTAAAGTTCCTCACAACGACATAGAAGGATACAGAAAAACAATTGATCACATGATGGTTGAGGAAGTAATATATTCATTCACATTTATTTGAACTTTTTAAATATTTTATTTTTTATACTTGTTATAATTACTTTAGCTTATTTTTTACATATCAGTTTTATTGGAGACATTAACTCGGGTTTCAACGTGAAGTTTCCGAAGAATAGATGGTCACTTGGATTGCATGTACCTATCCGCATTGTTATCATATTGTTGAAAAACATCATACAAATAGAGTCACACTTCAGTTCGGCTTCCATTAACAAATATCACAACCACTAGAGGACATGAAAATGTACCATGAGGTCGACATAAGGCCTGGGATTGATATTAATTGGAACTGGGTTTGGAGGAAAAAAATTAAACATTGGAACGAGCGTCAAAATTACGTGTTGCAAGGTAACATCGTAGAAGGTGTTTTATGTCATAATACATAATATATGATTTGGTTTAGACAGCACACCAAATTATTTATATATGTCGAACAATATCTCTGTGATCTACTTTTTCAACCGCCGTCATATCCTCATGTGCAGTCAACCTCCCAATCCACCCCACAACAACAAAACATAGCAAGACCATCTTTATCATCACCTCACCTACATGTCCCAACTGAAGTTCCATGTTATGATCCACCATCGACTTAGTATTACGTTTTGTCGGTGCCAGAAATACCAACACTCGGTTATCCTCTAACAGAATGTGGGCTTTTCTATAATTTATTTGGAACTTGGTGCACAACTCGTGAGTCGGTTTATGCCGTGTTTGATTTCATGTATAATCCTCAGTCTCAAAATTTTATGGAAGCAAGGCAGTTGTTCTAATCCACCTACAACTTACATTGAGGATAATGATCAAAATCATAATGAATCGGAAGAACCTCAATTCGTTCAAAGAGCTAGATGAATTCGACGACATCCTAGATGTGCAACTGTAGGCCATTTAGGTGGACATCATTGATATAAATTTGATGTTTTTCTCTCAAATGTGATGTATTTTTTTCGTTAATTTAATGTATTTGGTTTCATTTTCATGTTATTAATATAATTTTTTTTTAAATTATTATTATTATTATTTGTTTAAAATTTGATGTATTTTTTCTTCAATTTTAATGTATTTTCTTTAAAATTTATAATATAATTTAATCATTTTAATTATAATCATTTTTAATTATAATTATAATAATTATTTATTATAATAATTATAATTATAAAATTTAATTAATTTATAATTTATTAATGTATTTTATTTTACTTTATTAATAGTATTTTTATGTTTTAAATAATTTAATTAACTTTAATTTATTAAATAATAAATAACAATTGTTAAAATGAGAAGAAAAAAAATTACAATCGCTAGTAGCATATCGCTCTCTAGAAAAGCGACTTCCTATTGAATTAAAAAAGTAGGACAATCACATAATATTTTTTCAATCAGTGACATTTGAGTAATAAAAAAAAAGGATATTTTAAAAAAAATCCAACGTACTCTCAAGCAAAACTTTGTGGATTGTATATATCTGTTGTTGAGACAAAATCTCTCAAATGATTTTAATGATAACAAAATTATTTAAAGATTATGATTGTGGTTAATGACTAATCTGTGCTTTTGAGTGAATTATTATAAGAAAACAGGTTAATCTTCAATTAGATCAAAAGGGAGAAAAATCTGGGTTAATCCTTTAAGTGTTTAAGCTGGAGGATATGACAGAACTTTGAGAGGATGGGTCTTCAAGACGAAACTTCTCATCCTCGCTGAAATAATGTTTCTAATTCATCAAAAGAAGTCAAAACAACATGAATAAATGAATATATAAAACATCTGATCAAAAGAAATCAGAAGGCCAACTATACTAGGTACGAGGATTGCATAAAGCATGGATCTTCAAATAGTCACATGTTTGCAAACCACCATCCCATGTGCAAAGGCTAAATGCAGACCTATATATCATTCTTGTATGATTGAAAAAATAAAGCAAAGTCAATCTACAGAAAGGCAACTACAAACAAACTCAAAATAGAAGTCCTACAGGTCTTGAAGAATGAGAAAAGAAAAGAACAACACAAGACCAAGATACAATGAGAGACAACCTCGAGGCTGAGGATATACTACTTTTGTCCAAGGACAGCTGGATGGCATTTTCGTAAATATGATGAAAGACCATGGATTGTTTTGATATGATTTCAAACGGTCACAAAGAGCTTGTCACATGGAAAGAACATCACAAGACCTCTATAAAAGGCAGCAAGCTATTCATCATCAAACACACCACAACATTGCAGAAAAAAGATCAATAATCTTAAGTTTATCATAAGCAATAGTCATCATCTCTTTACACTTTCTACATTCATACACTAGATCTTTGAAATATCATTTTAGAAAGTATTTAAGTAAAGAGAAAGAAATCATACTCATATCACTCTGTAATTTTCAATAAGGTGTAATCGAAAATATTTGAAACTTGTAAGGAATAAGGTTGTAAGCTTGGTGAAGCTTGAGAAAACACAAAGTGTAATCATCCTCTGCAAGAGGCTGATCAGATTGATTTTTAGTGAAATCTCACAAGGGTGTGAGAACTGGACGTAGCCATCTTTGGGTGAACCAGTATAAAAGTTGCGTGTCTATCTCTTCATTTTTTCCTTGCATTTATTTTGTTATTATTTTAAATAGTTTGAAAATCTATTTTGGCGTTTAAACTATTTTTAAACGCCAAAATCCGTATTGAACCCCCCTTCTAGTGATATTTAGCTCCATCAATTGGCATCAGAGCAAGGTTCTCTAGAAATATTACATCTAACAGTGTAAGAGAAAAAGATCAAAAGAAAAAATGTCAAAAGCTAAGTATGTTCCAAAAGGAGGATCCTCCACCAGACCTCCCTACTTTGATGGTACAGATTATTGCCACTGGAAAGGTAAGATGAGATTGTTTCTCATATCAAAAGATAACAACATGTGGTCTGTTATTGAGAACGGGGATCATGTCATCAGAATCAACAACACAGATGCACCCTCCGACGAGAAACCTTAAGCACAATGGACGGCTGATGAAAATGCTAAGGTACTCCTAAACTCTAAAGCTTATTTATTTCTAAAGTGTGCTTTGAGCAGGGAAGAATACGATAGAGTTGAAGAATGCAAAAATGCCAAAGAACTTTGGGACACTCTAAAGATTCATCATGAAGGATCAAGCCACGTAAAGGAAGCAAGGATTGACATGGGAGTAAGAGAATTTGAGTTGTTTGAGATGAAGGAGGAAGAAACGATTGATGAAATGTTCTCATGGCTGCCAATCATACTTAACAGCTTGAGATCTCTTGGAAAGGTTTATTCTGTTCAAGAGAGGATAAGAAAAATCTTAAGGAGTTTACCAAAAGAATGGAGGCCAATGGTGACTGCCATCATAGAAGCAAGAGACTTGGCCAACATGAAACTAGAAGACCTGGTTGGAACTCTAAGAGCTCATGAACCTCTGTTGCTGGCTGATAAACCAAACAAAAAGGGAAAAATGACAGCTCTAAAATCAAGTCAAACAGAAAACTCATCCTCCAAGAGGACTAAAGAAGCCACAAAGAAGGAAAATGCAGAGTATCCTCTATCTGACGAAGAAGATGAACTTGCTCTAATTTCCAGAAGAATCTAGAGGATGATAAATCGTAGAGGACAAGACAAAAGATCTCCTCTAAAAGATCTCCACTACAAAACTGAGTGTCCTCTAAACAAAAAGGGATCAAGAAGATTTCCCTACAAAAACAAATCTATGATGATCACGTGGGATGACAGTGATGATTCATCCTCTGAGCAAGAAAAGGAAGAAGAGGCCAACCTCTGTCTCATGACAAATACAGAATCTGAAAAGGTAAGCATATCTGAACTTTGTCCTACTTGTGAACAATTAGAAATAGAATTTGACAATCTTTTAAATGACTCAAACACTTTATCTCAAAAATGTGGGCTTCTTAAAAACCAACTTTATGAAATAAAGAAGTTAAATGAGGAACTACAAGCTAAGAATAAAAATAATGAACAAACCATTCGAGACTTGCAGTTATCTCATGAAAAGTTGTCTGAGCAACAATCTATTTTGAACAATAGAAGTTGAAGAGCTCAAAAATGATCTTACCAACTTTGTTAAATCCAGTGATACTTTTCAAAAGATTATGGCATCACAATCTGGAATCTTTGACAAAGCTGGTATTGGATTTAAAAGTTCTCAAAAGCAAAAACTATATGAAAATTTTTTTGTTCCAAAGAAACAAGAGGATAGGCCAAGATTCACTTTTTGCAAAAAACTAGGACATACCTCAAAAGATGTTATGCCAAGAAAAGGGCTGACAACATTAAGAAATGATGTTCATTCTGTGGTAAACATGGGCATCACGATTCTGTTTGTATCATAAAAGAAAATTCCTCTCAAGAGGAAGAACTAACCAACTAGGACCCAACTCTATATGGGTACCTAAGTCACTACTAAACTCAAACACATGTACATCCTCTGATCAACAAAAGAAAGCCTTGGTTCTTGGACAGTGGCTGCTCAAGGCATATGACAGGGGGTAGACATTGCTTTATCTCCTTGGAAATAAAGGATGGAGGATCGGTCACATTCGGAAACAATGATAAAGCTCAAATAAAAGGTACCGATATCATTGGTAATATAAATTATGCCAAAATTGAAAATGTTCAATATGTGGATGGTTTAAAACATAACTTGCTTAGTATTAGTCAACTTTGTGATAGTGGTTTTGAAGTTATTTTTAAGCCCAATCTATGCGAGGTTAAACACTCATCCTCGAGTAGAGTTTTTTTTTCTGGTTTTAGAAAAAAGAATTTATATGAGCTATATCTTGATGATTTGCCTACTGAATCTTGTTTTGTATCCATTGAAAAAGATAAATGGATATGGCACAAACGAGCTGGTCATACAAGTTGAAACACTATTTCTAAATTGTCTAAATTAGAATTAGTTAAAGGCTTCCCAAAAATTGATTTTGAAAAGGACAATTTGTGAAGCTTGTGCCAAAGGAAAACAAGTTAAAAGTAGCTTTCATTCTAAAAATGTTATTTCCACAAATCATCCTCTTGAGCTACTTCATATTGACCTTTTTGGACCTATTAAAACTCCAATTCTTAGTGGAAAAAGATACGGATTTGTAACTGTTGATAACTTTTCACGTTTTACTTGGGTCTTACTTTTAAAACATAAAAATGATGCCTTTGAGGCTTTTCATTATTTTTGTAAAAAGATCCAAAATGAAAAGGGATCAAAAATTATTTCCGTAAGAAGTGACCATGGAGGTGAATTTGAAAATGAATCATTTAAAAATATTTTTGATGAAAATGATATTTCTCATAATTTTTCTTGCCCAAGAACTCCTCAACAAAATGGAGTTGTTGAAACGAAAAATAGAACATTGCAAGAAATGGCTAGAACCATTTTAAATGAAGCCAACATTGAAAAATATTTTTGGGCTGAAGCTATAAACACGGCATATCGTGTATCCATTAGAAAGATTTTAAACAAAACTCCATATGAGCTATGGAAAGGAAGAAAACCAAACATCTCATATTTTCATATATTTGGATGTTATTGTTACATTCTAAATAATAAAGAAAATTTGGGAAAGTTTGATTCAAAATCTGACAAAGGATTGTTTTTGGGATACTCCACTTCGTCAAAAGGTTATACAATATATAATCTTAGGACTCAAACTGTGGAGGAATCCATGCATGTTATTTTTGATGAGTTTGATGACTTGTGCTTAGAAAAAATTGATAAATCTGAGGAAGATGAACCTTCATCCTCCAATGCACCCAGTCCAAACGAAAAGGATGGAAGACAGTCACGTATCATCCTCCAGACCTGATTATTGGAGACACGGCTGATGGTGTAAGGACCAGACAGTCTCTACGAGGAAATGCAGCTACCGTGGCCATGATTTCACAAATTGAACCCAAAAATATTGATTAAGCTATTTATGACAAATCATGGGTTGAAGCCATGATGGAGGAACTCTCACAGTTTGAAAGAAACAAGGTGTGGAACCTTGTACCTCTTCCACTTGAAAAATCCATCATTGGAACAAAGTGGATATTCAGAAACAAATTGAATGAGGATGGGGAAGTAATAAGAAACAAAGCAAGGCTAGTTGCTCAAGGCTACAACCAACAGGAAGGAATTGACTACGATGAAACATTTGCACCGGTTGCTAGAGTTGAAGTTATACGAATCCTCCTAGCATATGCCACCCATAAAGGAATCAAACTATACCAAATGGATGTCAAAAGTGCTTTTTTGAACGGTTTTCTGAATGAGGAGGTGTATGTTAAACAACCTCCTGGATTTGTGGATGAAAAGAAGCCCAACCACGTGTTCAAACTCTCAAAAGCCCTTTACGGATTAAAGCAAGCTCCTTGAGCTTGGTATGAGAGGTTAAGCTCATTTTTAAAAGACATTGGTTTTTCCAAAGGACAGATAGATACAACTCTCTTCAAGAAAACTCTTGAAAATGATTTATTAATTGTGCAAATCTATGTTGATGATATAATCTTTGGGTCTACAAACGAAAAGATGTGTGAAGATTTTGCTAACCTCATGCAAAGTGAATTTGAAATGAGCATGATGGGAGAATTAAAATTCTTTCTTGGTTTACAAATCAAGCAATTAAAAACTGGCATCTTCATATCTCAAGAAAAATATACCGGATATTTGCTAAAGAAATACAACATGAGTTCAGCCAAGAGTATGGGAACTCCTATGCACCCATCCTCCATGCTTCACAAAGATGATGAAGGAACTCCAATTTCTGAGAAAGAGTATAGAGAGATGATTGGATCCTTATTATACTTAACAACAAGTAGACCAGACATAGTCTTTGTTGTGGGTCTTTGTGGTAGGTTTCAATCCTCTCCCAAAGAATCTCATCTTACAGCAGTTAAAAGGATTCTGAGATATCTTGTTGGAACAATAAATCTGGGAATCTGGTATGAGAAAAGTTCAGATCTTGACCTCATAGCTTATTGTGATGTTGACTATGCGGGAGACAAAGTTGAAAGGAAGAGCACAAGTGGAGGTTGCCAAATTCTTGGTAAATCTCTAATAAGTTGGTCATGCAAAAAACAATGTACCATTGCTCTATCTACTACAGAGGCTGAATACGTATCAGCTGCACAATGTTGCTCCCAAATATTCTCTAAGGTACGCAAATATTCTCATCCTCTGTGATAATACAAGTGCTATAAATCTTTCAAAAAATCCAATTCAACACTCTAGATCTAAGCACATTGAAATTAAACACCATTTTATAAGAGATCATGTTCAAAAAGGTGACATTGAATTAATTTTCATTGACACTGAAAATCAATTGGCAGATATTTTTACCAAACCTCTCCAGGAGGATCGGTTCAAAGATATCTTGGAAAAACTCTTCATCATTAATTGTTGTGTGTCTCTTATTTTGACTGTTTAATTTTTTGACCAAAACTTGCTGAGTGATTAAAAGTTCTTTTTAAGTTAAAAAGCTGAAAGGATGGTAATAACCTAGTAGATACAATTTCCTCATTTGAGAAACTCATTGTATCACGCATGCACGCGCCTCCCTTGTCATTGGTCAGTCTGCGTGGCGTGGTCTCTTGTGCTGACAGTGCATTAATTGCACAAACGGCTACACCCGTCCGTTCTCTGACGCCCCTAGCCTAGCGCCTCCATCATCATGACAACCTAGGGAAACGTCTAACGCCTCCCCCAATGAACAGTCACGTCTGTTTCAACTGCCATCCTCTTCTACTTAATCCCTCAATCATTTCTACTCAACATCCTTCAACCTTTTCCTTCAAAATCAAAATCCATCTTCCTTCTGTGTTTTTATTCAAGAATAAAAACTCAAATGGCTCGCACTAAAGTATCAGCTAAACGCAAAGCCTCCACTCAAGACAATGAAGTGGTCCAAGATCATTACTCCAGCACGGAGTCTGATCATCATGAAGAAGGCTGCTCCGATGCAACTATGCCTCAAAAACCCTATCTTTGTCTAATCCTCCTGAACCATGTGCAACCAGTCCCTCTCCTTCCATAAAACCTAAAAATTGCTCCACCAAACATTCATCCTCTACACCATCCTCCACACCTAAAAGATGATCCTCTAGTATCATGTTTGGAGCTGTTTCATCCAGGAGGTTAGTGTCTCAAGACAACACTGTACACGTGATCAATTCAGATGATTCTGAACAAACCATCTCTAAGTCTATACAACCTCCACCACCTGCCAAAAACACCACCACAGCTTCCACTCCCAAAAATCCTAAAACACCTCTCTCCAAAAAACCTCGATCCTCACCATCCAAAATCTCTGTCAAATTGTTTGATTCACCTATCCTGGAAACAAATTATGTTTCTAAATGGCAAAATAAATCTGTTGTAAATGGAAAAATTATTTTCCTCGCTGATCTGAAAGAGGGTGGTTTCAACATTGAAGAAATGTTTGATCAGTTAGGCTAGACTTCATTCCTTCGTATAAATGAACCTCAATATCCACACCTTAGAAGAGCGTTTTATGCTGCTTCAAATGGCTCACGAGGCCTTACAAGCTTCAACATTGTTCTGAAGGGTGTTCACATGGAGATCAACCCTACCATTTTGTGCCAAATCCTGGACATTCGCGATGAAGGTATCTGTTTTTTTTTTTCTTTCTGAGAATTGGTATTCTCAATGTATGGTCACCCGTAACTCCGTCTTTAACAACACTCTGATATCCACTTCCAAACCTCATGTAGCATCCAACCTGCTTCCGATTTGTTGTATCCTTCACAACATTTGTGTCCACTGTATTGTTCATAGAGCTGGTAGTTACGAGAAGGTTACTGAACTTGACCTCGTCCTCATCCACCACCTAATGTCAGGAACTCTCCTAGGCTACATCATATTCAGCTTTATGTTGAATGCCTCAATTTTTTGGAAGGTCATCCCCTTATGGCATGGTATTAACCAAAATTTTCAAAATTTTCAAACTGTCCCTGGATGATGAACCCTCACTTCATTTTAACAACACCTTCTCAATGAAAAATGTGAAACAAATGAAGCTGAACTCTTCTGCCTCCATCACCCCACCGTCTCCAAAAAATAGAAAACCTCGCAAGTCATCCTCTACCTCTCCACCATATGAACCCGTTTATGCTCAAACTCCTTCAGAGGATAATCCCTCAAAAACACCCCAAGAACCTGTCTTGACATTTGATCCACCTCCATCACCACCAAATGACTCTTTAATTCCTTCACCACCTCACTCCCCACTGCTGCCAACTCTTTCCTTACCACTTGCACAGGCACCTCCTCCTGAGGATATAATCCCAAAAGCTCCTCTTCAACTAATGGAGGATGGTGAAAAATTGTACTTCGATCTAAATCTAACCTATCATTAATTCTCTCCTTTGAGCCCTCCTGAGAATTTGCCTGAGGATTTTACTCCTGATTTGCAAGAATATGTTTTGATACCTCTTAATTCTGCTCCTCCTTCAACAACCCATGTTGCTGCCATTGTTCCTGAACAGCCTCTACCTCTACCTGAGGTTCCTGTTATGTTATGTTCTCTTGACTCCTTTTTAGCCCCAACAAAGGATCACCCTTCTAAGGATAATGTTGGGAGTTCGTAGAATAAGAGCTCCAACGTCAACAATCAGCCCAAGGACTCTAGTACTGGCAATCGTATTGAGGAATGGAACCTCAATAAGCAAATGCAGCTCCTGAAGACCATCAGGAAGGATCAACAGAAACTGATTCGACGTTTCGATCTTTTCCAGAACTCGTTTGCACAGTTTGGACTCATCCTTGAATGGGTTACCAAACATCTGGTTCGTTTGATGTTCCTGTTTCCTCCCATTCGTCCTCCTCTGATGAGCCGTCCTCTCCAGAGTAGCATTATCACTCTTATTCTTTTTGCTGCTGGCACAATTCAGGGGATAATGATTATGATGTTTTGCTGCTGTTATGATTATGATGTTTTGATTGTTAAGTTAATGTTTTACTGATTAATGTTTTGTTGTTCTATGTTTTGAAATGACTAGTTTAAGGTTTATGCAATTATAACATTATTGGTTTTATCTTGAAATATCATAATGGTCTATCTTTACTTTCTTAGATTCATAATTATGGCATACATTCAGGGGGAGTAATATTTTTTAGCACCTAAAATTTTAAAAAGATTACTCACTTAATTCAGGGGGAGCATAAACATTAAATCTCATCCTGTTTTCATATTTAAAAATCATAATCTAAAGAATTTTTTCATCATCAAAAAGGGGGAGATTGTTGAGACAAAATCTCTCAAATGATTTTAATGATAACAAAATTATTTAAAGATTATGATTGTGGTTAGTGACTAATATGTGCTTTCGAGTGAATTATTATAAGAAAACAGGTTAATTTTCAATTAGATCAAAAGGGAGAAAAATCTGGGTTAATCCTTTAAGTGTTCAAGCTGGAGGATAGGGCAGAACTTTGAGATGATGGGTCTTCAAGATGAAACTTCTCATCCTCGCTGAAATAATGTTTATAATTCATCAAAATAAGTCAAAACAGCATTAATAAATGAATATATAAAGCAGCTGATCAAAAGAAATCAGAAGGCCAGCTGTACTAGGTACGAGGATGGCATAAAACATGGATCTTCAAATAGTCACATGTTTGCAAACCACCATCCCATGTGCAAAGGCTAAATGCAGACCTATATATCATTCTTGTATGATTGAAAAAATAAAGCAAAGTCAATCTACAGAAAGGCAACTACAAACAAACTCAAAATAGAAGTCCTACAGGTCTTGAAGAACGAGAAAAGAAAATGACAACACAAGACCAAGGTCCAATGAGAGTCAACCTCGAGGCTGAGGATATACTGCTTCTGTCCAAGGATAGCTGGATGGCATTTTCGTAAATATGATGAAATACCATGGATTGTTTTGATTTGATTTCAAACGGTCACAAAGAGCTTGTCACATGGAAAGAACATCACAAGACCTCTATAAAAGGCAGCAAGCTATTCATCATCAAATACACCACAACATTGCAGAAAAAAGATCAATAATCTTAAGTTTATCATAAGCAATAGTCATCCTCTCTTTACACTTTCTACATTCATACACTAGATCTTTGAAATATCATTTTAGAAAGTGTTTAAGTAAAGAGAAAGAAATCATACTCATATCACTCTGTAATTTTCAAGTAAGGTGTACTCGAAAATATTTGAAACTTGTAAGGAACAAGGTTGTAAGCTTGGTGAAGCATGAGAAAACACAAAGTGTAATCATCCTCTGCAAGAGGCTGATCAGATTGATTTTTAGTGAAATCTCACAAGGGTGTGAGGACTGGACGTAACCATCTTTGGGTGAACCAGTATAAAAGTTGTGTGTCTATCTCTTTATTTTTTTTCCTTGCATTTATTTTGTTATGATTTAAAAAGTTTGAAAATTTATTTTCCAGTTCGTATCCTCTCAGAGAGGACAGAAACTCAAAAACTCCTTAAACTATTTTTAAACGCCAAAATCCCTATTTAACCCTCCTTCTATTGATATTTAGCTCCATCATCTGTTTCCAAAAAAAAGTTTTGAAAAGAAAAATAAAAATAAAATAAAAATTATCAAATATGAGTATTAAATTAACCACAAATTAAATGATTTATATAGTTAAAAAGAGTTTTTGAATGAATAACAAACACTATAATGGATCTTTTTTTTTTATCCTCAATAGCTTGTAACATCACCTCTTCCTATTAATAGTCAGTTTTTATTGTATTTTTCATTTCTTTTTCTCTTTTTTCAAAAGCTACTCTCTTATTATATTTATGTTTATATGCGTCTCATTAAAACCTAACCATGTAAAAAAAAGTGTAAAAAATATTAAAAATATAAAAAAATAGAAACTAGAAAATTCATTTTTTGAATTTTCGCTAGTTATCCTTCAAATTTTAAAAATGAATTTTCTAATAATTATTTTGTATATGGAAAATTTGAAAATGAAATTTTCAAGTAGAAAATAATTACCGGAAATACTTTTTTGAATTTTATGACTCACAATATAGCTACTAAAAAATTGAAAAATAAATTTTTCGATTAAAAAATGTTATTTTTGAGTTTCTGAAAACTGTTTAAAAATCACAATTTATGTCAGCGAAGATATTAATGGTTGAGTCGCGGACTAGGTCGCTCTCTTTAAGACGTTTCGCGGCACATCCCAAATTGTGTAAGGCAGACTATCAACCACGAAGACCCTAGGATAAAACAACTCAGATTCACTGTATCGGAGTTCCACTGCACCGTAGAAAACCGTTCTAAAATTACACCCTCAATATGGCGGTTAAAGTCACTCTTAATATGACATTTAAAGTCACTCGCAATATGGTACTATAACCACACATAAATCAAAAGTACTACGACACAAAAACCGCTCTAAAAACGAAAGGACTACGACACAAAACCGTTCTAAAAACGAAGGGATTGCGGCATAACAACCGCTCTAAAAACGAAGGGACCGCGACATAACAACCGCTCTAAAAATTGAAGGAACTACGACATAACAACTGCTCTAAAAATCGAAGGGACTACGGCATAACAGCCGCCCTAAAAATCGAAGGGACAGAAAGAAAGGGGAGAAGTGGCTCGAAAAATAGGCGAGCAAAAGAAAAAAGAGAGAAAAGAGAAAGTTGGGAAATGCATCCAACTTTGGTGTGCTTTTCACAATAGTTTGAAACTCATTATATAGTGATGGAAGCAAACTCACATATGATTTCTAATCAATGTGGGACTTTAGCATTTTAAAAACAACATGTTTCTTTCCACTTGAATTTACAAAAACAAATTCTTTCCAATGTGGGACTTCAACAAAATTTTTAAATTCACACAATAACATATTTTATGTTCCAACAATCCCCCATTTGAATTTAAAAATAATGTTTCTGAAATAGCGTCAAACGCTTCTATAAGATCGTGCATAAACAAATGTGTCTCTTGACTTGAACCTTTGCACAGTAAGTAACATTCAGATTCAACAAAAGTGACTCGTAGTCTTGAACTCTATCTCTGACATCAAACCCACACACAACCTTTTCATAGGGTGTATTCTCAAAAGCCCGTGCATTAATGGCCCTGCACAATTATCCCAACATAGTGAACGCTCTAGGAATTCTGCCTCAAAATTCCATAGGAAGCGACCCCATCAAGAGTACTCATGTAGCTAGGTACTCCACTCCACATAGAGTATAGATCTCATTAAGAGTTTATATTACCTCAACTTATCATCACTTCAGGAATCATGATTTTCTGATTTATAATAGCATGTTCATCTCATATCACTTCACAACTTGTTATTACCCATTGAATCTAATTCTTGGGATCTTCAGTCTTTTAGGTCAGGTTACCATCATGAGTGACTCTGTAGGCATTAGTCTCATCCTTTTGGATGTATTTAGGACTTTCTCGCTAGCTAACCATTTCGTCAAAGGATCTGCTAAACTCTCATCAGTGTGTTCATGATCCACTATAACAACTCATTTAGAAAGTAACTCTCTAACATCGTTGTGTTTACGACGAATTTGTCGTCCCTTATCGTTGTAATAACAATTCTCAATCTTCGCAATAGCCGCAGTATATCGCAGTGGATCAACACATCTGTCATAGGTTTTTCCCATAAAGGGATCTCAACTAGCAATCATCTCAACCAGCTTGCTTCTTCACTAGTAGTAGCTAATGCTATCATTTTAGACACCATAATGGATTGATCCAATATCGTCTGTTCTTCGATTTCCAAGATACAACACCACTAGCTATACTAAAATATAGCCACGGGTTGCTTTGGAGTCATCTGATAAAATGTTCCAATCAGCAACACTGTATCCTTCAAGGACAGTAGGAAATCTTTGATAATGGAATCTGAGACTCATGGTCCTTTTAAGGTATCTCATGACTCTTTCGATAGCGTGCCAATGCTCCATACTAGGTCTACTAGTAAACCTGCACAACAATCCCACGACATAGGCAATGTCGGGTCTAGTACAATCAGTGGCATACATGAGGCTGCCAATGATGCTCACATATTCAGTTTGTCTAACACCTTCTCCAGTGTTCTTGAAAAGTTTCACACTTGGATCATATGGTGTGCAAGCAGGTTTACAGTCAAAGTAATTATATTTCTTAAGAATCTTTTCAACATGGTGAGATTGATCCAAAGAAATTCCCTTTTCTCACCTAGTAATCTTGATTCCAAGGATTACACTCGCTTCTCCAAGATCTTTCATATCAAAGTTGTTACTCAACAGTGACTTCACATTATTTACAGCATGAATATTTGAACCAAATATGAGTAAGTCGTCTACATAGAGACATATGATAGTGCAAAAGCCATTTTCAAATTTGTAAAAAATTTATTTGTCACTTTCATTCACTTTAAACTCATTCGACAAAATCAAGTTATCAAATTTTTCATGCCATTGCTTAGGAGGTTGTTTAAGACTATACAAAGACTTATCTAACTTACAGACATTGTCTTCTTGTCCATATATCACAAAACCTTCAGGTTGTTCCATATAGATTTCTTCTTCCAGGTCACCATTTAAAAAAGTTGTTTTAACATCCATCTGGTGTATCACCAAGTTATGAATAGTCGCAAGTGATATGAGAACCCTAATGGATGTTATTCTAGTGATTGGCGAAAAAGTGTCGAAGAAATCTATATTTTCTCTTTGTTTAAAACCTTTGGCTACAAGGCATGTCTTGTACTTATCGATAGATCCATCGAGTTTTAGTTTCTTTTTCAAAATCCATTTACAACCATTTGGTTTGCAACCAGGAGACAAGTATACTAAATGCCAGGTCTTGTTGGACTCTAGAGAATCCATTTCATCATTTATAGCTTCTTGCCATAAATCTACATCCAATGACGACAAAGCTTCCTTGAGATTTGCAGGATCCTCTTCTACATTATAGGCCATATATTCATGTCCATAATCTTTAGCAACTCTTACTCTCTTACTCCTTCGATTTTCTATTTCGTCTTGTTTGTTGCTTTCAGTGCTTCTTGTCACAGGATCTTGACTAGGTTCGCTGCCCCCACTATTTCTCGATTTAAAAGGGAATTTATTTTCATAGAATCAACATCATTTGAATCTATTCACTTTCGCATTTAGGTCGTAAAACCTATACGCTTTATTGTTTATCGCATACCCAATGAATACACATTCACAGGCTCTACTAGCGAGTTTAATTCGCTTGGGATCGGGGATTCTAACATAAGCCAGATAGCCCCAAGTTCGAAGATAAGACAAGTTGAGTTGTCTTTTCTTCATTATCTCATAAGGAGATGTTTTGTTCTTAGATTTAGGAACTCTATTCAAAATATAACAAATAAGCAATATATTTTTCACACACCAATTAGATGCAGCACTAGAGTTAAGCGTACTAACAACAACTAGTTCATATGAGTTATACTCTTTTTCAACTTTACCATTCACTTCAAGCAATTATGGTGTAGCTGTTCCAAGTATAATTCCAGACAATTTATAAAATTCGTTAAACAAACAAGAATCATACTTAGAACCTCTTAATCTTTCTACTAAATTGATTTTCAATTTCAGTTACAAAGATCCTTAACATGACATGTCAAGCGTTTCACTTTTATTTTTCATTTCTTGTTAACGTTCCATCAAGTTCATATATATCAAAGTGTAATAAATCTAAAGACTCAGATTCTCTAACTACAAATTTATGTGAACTTTTTTTTTTTTTGTTTTAGCTTAACTTCAAAAATCACATTTTTCAAAATCATTCATAAATATCTTTGGAATTAAACATAATTACTTAAGTTTGAAATGAAAAGTGTTCACATCACATAGTCTAGCATGTCAAAAATTAAAATCATACACCATGTAAGCAGGAGACATTTTATTAAATTCAACATTCAAACAGAAGGAGACATATTAAATTTCAACATTTAATTTAAATATGTCATGAGTGACGTACCTTAATAGATGATCTCATGAGTTATCTTCAACCTCCACGGATCTGTTATCGATCATCTGATACTCTGAGTAGCAGCTCACAACATACTTATTCAGAGCATCTCAAGCATCTCTAGCAGTATTGCTGGAACTGTAGTAGTTAAACAGATCATCAGCAAGTCCATTAAGAATATAATTCTTATCATGGGTTAATTCTCCACCTATCTTATCCTTTTCTGTTTGCTTCAAGCTGAAACAATTTGTTGAAATCAGAGGCAACAGAACCAAATCCAGTAATCTCTTCGGTTGACATGGCAAAAAGAAACGTATTAAAATTGTTATTTTAAAGTTTCAGAAAACTGTTAAAAATCATAATTTATGTCACCGAAGATATTAGTGGGTTGAGTAGCGGACTAGGTCGCTCTCTTTAAGACATTTCGAGGCACTGCCCAAATTGTGCAAGGAAGACTATCAACCACGAAGTCCCAAGGATAAAACAGCTCAGATTTACTGTATCGGAGTTCCACTGCACCGTAGAAAACCATTCTAGAATTACACCCTCAATATGGCGGTTAAAGTCACTCTCAATATGACTTTTAAAGTCACTCGCAGTATGGTACTATGACCACTCATAAATCAAAAGGACTATGACACAAAAATCGCTCTAAAAACGAAATGACTACGGCACAAAAACTGTTCTAAAAAAGAAGGGACTGCGGCATAACAACCGCTTTAAAAACGAAGGGATTGTGACATAACAACCGCTCTAAAAACGAAGGGGCTATGGCATAACAGCTGCTCTAAAAATCGAAGGGACTACGGCATAACAGCCGCCCTAAAAATCGAAGGGACAGAAAGAAAAAGGGGAAGTGGCTCAAAAAATAGGCGAGCAAAATAAAAAAGAGAGAAAAGAAAAAGTTGGGAAATGCATCCAACTTTGGTGTGGTTTTCACAATAGTTTAAAACTCATTATATAGTGATGGAAGCAAACTCACATATGATTTCTAATCAATGTGGGACTTTAGCATTTTAAAAAAAAACATGTTTCTTTCCACTTGAATTTACCAAAACAAATTCTTTCCAACGTGGGACTTCAACAAAATTTTTAAATTCACACAATAACATATTTTATGTTCCATTAAAAAATTCTTATGAAAAAAAATCTGAATTTTTCCAAAGGGGAAGAATGTGTGAATCATCCAGAATATTTTTTACTCTTGATCACAAAGGTATTTTAGAAAGTTTATGAAAAAAAAATTTAAATGACAGGTTACAAAATCTAATTTTAAAGGGAACGGTATGGTGTCCAAAAGAAGCTCTCCATTAATGTTAGATAAAATATGTGATACTCAAATTTTGTACAACTTTTTTAAATAGGAAATTATACTCTATACACCGTAATTATATTCTTATCTCAGTTATGCAAATTGGCTATTCTATTTTTATTTTTTTAAAAAAAATAAATTGTATCTCTTAAAATTCAACTTGAATTCCAAAAAACTTAAAAAGTGGTTTTTCCGATTACTTTATTGTAAGAAAATTTGAACTTTGTTTATTGAAAAACTTTTTTCAAGTTTTTATGAACAAACTTATGTCTCAAAAAACTTTAAAAAAATACAAACGAGAAACTTGAAAAAATTCAATCACGTACCTAAAATTATATAATTTGGGTTTCCTTTTTTTTTAAAGTTAAAAATAAGTTTTTATTAAAATGTGAGGATAGATTATACATTTGGAGGTCTTTTAAATATTTTCTCTCTCTTTAGATTTTGGGCTCATTGGTTTGTCTTCTTCATTTTATTTTAATCTGGCTCATTTTGGGCTATTTCTTTAAAAATAAAAAACAAAGACCAAGTTTTTCCTACACTGGTCCTCCTCTTCTCACATTTTTATTTTTTTTAAAAAAAACTTACTTTATCTTTTCTTTAATTTAACTTTTTATTTATCTAAACTTTTTAGAATTTTTGGAAAACTCATAGTTTAGGTTTTTACTGGAAAATTGAAATTTGAGTCTCCTAAAATATTCAAAATTTAATCTTTTTTAAAATATATGAACTTTTTGAAAAATACGAATTTTGAAAATTTAGAATCGAAGTTTTTCAAAATATTTTTTTTGTCACTAATGACTCATACAACTAATTGGGTATTCCAAAATTTAGATTTTGAATTTTTTTAGAAAAAGTTTAAAATATAATATAAAGGGTAATTTAGATTTTTTTTTTCATAATAATTGGGGTATACAAAACATCAGTCAAAAATAAATCTATCAATGGGCCTTTGTAATCAACATTACTTTTGCGAGTCAATGGGCCTTTGTAATCAACATTACTTTTGCGAGTCCAGTTGTTGTAAAATGTTTTAGAAAATTAGATTTTGTACCCCTTCAATTAGACTTCTATCCTATTAATAATTTTTATCTTTTAACTTATTAAAATGCCACTAAGTGAATAGTAAAAATTCAAACAAATTCAGATATCTTGAGCATACTCCCACATTCTCAAATTTCCAGAAAAGTAAATTAATTTTTTTCTTTGAATTTCTCAAACCAGAAAATTCATTTTTGAAATTTTCGGTAGTTATATTTCAATATTGAAAATTTCGAAAATGAGCTTTTCGATAGTTATTTTCAAACGGAAACTTCAGTGTTTTGAAATATCTAGTAGTTACATTGTGTACCGGAAATTTTAAAAACTGAAATTTCCAATGGAAAATAACCAGGGCCGGCCCAACCCATTATGAGACCTAAAGCGAAATTATCAGACGGAGCCTTTTCAAAGTTAATAAATAAAATATTAATATTTTTATTAAAAATTGATCTTACGTACTTTTTTTTTATGCAAAATCATTTATCAAATTATTGTAATCGACTTCGTTTAACAATTCTTTTTCAATCGATAATAAAGCTAATCCATTTAAATTTTTTTCTAGTTTCAGCCAAATATATAGAAAGGGTTGATCTCTGCTACAATTGAAAAAAAGACTAATAATTTAGAATATAAATATTTACTTAATACTTAACATATTACAGATGAAAAAGAGACGAATAAATTAAAAACATATACCTTAATATATTTTGGCCACTGACAAAAGCTACTCACACAATGAAAATTCAAAACGAAAAATAAAATCAAAGCAAGAATAAGGAAGTAGGGCCAAGGATGAAAAAACTTTTTGTCGTGTTTCTAAGAGACATTTTTAGTAAAAAATATAAAATGGTTTTTAGTGAAAAGGAATGCATTTAATATTAAAAGATTCTTTTAACGGTATAGTATCTCATCCTCATAAATAGTTGCATCGATTTTAATTCGCTAATTAAATTTTTTTTGGAGGCTTTATTGTTTCTATATATAGTTAAAGGGTTTTGATAATATATTATTGGGCCTCTATATCGTATAAAAATTAAAGTAAAAAAATTATTTTTTGACGAGGCCTAAAGCAAGGGCTTTAGGCCTCCCCCTTGGGCCGGCCCTGAAAATAACTACCGAAATTTCTAGTATTGAATATAACTATCTAAAATTCATAAAAATGAAATTTTCGGGTCATTTTTTTTCTTTCCATTTTTCTATTTTTTTCAGTGAGGACCAGATGAGCGAAAAACCTTGTAAAACATTCTCGAGTTCGATCTCCTACATAATTTAATAGGAGAACCGCTGTTGAAAAAATGAGAAAAAGGAACCAAGAGATGTAGCAAGACGAAGATTTTGATGTTCAACTTGAGTTTGAGCAGGAGGAGTAGCAAGATTACATGCATCAACATCAGCAGCCTGACCAACCTCTGTTTCTTGTAGGACCTTTCGTTCTTTCCGTCCTTAAGGACTATAAACACTACATTGCACTAGTATAGCATAGTATGTGTAGTTTAATATATTTATATTATAGTTTATTATATGTATAATACAATATAGTTTAATATATGTATAATATAATATTTTTTTAGCATATATATAGTAAACTAACTAATTGTATAATTTATTGTGTGTTATTTTAATTAAATAGGATAGGCGTGCCTTGAAAGTTATTTCAAATGGCAAAAAACAAGATAATTTCATTGATATCATACATGTATTATCTACTCAGATAGATCAATGGATTACTAAATCTGAGTTACATCATCTGCAATGATATAGTTTGCATATGATTGATGACAATCTCATATATGCTTTTGCTGCGGGATGGCACACAGAAACTAGTTCATTTCACCTGCCATTTGGTGAAATGATTATTAGTCTTAACGATATTAGAGGTCTTTTGGGCTTACCATGTTATGGAAAGTTTTTCACATCCCCCACTAAACGTGAATGAAGATTTGGCCATTGCTGTTACCGTTGAGTTATTAGGAGTGGACGAGGATGAAGCAATGAATGAAACTAAGGTCAATAGAGGTGTTTCATATAGTTTCGAATAGTTGAATGCTATATTTTTTTAAGAAACTTCGTGTAGGATGATTCGACTGTGCAATAAGGGCATACCTACTTCATTTGGTAGGGTGTAAAAATAAAATTTGCGGTAGAGTTAATTTGTAGGGTATCCAATTTCGAAACTTTATTTCAATTTGTGGTAGTATTGAAAGCTGAATTTGATTTAGACTTTAGGTGATTGTTCATACACTTCTAATGTTAATTTATAATATGTAAAAAATACTACTAAATTGAAACTTATAATAGTATTATTAATCCTATCTTTTCACTTTTGGATTGAAATTTTGTACTACCTAAATTTAAAATCTAGAAAGAAACCGAATTTTTGTTTTGGAATGAAAAGAATCTCACAATTTTTTATCCTACCCTCTATATTTTTAAAGTCCCTTGAAAACCCGATAATACTTCTATTGGATCAGTTGTTTGAAATGTTAACTTTGAAATTAACCGATCTAATAATATAAAATGTTAACTTTGAAATTTTTAAGATTTTTACAAAATCTGTTCTATAGTAAAAATTATTAAAATTTATAGTTCTGGACCAATCGATCACTTAAAAAAATTTCAAAAATTTTACACTATCATTAGGACCAATCTGGTAGCATAAAAGGTGCTCGCGATTTTCATCATTTTGTTAATGGATGGTAATTCATTAGAGGTAAGGATGGTAATATGTGTTGACAAAAAAAAAAGGTAATATGTAAGGTGTTCTTCCAAAAAAAACAAAACACAGGATGTTATTGAATTATACGTTTAGGTAGTATAAAATTTAAATTAGATATTACGGAAATTTAATTCAATTGTATTTTTTTTTATAGTGTGAATAAATATTAGAAGATGGATCAACAATCACTAGTGTATAAAGAGTATTTGTGACAAATGGATTTGTACTTCAACTCCAAAATATGATGAATATATTGAAAATTAATTTACTACAATTCATCGATCAAGACATACTCAAAACAAATATATTATAATCATACTTAAGGGCATAAGTCAAATAACATAGCATGTATAAATATTATAATCTAAGACATATTGATTACTTTATTTAATCTTCTAAATAATTAATATATATTTGGTTATATAGAATTTTGATACTTGCGCACCCTATTTTAAGAGACACTAATTTGACACAAGTGACTTTTTTTTATATGTCACAATAAAAAAAAAATTACCTTAATTAACCAAATAGAAAAACCAAAAAGTTGTAAAAAGAAAAAGATACTGAAATGTGGCCGATATATTATAAAAGGATTATTGTCTTTCAAAAAGCATTTAATGATCTCTAAATATTTTGAACAAATCTTGTACTACAGAAAATAATAATTTGACTCATTTAATTAATTAAGTAATAAGATTTATTAAATTTTTATTTTGATTTTAATTATTTAATTAAAAATTTAATAATTCTTATTACTTAATACGATCCTGAACAATTAAGACCTTTAATATATAAATAATTAATATAATTAAATAAATTTTTTAATCCAAATAATACTATTAGAATACTATAATTAAATAAAATATTCAAATAAAATAAACTAATAAATTCAGATTTTTTTAATGTAAATATCCTTTTTTTTTTAAAAAAAAAGTATATCAAAATGTCCCACTTTGAAAACAATATACCAAAATGTCTTACTTTTTGACACCATGAAGAGGTCGAATCCCGGGATATGACCATGTAGGGGTGTACGTGGGTTGGGTTGAGCAGTTTTGACATAACCCAATACCCGACCCGATTGATTATCTTTGGGTTGGGTTAAGTCCTAAACTCGTATTTTTTTATTTAACCCAAGCCGACTCGACCCGATCAAGAACGGGTTGGGTTGGCTTGACGGGTCATACATAAATAATAACCTGTTTTTTATTTTACAGGAAAATATATTGAATGAAAATATATTTAATACTTGAATGTCTCAAAACTATAAAATTTCAATCAAATTATGCAATTCTTTTAAAAAAGTCATCAACCTCTCACAAAAAAAAAAAAAAAATTCAACAATCTTCAAATACATAAATAAATTCAACAACAGTAAATCAATAAAATATGAAAATTCATCAATTCTAAGCAACGTCAACTTCAAGTACTTAACAAGTTTCTCAAAGTATTGAAGGAAACAATTGGGAATCTGTAAAAACAAATATTAATAATAAAAGTGAGGAGATAAAGAAGGAGAAATAATAAATAAGTAAAATATGTATTAAACAAAGCAATAACAAGTACCTTAAGATGTAGTAGTGATTGTGTTAAGCTCAGCAGCAGACACCCCAATATCAATTGAAACTAATTCAGACAACTCTTAAATACAATACACAATCTCATTAGCACACCAAATGATTAAAAGAATAGATAAAAATAAAGGAAAATCAATTTGAAAGTTAAAATAAGACATTTGTACCCGACTCAATCTTTTGTACTTCAACCAACTCAGCTGCTAAATCAATTTTCTTAGGAGATTTGGTCCAATTTTGGGTACAAATCAAAGTTTCAACGGTAGTGGCATTTAATGAACTACGAAATGAATCGAGGATTTGACCTCTTGTACTAAACCCGACTCAGATGATACAATAGATACTGTGAATAATTTTTTTTTCCAGTAGGAGGTCAGGGATGCGACAAGCTACTTCGTATATATATATATATATATATTTTTTTTTTCATTTTAACTTTTTAAAAATAGGAAAAATTGGTAATTTAATTCATAAAAAATAATTAAAATATTTTAAAAATATAATTATATTAATAAAATCAAATATAATACAATAAATTGAAAAATAAAATACATCAAACTTAATACGATTGATTAAATGTGCCAAAACAAATAACATCTTTATAATATTTTGCAGATAAAATAGCAACACAATTTTATTTTATTAACAACTCCCTCATATTATTAAAAAAAATACAAAATAAAATAATAATAAAATATTTTTAAAAATTCAAAATACGTTTAATAGCAAAAAAATACATCAAAATTAATGTGGTTGAATAAATGTGCCAAAACAAATAACATGTCACATGCTAGCAACTTAATTATATTTTGTTAACGACTTCCTCCTATTTCTTCTTCAAATCAAATAAATAAAAGATGATGATAATAATAATAATAAAAGTAAATTATATTAATAAAATAAAATACATTAAATTAAAGAAAAAAAATACCACAAATTGAACTAAAAATACATCAAATTTAAATTAATGATTTCCATCTAAATGTCCTCCAGTTCCACATCTAGGCGGTCTTGTTTTGGTTGATCTTATCATTATCCTTATTATAATCCGTCTGATTATACTATAAAACAATGTCCAAACACTGCCAACACATCTACTCAAATTTGATGTATTTTTTCTTTTGTTTTAATGTATTTTCTTTGAAATTATTAATATAATATACTTTATTGTTATTATTATTTATTATATTCGGAGGAAAAATAGGATAGAGTTGTTAACAAAATAATATTAAGTGTTAATTTAACCGGAAAATAGGAGTGAGTTGTTAAAATAATATAACACGTTATTTATTTTTAATTTATTATTATTTTTTATTTATTAGATCAAAGTAAAAATAGGAGAGAGTTGTTAACAAAATAAAATTATTTGATTTTTTTATTAATTTTATTTTATTAATATAATTTTGTTTTTTTAAATATTTTAATTAATTAAATTAACAATTTTTCCAATTTTTC
>JBBPBP010009779.1:24670846-24681523 GCA_037974735.1 Cicer chorassanicum
CTTTTGATCTCGTTGATGTGTTTTTTTTAGTGAAAATAAACCATTCAAAATAAGTTTATTTTCTTAAATGCATAATCACATTGATATTCTAATATGATTATGTAATAAGATAAAATAGAGCTAAATAAAATTTGATGAAACATCTTATCAGAAATGTTTAGCCCATGTTTCAAATACATGGATTAAGTGATTTAAGTCTCTTTTGGACATTAGTTTTAAGAAGTTACATGTTAAAAATGCAATTTTTATTATAAACAAAAATGATGATACGAAATAAAAAAAAAACACATCACATTCTATTTTAATTCAATTATTCTAGTAGAAATCACATAATCTCATAGAATTAAATTATGTAATCAACTTAACCAACTAACTCAGTCTAATCAACTGAACTTTATTATCTCTACTGAAAAACTCTGATATATTAAGTAGTTTTTAATTCTATAAATATTAATGTCCCACATTATATATTTAAGATACATGGTTTGCTTCTATCACTATATAAAATGTGTCAAACATGTGAAAAAACACACTAAAGTTAAATGCAAATGAAAGTGATATGCAATTATCAACTTTCTCTATTCTCTCTCTTCTGTCAGCCACACAACTTCTCATCAGAAATGTTTAGTGCAGGTTTCAATTTTACGAAGATGATGGTTCGAAAGAAGAACGTATCACATACACCTCACAAAGTATAAAGTTTGATACAAAGTAGATTACTTAATCAACCTAATATACTAACTCATCACATACGCCTCACAAAGTATAAAGTTTGATACAAAGTAGATTACTTAATCAACCTAATATACTAACTCAGTGTAATCAACTAATCACACTCAACAAACTTTATCTTCCCTACTACAAACTATATAATCTTTAACATTTATTCACAAAAACAACAATATCAAACAAATATAACAAAATACAACAAAAAATCAAAATGGAACGAAATAAAAATTATGCGAAAGTGGCTAGACTCAAGAAGACTATTAAGGGCCCGTTTGATGGACCAGATATGATAGGCACATGATAGGATAAGTAACAGGATAGAAACATAATATGATATGAGCAGGATAAAGAGTTATCATGTCATGTGTTTGATGTGCACATGATAACAAACTTGATAAGTTTAGTTTATCATATTCGGTGTTTGATACACAACAGATAACAAAATGATATGATTTATATTTTGATAAAATGACAAATTTGTCCTTATAATCTATTTAATTTGTTTTTTCAAAATAACATTCATATAATTTTTTTATAAATAAATAAAAATGCTAAAAAATGTAAATAATTTATGAAGTAATTTTATATACTTGAAAAAATTGTGATTTATCTATTTATCACAATTGAATAATGACTCGCTATCATAAAAATTATAGCATTAGTCGATTTCTAATACTATAATTTTCATAAATCTGCATTGAAGAATGGCACACTATCATAAAAATTGTTAAACAAAGTCCAATAATCTCTAAAAACATTTGCTCTAACATTAGATATAGCATCGCATTATTTTGTTCTCGTGAATTCATATTTACCTATATATAAATGTATCATCAACATTATTATTATTATTATTATTATTATTATTATTATTATTATTATTATTATTATTATTATCATCATCATCGACACAAAATAAAATCTCAATAAATCATAACATAAAACATGGATGAAAAAGGAAAATAATTATTATTTAAAAAATACGGCAGCAACCAGATAATTTAAAAAATTTGATTACATTCTTGCATCAAACAAATGATTATGGTGAAATAGAATACGCGATATCATGTCTCGTTATCTGTACACGTGCCCTTAATTCTATTACAACTTCATCGCAATCGCATAAGTGAAATAATAAATCGACATCTCAAATACAAAGGACAAAAACAAGACAGATCGAATTTCATTAAAGTTACGCCACAAAAGCAAAATTGGGACTGTTGTATTGTTACTCTCAAACACCAGGGTGAAAATGTAGCATATATATAACATTGATACTCTCAACCATTGTCCCGCGAAGAAAGCAAAATTGACAGAGTTATGATTGAGTAACAAAGAATGATCACACGTTCTGAATCACAAGATTTGCGCATAAATTTGTCATCATCCTTTATACGAGTGTTTTCTTTAATTGGCGATCCTTGTTGCAAAGATTGTGAATAGTATTCTCCATCTTATTCATTGAAATTTTATTCGTCGCATTCCAAACCAAAATCCTCATCTTTATAACCGTTGTGACATGCAGGAAGTCAAAATACTTGCAAGTACCCCACACAAGTTATTAGATGAATTAATATAATCACCTCAACTCATAAAATAATACTGCTTGCTACTGTGGGAGAGATGAGTACAAGTTATAAGCTTAATTCAATTTTTGCAATACATAACTGTACTTTAGCAGATTCTATATCTATAGCTTTCACTGCACCTCATCAACCACCTTATGCCACAATCCTTTCAAAATAAGTTCCAACTCCTCATGTACTACCTTTCATTTGGTCACGTTAAGTTTCAATTTCCATTGGGTACCCATGTTGGTACATGAAAGGGTGGGAAGGATTGTCACACTACCAAGAACAACAATTAAAGTGAGTCACATATTATATCTTAATCAAAAATATTAAGGTTATGAGTTTATGAGTCATCTTATTTATACAGTGTTCAGTCAAAGATATACTTATTTTATTTCACAGTCCCAAAATAAGATAGGGGTTATTTTTATTTTATTTTTATAATAGAAAACTGTTGGATTTAATTGTAAATGATTAATCTTACATCGACTATGAATAGAAAATATTTTATATATAAAAAAAGTGATTCATATTTCTAATATTTTCACATTTTGAGTTAAAATATGATTCATATTTGTTAAATAGAATAAAGGTGGAATTGTGCCAATATTGCACAAAAGAGCACTAGCACAACTCAATGGATAGTAGGAAAAGAAAATGAAAGAAACGCATAAAAGAAAGAAAAGAAGCTTCACACTAATACCATATTACAAGATAAAATAGAGAAAGAGGAAGGATAATTTATCATTATTTGATGAGTGAACACCAACAACATTTATACAAGAGAATGAAGAGATAAAACTTGAAACGGAAAAACTGACTAACTTAAGAAACAAAGCTTAACTACCTATATACACACTTAGATAAAGGTAGCCCTTATAATAATAACTTAATTACTAATATCTATTAATTATTATCAAAACAGAATAGGTGTTTTATTTTGTACGCATTACATTGTGTTAATTATAACATGGTCATATAAAGATCGAAGTTTATTTCTCCTACAGTAGAGGAGGGATGTGTGACGGAGAGTTCATCATCTTGAAAAAACTATGTTTTTTCTTTTTATTGTCTTTTTTTTTATAACTAATTTTTTGTTCTTATAAATATATTATATTTTATTTTAAATTCATTTAAAAAATTTCTTTAAATAATAGTCTTTCAAATAATTTCAATCAACAATTTTGATCTATGTTTTTTAGACAACTCATGTGTATTATTTGAATTTTTGAATGTTTTTATACATTTATGTTTAGAATATTATCAAAATAATCTCTATAAAAATTTAAATTTATTTACAAAAGATTAATTGAATATGAATTTATTTTAAGCACTAAAAGCTTAAGAAAATCATATTTAATTTATCTCTTATTTTTTCTAAATTTTTGCATGAAAAATTCTTATGATGGCTTATAAATGAATGTAAAAACACATTAAAAAATTCAAAACGAAACATTTGAATTGATTTAAAAATATGAATTAAAATTGTTGATGAAAAATAATTAAAAGACAATTGTTTAAAAAAATTTAAATAGACTAAAAACGAGATATAATATATTTATATGATCAAAAATTTGTTTAAACTTTTTTTTCTTTTAGGTTCCAAAGCTCAAAACTAAAGTGCACCAATAACAAAGAAAAAGTAAATTGCTTGGACCCCTTTAAGAGGAAATGTCTCGTCAAATTCTTTTATATCATACATAAAAAAAATATAAACCAATAATATAACTACCAAATCGGTCAATACATATGGCATCTTTTTAGTTTGTCTGATCTGGTAGTGTAATCGGTTCGAACAATTTGTCACTTGGAATTTTTCTTTTAGATTTTGTAATACTATATCGTTCCAAAAATCCCCAAACTCAACATTTATTCAGTTGTCTCCACCAACGCATGACCACTCAGCTACTGGTAGAAGTTTCATGCACTATGACTGAGATTTGGTACCACTAACAGGTTGGAAAAATAAAATAGATGAAAGCGAAGTATGAGAATGACTATAGCACTATACACAATTCAAACCTTGTGTGCGATTGTAGAATTGAAATAAATTCAAATTTTAAGGTCAGGATCAGGAATTTATTAGAATTTTTTATATAAATATCTCATTTTTTAAAAAAATTAACCAAAATGTCCCACTTTAAAAAATAATATACCAAAATGCGCTAGAATGCGATCAGCTACTTAATATATATATATATATATATATATATATATATATATATATATATATATATATATAATAAAAAAAATCATGCATTCAATTTATATATATCACATCGAGTTTACACGAATTGCAACATAAAAAATACAATATCAAGAAGAAAATATATTTCTTATAACCACCAACACAATAAACATATCATATAAAACAAACATACAAATTTAGATCACAAATTATAAACCATTAGCAAAGAAATATTATAAAAAAATCATACCTAGGACATGAACAACAATGTTTCAAGATGCGAACAAATAATAAACAAAGATACAGACGCAAATAAGTTGTTAAAGAATGGTAAACTCTGTTAGGGTTTCTTTGAGAGGTGTGAAGGAAATGGAGACCTCCAAGGAAGAAGAAGACCACTTTTTCCGGAGTAAGATGAAAGAATGTGAGAAAGATAATGCAGATGATATTCAAAGGGATAAAAAGAAGGATGAATCTATTATTGGAGTTGCTAATTCCTCTTACAAGGAGAAACTCTTTGAATGGGGTTGAGGTACAACAAACCCTATTAGAGATGGTGAGATCGTGTATTATGAACCATAGAAAATACAGTGTAGGAATGGAAATTCGTTTGCTGGATGGAGGGCGGGCGTATCCTTAAAAAAAAACACTTGTTGTCAAAGTTGTTAGCAAAAAGGTTAATTTCAAAGTATGGGAGAATAACTTGAAACATTGGATGAGAAAATTAATTATACAAAGGATATGATCGACAAATATTATTTGTTTTATTCAAAGATGAGGTTGGGCTTTGTTAGAGCAGTCTCAATATATTCGGAGGCCCTCTTCGAATCTAAATATTAGGCTTTTAAAATCACAAAACTCTAACATCAAGATTCTAAACTGAGTATTTATTATAGGCAAATATAAAATTTGAGTGTGTTCAGCTTAACAAAGTTAAAATATCAATACAATTTTTAAAAAGATAGAATATACTATAAAAAATATTTAAGGCCCTCCCTAATTGGGGACCTATGTCAATGTTCTAGTTGCACGTGTTGATATTCGAATAATGAATAATACGTACTTTGTTTCTAAAGGCAAATATTTCTTTTATAGAAATTCCTTAAAGAGTGATGACATAGAGATTAGAGACGATTATTCTATTATAGTAAACTCGGCGCGAGAAATGGATAGCCGTCTGATCATCATTAGGCAGTTGTGATTGACTGAGGACAAATATAACATTTAGTGTAAGTTCAATTCTCCTGAATCGAACAGAGATCGAACAACTATTAATCTGGTACACTTGAGGTCAATTCAAAACATAAATTTTGCACAAAATTAAAGAGATTTAAAAAATTGTAATTCAAAAGGATCAATATTAAATAGTATGTGCAAACGTGTCGTCAATCGATTACTTTAACATATTCTATCTAACCTCTAACCAAGCCTTAATGATGCACATGAATTAGAACTGCAATATCAATAATTACGTTATTTTAACTAACACCCTTTATTGCGATGGAAAAGTCGGTGATGTGAAGTTACAAAGGTGAGAAGGGACAATGGATGCAACAACCTTTCCTAGTCCTATGTTAGGTTGGAGGGAGAGTGTGTGGGGACAATTTTCAACAAGTCAAATCTTCTCTTGTTCTCCATCACTATGTGTGGTGTTTGTTATATGTGTAATGTAATATAGTATTAAAAGAATAGCCACCTTAATAAATATTTTAAATGTACTTGCTACAGAAATAAAATAAAAAACTTTTGAATCAAAAAATTCTATTTTTACAATTTTAAAATACTAAATACATAATTTTCTAAATTTTATTTTTATATTTATTTAACAAGTGCTCTAAATTAGAGGTATAATGGGTCGATTTAGTGTTATTTTTGAGGGAAAATAAATTTAAACTATTAAAAGATAATTATTTTGGTTTAGTTTTTAGAAGAAAATAAATTTGAATCAATTAAAAATAATTGGTTTGCTTTAGTTTTGATAATCTTTACTCACTAAATCCGAACCACAATAAACCGGCAACCAGTTGCTTTAGTTTGGTTCGATCGAGTTGATATATTAAATATTTTTTAAAAAATTAACTTTTATTCAAATACGATAGACTTTTTATACAATTAAAATAAGTATATAAGCTACAATGAAAAAAGATATTAATAAGTATAAAAAACTACATGATTGCAAATTTTTTAAAATAAATATACTAATATAGTGTGAAATAAAAGATATAATAATAAAATATAATTATTGACTCAGGTTTTGGGTGATTGGTTTTGAATGATGTAAAACTGATACTCAAACCAATAGATATTGGACTTGATTGTCTTGGTTTAGACTCAAATAAGAAAAAAAAAATTGAACCAATCTAATTGGTTTGATTTGAATCTTTTGGTTCATGAGATCATTGGTTTAGTTCTTGCAATCCTACCCTAAAATTGGAGTTGTTGCCTTCACAACTAACAACGTGAGGTCATCTCGTGATCTCTCATACTTATAGAATAATACTTCAATATCAAATATAAGTAAAAATATGGTAAAAAAAGCTGATGAATTTGTTTCAAAGTTTAAAGCAAATATAACAAATTTTTCAACCTATTTTCTCTTATATTTGAAACTATAAAAGATACTAATGAAAGTCTCTTTCAATTTAGTGGCAATTAATTACCATAATTCATGTAGGTATAATAAATTTGTACAATTGGGTAGTACTACTTATGGTGGTCTTATCAATTTTCTAGTCATCCGATAGGTAGATCACTCCTAAATGGACTGCCACCAAATAATAATAAAATAAATAAAACATTAAAAGTAGGCTTTGACCACGTGATACATAAAAGGGATTTAATCCCTGAATGTAAATAAGAATATTGTAAAAAATCAAATCAAACTACTAATTATTAAATACTTCTATTTTTTTGGCTAAATTGTATCTGTGGTTCGTTAACTAAATTTCAATTAGTCTTTTATTTATTTTTTTTCGATTTGGTCATTTATTTTAATTTTAAGTGACAATATGATCTTTTATGTTTTAAAATGTCAATAATGTTATCATTTTTTTGTGCAAAAATTCATCAAAAATTTCAAACATAACCCATAAAATTAATTATCATCCTCAATATAATGCAAATTTCATCAAATTCGTAACTTAAATCTTTAAATAAACTCATATTGTCATCTATAACAACATCAAATAAAGAATAAAGGACCAAATCGGGGGAAATAAAAAGATAAAGGACTAAAACGTTAACTAAAATTAAGTTAAGGGACCACAGATGATGCAATTTAGTCTTTTTTATCTTCCTAAAAAATGAACTAAGTTGGTTTATTACTTCATATTGATAAGAATTGTTGATTAATTTAAAATTTTAATCAATTTAAATTTGTTAATTAATTAAATATATTATAAATTCAAATTAAGTTATTCAAATGATATGAATCTACAAAGTCAAATTCAAAACTAATGTAATAAAGCGATGAGAGTGAGCACTAGCAAGAACAAGAAAGTTGTGCGAACCCTAGATCAAGGTTAAGCTTCATGACCAACTAGCTCGAGTAGATGTCATAAGGCTTCACGGCCAAATTGCTCGAGAGAGTGAGAGAGACGGGCGAAACACAGAGCTAGGGAGATCATGGACTATTGTTAAACATAAAAGATAGAAAGCAAGACAACCGATCAAGGGCAGACAAAGCGGCGATCCTAGGCAACATAACAAAGGGCAGGTGGTTCGTTCTGAACATTACTCATGTAACGATACCCCAAACATGTAATTTTTAAGTCTGTTTCAGCTTGGTATCTTAATCTTAATCCAATTGAATGGATTATTTGTTTATGTGGAGTATCGTTACATGTTTGGAGAGAATAATTTTTTAATCAAATTATCATGCTGATTGGTAAGATTTACTACATTCGAGTTGTTTAATTGTGTTTTGAAGATAATGATTGATGGGGAAATGTATATTATGTGAATAGTTGAAAAACCTTTTTAAGTGCCTTTATATTAGGTTCTTGTTCTCAAAGGAAAATGATTTGGGGTCTAAAAGTGTGTCACATTTTGAATTAGGTTCATTCAATTCCCTTGATTTTAATGTGTAAAAAATGATTGATGAAATTGTGAATGAATTGAAATATGACTGTGTTAATTTAGGAAGCATTGAATTAGAGGGAGTAGTAATAAGAGGGAATGTTTTGGTCCAAGGCAGTTATAATATCATATTGTCTCCAATTGTGTGTCCTTATGAGGATCTTCGGAGCTGGAGTCCTTTTCAAGCTTCAACGAGGAGGGCAGGTAGCATTCTCACTATGTGGGATTCTCCGGTGTTTGAGGTAGAGGTAGACATTGGGCGGGTTTGGGCGGTTTCAGGCTAAAAGTGTGAAGCCGGCCCAATTAATGGGTGGTATTTATTGGCTCAATTTCTTCAGTTTTTTAATTCGGGTTCGTCGGATGTCGGTTTTGATTGGATGGGTAAAAACGGGTTAGAATTTATTGGACCTATTTTTGTTTTTTTGTTTTTTTTAATAAAAAATTCTGATCTTATATAGTTTGTTATATATAATACAACTATTGTCCGTTAAAAAAAAAACTGGTCCAACCTGCTAATTTTACATCACACTTGTTTTATATCTTCAATTTTTCTAAAGCACATAGCATTTGCATAATAATCAATGTAATAATAACAATAACTTCAATAATAACAATAACTGGCTGGTGAGTAAACCTTTTTTTTTTTTTTTGACGGATAATTTCAATGTAATAATAATAATAATAATAATAATAATAATAATAATAATAATAATAATAATAATAATAATAATAATAATAATAATAATAATAATAATAATGATGATATGGGCATGTTCGGTCGGCGATGGGTCCAAATAACCAACCCGAACCCGCCCGACGTAACCCTTATGAATCCTTTTTTTCTTCTACGCGGACCCGACTACCCGCCTCAACCCGACCGCATCACCCAAATTCAACATGGGTCGGGCGAGTCGAATTATCTTATCCACCTCTAGTTTGAGGTAGAGCTCTCAATAAGCCTCAATCATGTTTTTATGGCAGTGGAGAAGCAGATGTAGGAGTGTGTAAAATACTTAGTTAATTGAACTATATTGATAAATTCAATGTAGTTCTGAATCGGTTTGAAAATGGTTAATATTTTGAACAAATTTAAAATAATTTTTTTAGTTAAAATAGATTTTTAAACTAGTTTTTTAGAAAAATAATTTTGAAATTCTTTCGAAAAAAATATCATTGTTTTCGAGAAAAAACTTTTTGATTTTTTTTAGAAAAATAAATGTAAAATTTTTTTGAGATTAAAAGTTTCGATCAATAAAATTCAAAACTCTTTTGGCAAATATTTTTTGATTTTTTCAAGAAAATCTTTTTCAAAAAAAAGAATAGGATTTAAAAAATTTTCGATAAAAAAAATTTTAAGAAAAAAATTTCAATTTTTTTTATATTTTTTTTAGAAAAACAAATTTTAAAAATTTTCTAAAAAAATTTTTTTAAAAAAAATTTAAATCGTTAAACTAAATTTTGAGTTAAATTTGATCCACTAAATTATTTTAAATATGTGGTTTCCTTAATGAAAAGGTGGTTTAGCGGGTATGTATTGCTCCATGTGTAGTAGCCGAAAAATAAGTGGTGTGGGATTATACATGTAGTTTGAAAAGGAGAATTGATGTAGGACCTTGGTGTATGTGGTAAATGAGTTTTAGAGACATTGACATATCAAGCTTCAATGAGTTTATTGCAGAGGCAGATCTAGTTTATTACTTTATTTACCATTACTGGGTCGTCGGTTTACGTGGATCGGATTGGATGGGTCCTTTATGTGTAGGTTGGAAAAATTCTTCATATCTACTTAATGGTTAGTGTATTACTTTAATTTTATCCGACCACTAAAAAAATAATTTAAAAATAAGTAATAATATATTTAATTCAATATTTTGTAATTATTGTTATAAAATTTAAAAAATTATCATTTTATATATTTGATCAAATTTTGAGTCTATATTTATATGAGTGTTTTCATTATATATAACATCAAAAATAATAAAACAAAAATTTAACAAACAAATAGCAAAATCAAATCAAATATAATTGAAACAAAGTGTTAAAAAAAAAAAAAAGTGAACTCTCTTTTTCCTGCTGGTGTAGCATCCCCTCCTATGTTTTCAACTTCCTTTC
>JBBPBP010009779.1:24706675-24783370 GCA_037974735.1 Cicer chorassanicum
AAAAAAAAAAAAAAACTCTTTCCCTAGTCTCTCCTTCAAAACTCGTATGAAAAATACGCTAATGAAAAGCAATTAATTAGTCTACTTTAATTTTCTCTAACATCCACCCTTGATATTGTAGAGTGGAGTGAGCTACGGAGATCGCATACTTGTGTCTTTTTAAGATTTCGGTTTCAGTTTTGGTCAAATGTATATGCTACAATTTTTATCGGACAATGCAAAATGCAATGTCATGATGATGTTATTTCCTTTTCACAAGGACAAGAAGACTGAGCTATTAATGACTGCTATATTTATCAACCAATACTCAAAAGAGAGTTTAATTTTGTTGCAAAAGATCAATCAATATTCAGGTTTTGTCACCTATGTTTCTACAAAAATGTATCGTTGGCAGTGAAAATTCATATGGCTTTCAAGTACTTATGTCATCTAGGTTCTTAGCATTAATTGCCTTTGGGAGTTTGTTATTTTGTTGGTTAGTGTTGCATCTTGGGTTGGGTGTATATGGGTTATATCTGTGGCTTTTTTTCCTTCATATTACCACTAAAAAATTATTTAAATACCAAATTACCACTTTTTATAATTAAGTACTGATATATCATTCTTTTAAATTTTATTTTTTTAAAGATAAGAATTGTTTTTGAAGACACAGATTTCTCATATAAATTTATTTTTTTTAATGAGAGAAGGGAAATCGGTTCTCACTACACCGATTTTCCAATATGCACTTATTTTATTTTTTTAACTAAAAAATATAGTTTCTTATTTATTATTTGTATAAATTTTTTTATTAGCAATGCTATTTAGTACAAAAGAGAAGAATGTACAAATATAAGGTGTTTGACCGATGACATAATCATACATTAGAAAATGGATAGTTATAATTTGTAAGTGTGACACAATGTAACATATTATTCTTCTCTTTCATAATAATAAGTAAACATTTTCCTTTCTTTATTTTAATTAAATTATTATTATTTTAATTAAATAATTAAAGTAAGATTCATTAATTATTTTTATAATAATTATCTAATTAAATTTTACTTTTATTAAGTAATTATTAAAAAAAATTAATAAAATAGAGCCCATAAAAATAACAAAATTTAATTAAACATTAAAAATACAAATACAAAATGAGTGAAAATAAATTAAACACAATTTATTACAATGAAGTAATTTCCATCAAGAGCATCAGTAAGGGCATTTATTCTTGTTATGTCCCTCATTCTGACACAAATCACATCTCTTGGGGTGTGTACTTTTCTCGCTTTGGTCCATTTCAGTATTGATGCGAGTACACTGTAGATGACCTTTTGGATCTCTTCTAATGGCTGGATTGTGGCACAATTCAATTTCATTGTATTCTGGCGAATATGATTGAAGAAGAATTGCTTGGAACTTTTCCTTGTAAGCGTCGAAAATACATTGCAATGTATACTTGGAAGACACATACATCATGTAGTCACAATGAATAAACGAACAACCGGCAATGACATGTGAACATGGATAGTGTAATGCTTGAAATTCACCACAATCACACTATCGTTTGTCGAGGTTTACCTTAAATGTCCCTACAGGACGACTATTTGGTGGACGAACCAACTCCTTAACTCTAAAGATACTATGTACTCGATTGTGAATAACAACTTCATGGGAGTTCCATATTGTTCGTTCCTTGTCAAAGTTTTGAATGATGTATTTGAGTAAATCATACTAGATGTCACCATTGCTTGGGCATGTATCTCTTTTTCTACAAATTTTGTAGTCACTACGTAGTATGATGCTTGCACCAAATAACATATTGGAAGATTGCTTGTCCCCTTTAATACATTGTTCATGCACTCAACAAGGTTAGTTTTCATGTGCCCCCAAGGTTTCTCTCCTTTCATCATATGCTTTTAGCCATTGTTCCTTTGGAATATCATTGACCCATTTCAATGCATCTTGACTCCAATCATTGGTTTGTCTTGTAGTATGTGATGCACGGTTAAGTCAATGTATCCTGAAGGAACAAAAGTTGATGTTATCATGGACAATTTAAAAACAAAAATATGTATGACTTATATACATAAAAAATACTAACCTGTGTTGGTTACAATATTTTTCATTTGTGCATTTTTTAAGGTCCTCATAAAGTTTTGTGATATATGTCGAATGCAGAAGACAAGATTCCAATTGTTGTTTAGACACCTAACAACACTTTAAATTGACTCATTTCTATCCGAAATCAAGTAGAGGTTGGGATGGGGTGTGAATTTGTAGACGGTCGAGGAAAAAAAAACCATGCATATGATGTTTCACCCTCAACAAGGGTGTATGCTATAGGAATGATATGGCTATCACCATCCTGGGCGATTGCCATTAGTAAGGTCTTATAATGCTTCCCATACAACCATGTTTCATCAACTAGCTTACAGTGATCAAACCCTTTAATGCATGGTTGGAAACTCTATAAGAGGTGATGGAAAACAACTTTGCTAGAAACTACTTGGCCATCCTTAATAAAGGGTCGCACTTCAATATCGGTAACAATGCCTGGAAGATAATGTTTAAAAGAAAGGATCCACCTTGGGAGCTCCTTGTATGATTCCACGTTGGAGAATAGAAACACATATGTTTCATCTTCCAATAGGAGAGTGTACAATAACTCTTGAAGATGTTGCGCCATAGTTGGGTCTACCCGTAAACGGAAGAAACTAGAGGTGATGCTTTAGATTGGGAAGAATAACACCAACAACTTTTTGGTGTCATTCCTCCAAAAAAATCAGATGGTGGGACAATCCGTCAAGTTTAATAGGTTGAAAAACACATATGCTCATGTTCCAGATAATGCAAAAGCTAAGAAAGTGCAACAACATTGTAGAGCATACCTATTACGCTTCATTGGGGGTTTGGTGATCCCAGACAAATCTTGCACTACAGTTCATTTGATGTACCTCCCCTTGTTGAAACATCTTCAACGTGTTCGACTATATAATTGGGGTTCAACTTGTTTGGCAAACTTATACAAACAAATGTGTCGTGCAACCGCACCGTTTTATGCATGTATGGGTGGATATACATTGCTCATTCAATCTTGGGTATGGTATCACATGTCATTCATTGCCCCACATTGCACTAGAGAGATATCATTTCCGCTGGCAAACCAGTAAAACACTTTTCCTATTAACCCAGTATACTAAGTATAATATACTTGCTAAATTTGCTAAATAATAGTTTTATATTATTTTAATAGATGGATTGGCAGGGGACTAATCCATTTTGGAACTTCATACAGGACCTTGTGAGTTATAGATTAAACATTAATCACATGCAACATTATCAGGTTAAAAAATGTATTCTTCAACAAAATTGATACTACTTATAATTGTGTCGCCTTACTAATATGTATTTTATTTTCTATAGTTCACATGGATGCCTTACAGGGGTCTTGAGAACCTCATACCACAACAAGCATATCAGGATTCAATTATATGGATTGCCAAAACCGCTTTGATTTGTTTCTCAACTGTAGAATGACATCAAACAGGAAGAGTCAAACTGCAGTTTAGATTTTCCTAGGAAATGCCAGATGATCTTGAAAAATATTGATACACTTCATTGTCAACATATAAGAGAGAATCACCAAAAAGATTGGAAAGACAGACGTGCTGCATGTATTCAATTTTGGAACGAACGCCGAAGTCGTTGTCTTACCGGCTAACTGATACATGAACACCCTATTCCGATAGAGAAGTATATGTTTTAGTTTAGACACAACTCCAATCTATAGCTATCAATTCCTTAACTACAGCAGGACCCACATTATAGTGTTGTAGAAGAGCCAAATGTTAGTCTGAGTAGAACGGTCTAACCATTACAGCGACAAAGGCGTAATAGACCTCGCCCATCGACTCCCCTTGTTACTATTTAAAATGTAACGCGAGAACCACATCACCATTTATTTTCTTTCACCCAACAGAACAACAATTTGAACCACCAAGACAATCATTTCAATTTATGTCAACTCCGTAATATGATCGCGGACAATCTCTACATTCAAGTGACCAAGATTTTGTAAATAATTTATTTGGTGCATACTTAGGTACGCCTGAGTCGGTTGCTCATTATATTAATAACTTGTACTCATTTGGTTTTCTTTCGTTCTCCAATCATGTAGATCCTAGTTCTTCGATGCATGTCGACCTACTAAGTGAGAATGTACAAGAGACACATGCCCTTATTGACGAAGAAAACACACCTCCATGTCGTATTCGCCGACCACCACGATGTGGGACTAGACACTATATAGGAGATTAATGAAATAAAATCATTGTAGTAAATTGTGTTTATTTTATTTTCACTCATTTTGTATTTGTATTTTTAATGTTTAATTAAATTTTGTTATTACTATAGGCTCCATTTTATTTAATTTTATTTAATAATTACTTAATAAAATTAAATTTTAATTAGATAATTATTATAAAAATAATTAACTTTGCATTTATTTAATTAAAATAATAATTAATGACACTTACCTTAGTTATTTAATTGAAATAAAGAAAGAAAAATGTTTACTTTTTAGTATGAAAGAGAAGAATAATATTTGCCATTATCTCGTACTTACAAATTATAAGTACACACTCTCTCACGTGTAGTTATGCCATCAATCAAACCCCCCATACATCATTCTCTTTTGTATTAAATAGCACTGCTAATAAAAAAAAAATTATACATATAATAAATAAATACCTATATTTCTTAGTTTAAAAAAATGCACATTGGAAAATCGGTGCGGTGAGAACCGATTTCACTTCTCTCCTAAAAAAAACATATGAGAAATCGTTGTCTTCAAAATAATTTCTTACTTTTAAAAAAATAAAAAAGAGTGATATATTGATACTTAATTATAAAAGAGTAATAGTTTGGTATTTAAATAATTTTTAAGTGGTAATATAAAAAAATTATTAAAAAAAAGCCTAAATTTGTGGTTGCATTTCATTTTTCTAGCTCCGTATTGATGGTCAGCTTTGCCCTGTCATTTTTGTTGTATGTTTTTTTACTAAAGATCACCGTTGTACTTTCTTTTTAATACGTGCAGATGAGATAGTAAAACTCCATAAATACACGTATAAAAATGTAAGATTTTGAGTTCGAACTTGGGGCATAATATTCAATCTAACAATATCGACATTTATGTCAATTGAACTATGACTTAATGATCTATTGTACTTTTTTCTGTAATTTTCTTTTCAATTTTTGAGCATTTTATATATTGGAATAAGAGAAATGTTAAATTGTACTATAAAAATAGTAACTAAAAACAAGAAGAATATCGACATTTATATCAATTGAACTATGACTTAATGACCTATTGTACTTTTTTCTATAAATTTCTTTTCAATTTTTGAGCATTTTATATATTGGAATAAGAGAAATGTTAAATGTTACTATAAAAATAGTAACTAAAAACAAGAAGTCATATGTGTCCTCTTTCAATTTGTTTGACTATTTCAACCATTTATGTTGGTGTAAGGTTAGTTTCCTAAGCCTTTGTGATTTTTCGTGAAAAAACTTCTCGTACAATATAATATTGTCGATTGGAATAATGACAAAGAGGCAGAAATCTTATGCCTTGGATATGTATTTATTTATTTTTCAACGAATCTTGGATATGTATGTTGTTCCCCTTTTATTCGCTAAACATTTTTATTTAAAATACTGTTTACTCACTCTTTTGATTTTTTTTTATGACCAAGTCCAAAATATATTAGAGAAACATTTCAAGGACAAGAGGTGGTTAGAACAAGGACAAAAGAAAAGCTATTATTTTCTTGTCGTAGGATCAAAGCAAATCATAAACACAAACTAAACTATTCAAATAAGAAACAAAACAATTACTCACAAGCTATGCCTATACACACCAATAGTTGACAATAACATTAATTTTATCCATAATAAAATCCTTTAACATGCGATTTGATTTACCTCCTTACTAAAAGTTTAACTCCATTCACCTTAATGCTAAAAGTTTAACATGCTCAATAATAAGATTTACATTCAAATCATGTGGAAAAAAAATCGTCTCATTTCTTAATTTCCAAATCGCCCACATTACTGTAAACCAAACTAAATTCATTCTTTGATGCATTACACGATCGCATGAAAAGAGGTCATCAAATTGATTGGCGTGATTGATTACATCCATAAGAAACACACCAGATAGTCCAAGTCAATTTAAAGCACCATACGACACATATCCAAAAAGAGGACACACAAATAACAAATGACGGGTTGTTTCAATTTCCCTGCAACCTGCTACACATTGTTGATTATCAAAAGAAATAATTCATCAACATAATAAATTATCCTTTGTAGGTGGCCTATTTTGAAATAATGTCCACACAAATAATGATACTTTTGATTGGACAAAATGATGACACACTAGGTCTTGAACGTGAGCCAATATGCGACAAAATCCCCCCGCAACACAAAATGCGCCTCCTATACCGAATATAATTTTCCTTACATATTATTCTAAGACGACTTATTTGCTACATTAACTTGCAAATGAATGTGAGCCAATAAAGTCCTACACTCCTCCACTAATTCCTTATCCCACACAAACAACTGCTTATTCCATCTTTACCCTTGAACACCCTCGAGTCGCAACAACTCTAACATGACATTTACATTTTCTTCTTGTTTCAAAAACAAATTAAATAATCTACTAAACTTATAGTACGAGTGGCCTTTAAGAAAGATAAAATGGTTAAATATAATTTTGTTCTTTTATCTAATATTTATTTTGGTCTTTTATCTTTGTTTTGATTCATTTAGGTTCTTTATCTTTTATAAATGGTGTATTTTAGTCTTTGTCACAATCATAACAAAATTTATAACAAAATTCAATCATTGAAATATCTTCTAACAATTGACAATATGTATCTAGTATAATATTATTTGAAAAAAAATATATTTATTTAACTCAATAATAGACTTGCACTTGAAAAAAAAATCTTTTTGCATGCTCTCAAGCATATGTAAACTCTTTGAAATAAACGACATTTAGTAGAATTTATTGAATTTTCACCTTATCCTTATTAACATTGCACACTTAGGGTCCGTTTAATGGACAAGATAAGAGTTATCACATCCTGGTTGGATCCAGTATTTAATGAACCAATATAATATGATAAGTTAATCCATAAGTGTATCATATCTTGTCTCTCTAGTTGAAATATTTATCTTGAATACAAGTTGGGTTAGAAACTAGAAGGATAGGATAAGAACAATTATTTACTCAATTACCCTTATAAAATATAATTTAAAATATAAAATTGAAATATAATAAAATATAAATATCAATATAAACATAATTTATAAAATATAATCTAAAATATAAAAATGTAAATCTAATTAAATATAAAATTATTTCATTACTTATTTAATTTTTTAGTCTTTTTTGTTAATTTATAATATTTATAATATAATAAATTAATTTTTTAAAAAAACTAATATGTAATTATTCACAGTGATAATTTTGTTATTTAAATATAATATATATTATATCATGTCATGATGAGATATGTACCAAATACATGACAAAGTAAAATATTGTTATCTTGTTGATTATGATGTGTATATCAGACACATAATATGATAATGTTTATTCTATTATATTCTTATTCAGCTTTATATCATATTTTATCTCTATCCTATCGTGCGCATCAAATGAGCCCTTAATTTTACAGTTGATCCAAATTTTGATCTCAATAGTTCATGAAAATAATTATACATTTGTTTGAAAGAGTTGTGACGAAAGGACTAAAATAAACCACTTATAAAAGATAAACAAACGAAAATATATAAAAAAAAAATTATATTCATTCATTCAAATTGTTAGAATACATCGAGAATAATATAAATTTAAAGTCACTAAAATCGAAGATGATGAATCTGCAAATAAATTTAAAACATTCAAGTTAATAACATAAAATGGCAAAATACCTAAAAATATGATAAATTTAAAGTGTCCAGAATATTCATGTCTCCAAATCTGTAATAATAACGACGTTAAAGTCATTAATTGAATCTATAATTGATCGAAGTTAATCTATTAATGTGAACCAAACAAATATCACAACGTACAAGATGAGAAACAAACTAAGCCACATCAAAACCACAAATAAAATAGTATCGCACTCAAATATAAAAATCAAAGATAATATACAAAAGAAAAGGTAAATATTTGTTGTGTTAAAATGTGTTTTTATTTGCATATTATCTTTAGAAGACATATGGGGGTAGGAGGAGTATTCTTCCTGATTTTATTCTAGCGTTTTTTTTCACTGTGCTAAAATGTGTTTTTATTTATTGCATTTTTTAAATAACTTTATTTTAATTAAGTTGTTTGTATATACTAAACAATTCCATATAAACGTAAATATAAAATTATTCAGCAGGTTATTAGTTGCAATAACCACTATTTTATGAGTATAATTTACTACACCGAGAAAAGTCAAAGACAACATTTTGACAACATTTTTTTAAACATTAGGCAATGCTTACGAGCACTGTGTATTTCAACACTATTAAAGGTATAGACATCTGTAGTATCTTAATTTTGTCCAACTTTTTTAAAATAAATCAAAAAAGGAAAATATATATAAAAAAGGAAATATAATAATTACAATGGTATCTCATCAAATTACATTAAAATAAAACCAAATCAAATTATAATTTTAAAATTAAAATCAAATTAATTACAAAGATTTAGCTAAATCAATTACATTAAAATTAAATCAGACCAAATAAATTACAATAAAACCAAATCAAACTAAGCCAGCTGCTCCAGCCCGTTTTGCCTCTATTTTGTTCTCAATGTTGCCTTGCTCACTACTGCCTTGCTCACTGCCTTGCTGATGCACTAGGCTTACATCAAGGTTTTGTCCTAGATACAAAACAAGACCAAAAGATAATATGTATTGAAATAAGTAATAAAAAGTCAAATTCTCTTTGCCCTCAGCCTTTGTATACATGATATAGAACAAATAGACAAACTTTTGAGTTTAAGAAAAACTAACAGACATATTAAAGCTGCAAAAGCTCAGCACATAATCAGATAAAAACAAACAAAGACTAAAACCATAAATACATCAGATGTGTAGAAAAAAACTCGGATGATGAACAAAGTAAACGAAACATCAATCTAGAAACTAGAAAACAATGGCACAGACAAAGACAAACAGGAAAGCAACTAAACTGATTAAAGAAAAACTCTATAAATAGATGTCCGTTTATATTTTAAAGGGATCGAAGATTAACAAAACTAAAAAAAACACTTTTAAAGAAAGAGAGGAAGAAGAAACGGAAAGCATCACCGTCGTTCCAATCATGGCCCGCCAATAAGTGTTATTCCCATCACTTTATTCCATTTAATTAACAAAAAATCCTGCTACAATTTCCATTTATTATAAATAATTATGGATGTAATTAAAGGATAATAAACATCATTTATTTCATTTATGAGTGGTATTAATCGATTTTCTTTTTTAACTTTGGGTTGTGCTATTTAATATTAATCGATTTTCCATCACTTGTTTAATAAAAATGTGTTTTGAAAGAGCTCACATTTGTATATAGAATTTTTTTTCTATTATTAAAATGTTTTTATTTATTTATTTATTAGATCGTATAACAAGTCCATATATCTTTTTACCATTTTTTTTTGTGTTTGCTACTGATTTTATTTCGTAGAATTATTCAAACTTATTTAATATTTAGCATCAATTTTTAATTCTTTTTTGAAAATATATATATATATATATATATATATATATATATATTTAATCGAATATTGAAGGGTTAATTAGATGAGGCATTTTTTTAATCTTTTAGAAACGCAAATTATGACAACCTGGTAGTTCTAACACTCGTTTTTAAATTAACCTAAAATCAACTTTTAAAATTTGATTAATTTAGATGTGACATCTTTATTTAGTCTTAGAATTTCAGGGAACCAAGTTGTACAACTTGATTGAAACTCGTACTTTAAAATCAAATTTTTAAATTTGATTAATTACATGTGATTTTTTTTTTAATCTTTGGGTTGTTGAGACATAAGTTGTACTACTTGGTGGTTCTAAAACTCAATTTTAAAAAATTGAAAATAATATAAAATGTTTTTAAAAGGATTAACTAGATGAGACATCATATTATTGAGTTTTTGGGACACGATTTGTACAGCTTGATAGTCTTAAAACTCGCGCAAAAAAAAATTTTTTGAAAGCAAACAAACTCATTTTCTTTTCTCGTCAAAATGTATATTTTTTATAACAAAACAAATTTTCTAAAAAAAAAAACAATCAACACATCCGCATTTTCTAACCAAGAACTACGTAGCTTTGATTTCTCCATCGCACCGGGAGATATGTAGGAGCAAGATAGCGTTCTTGTCAAGCACTTTAATAAAAAAAAAATCATTTTTTGTCCTTTATTTCTTAAGCACATATTTATTCCAAAATCATATTAAAATAATAATAATAATTGTTATTTATATTTAATAATAAGGAGAAATAAATATACTTAAGTTAATATTAAGTTTGCACAATTAATTATAGGTAACCGTTTTTTAACAGATGTCATAGAGTGCTAATACCTTCTCTATGCATAATCGACTCTCGAGCACTTGGTTTCAAAGACCTTTTTTATTTGTTTCTATTTTTAAGGGTTTCCCAATATTTTCCCTATTTTAAAATAAATTTTGGTGGCGACTCCATTGAATTGAATTAGAGAAATACTCAAAATTTTAGGCCGCGACAGTTGGCGACTCCACTGGGGACTGTTAGAGAGTCAAGCCTAATATAATTAATTGTGCAATTTTTTTTGACTTCTTTTATATTTATTTCTCCTTTCATTTTCTTTACTTTATGCCTTTATTGTTTATTAGTTATTTTCTTGTTGTCATTATCTTTATATATATATATATATATATATATATATATATATATATATATATATATATATATATGTATGTAGTATTTTTCATCGTTTATTGGATTGTGATTCTCTTCACACACTACACATTCACTTACACACACTTGAGTGACATTCATTTCATGACCTCATTAATGTCCTCGCTTGTACACATTCCTTCATTATTCTTTCCTTTCGATCTTGCCTCAATCTCTTCAAAATAATTGGTCTCACAAATTGAATTTGAAAGGGACGCCTAATTGATTTCCAATAATCAAATCTCACAAAGTAATACTTTGAAAGTTCCAAATTGGTGCAAGTCCTTTTAAAAAAAATTGAATAAAGGAAAAGTCCGTTAGGATTGAAAACCTGTATTGGCATCCTAAGCAAAAGCTAGGGCAAAAAAAAAGCAATTGAATAGATCTGTCAAGCTTTGTCCTTAAATTATTATTATTTTATTTTTATTAAAAAAAAAAAACAATCATGATTTGAAATGAATCTTACGATTTTTCTTTCAACATTCAAAAACAGAAACAAAAATTTATCCCTTAGTTTCCCCTTTTGAGCCAAAAAAAAAAGTGGGACTTTTTTTTTTCCTTTTCAAATATCCAAGACAAAGATCACCTCTATATTATGAGTTTATTTGATACCTCGTCACCTTTGCATTACTTATGATATAAAAAAAAAACTAAAATAGTCTATCAGTCAAAGTCCATAGATAAAGGAGACTGAAAAAAAATCAAAAAAATAAAAGAAAAGATGAAAGTAAGTGCGATACAAATTTTGGATTGATACCCCATGAGGTAAGTCTTTGATCTAGAAAAAACATTGTCTTAATTGACCTTGGAATAATTATTTGAGTCTGATACATCATTTTTTTTCCCTTCATAACCCTCTTAGTCATTCACCACATTACATGTCTAAAATATTCTTTTTGATAAATGATTGATTGTTCATTATTTGGATTTTTTTTTTTAATTTTGGGACAAAATTACAAATCTCGTTTGAAATATGATAACATAATCCTTAAGGACTTGCACGCTCAAGATTCTTTCAAAGAAAGAAAACACTTTGACCAAATTGGGGAGATCATCAACGAGATCAAATTCTTTGTACACAAACAAATGATAATTATCATACTTATCAATAAAGGAAATCTTTCAAATGATGGACCAAAATTGAGGCATTCAGTATTCAATTGACACAATACTCCTACCCTTCATTCATATTCATATATTCTATAAAACAATAGTTCATTCATTCAACCCATTCTCTCCACATTCTTTAAAACTCCCGTAATACGAGAGAAATCTTTAAACTTGATACTCTAAAGCTGGGGCAACACCACTGTTGTCCCATTCAAACATTGTGCCTTCCAAAATTATAACTTAGGGCAATCCTTTCACCATTTTTTCTAATCACATACACAATATTTTGTATATTACAAAATAAAGGCATTTCTCCGTCATTCATTCAAGGATTAAGTATATCTAAATTTCAAATTTAGGAAAACTCATTATATTTGATTCTCCATATATCATCTGAATTTTTTTTCATCATCCACATACTGCATAAATGGGGCACCTCCCCCATCTTTCATTTTTGTATTCCTACAAAACTAATTTTGATGTTGTTTTTTCCTTCTTGCTTAGCTCGTGAAGAATAGTTAGGTAATCCCACTTTCTTTAGACTACAACAATTGTTTGTTAAGTCTAAATTAGAGCAATGTCATCCTTCAGAGATTGAAGCAATTACCGGGTTTTCAAAATTCATGTATCTCCATCTACCACCAAATATTTCGTCCTCCTTTTGAGGTACGATCCTAACCAAGCCTTTCTATCTTAAATGCATTGTCATGCACACTTTATTAAAACAATGCTTCAAAGAAAGATAATGTAAGTTCGTTCACAAGATCTATGAATTCTTTTGCAATCTTCAATTAACATCTTTCACCCAAAAAAAGAAGTTAATTTTTTAGGTCTTCTTATCAATAAAAAACTAAGGTGGTGAAAATTATTCGACGACCGTAGTCAAAAACCATAATTGGTCATATTTTTCCCAAGAAGTCCTCACTCACTCAACTATTGTTGGAGAATATTATTATCAAGATACACTAAACTGCAACAATTGAGTGAAAATAATGATAAACATAAACATGGTAAACTGGATTTTGTTTGAGTTTAAGTTCAAAGGTTATTTTACATATTGAAAATTTCAAGGAAGTGATCAAGTCAAGAAATTCATTTCTTACACAAAAAACACCTTTCTCACCAAACAAGGTCATTGCATCCTCTTGTTCTAAGAAATGAACAATGATAACAAACAAAAAACTAACGATCAGGTGTGCATCTTGAGTTTTTGCATCAGTAGATATAATCATAGATCCATGCACCTTGCACTAATCATATATGTATTATTCTAGCATCATATCATGCATCTCACCTCATGCATCTATGCATAACTTGACTCAATTCATGCACCTTGCATTGTGCTCATGTTTAAAGATCTCACAATCTTCTAATTATATGGCATGTCGTATGCTTGCGTCAAGCCCAATGCTCGAATGACACACAAATTATTGCCCAAATACCACTCAATCCTCCCCTAAAATGTTGCACAAATCGACCAATAGACAATCTACTCGACGATTAAATTAAGATTTGATCGTATTGGAGTAACCTTCGAGATGTACATCTTGCTTGGTTATGACTAATATTTTGTTTGAGTTGTGGTAACTTACAAAATGTAGATTCTACTTGGTTATCACAAGCAAAATTTATGGATAAATTTAGTTGTGGCAACAAAAGCTAGTCCCATATTTCCAAGAATGAGTTGTAACATCTTAAAGATCCTATAAAATCTCAAAAAGTCTAATTTTCAAGGAACCTCTAACCCCAATGCCCAATATTTCATTGGCAAGCAAAAAGTATAATTTTCATTAGCACTTCAAATGAAAAGTCCAATATTGTGCATTCATCAACTCTTTCGCTTTCTTCCCTGCTCAAAGCGCACGATAAGAATAATTGAGCTTTAGAGTTTAAGAGTACCTTAGTTTTGTCTTCAGATGTCCAGTCGATTTCTTCCTTCTTGGCAGAGTTTGAATCATTTTGATCAGCTCTTGGAATGAAATCTCCATCTGTAATGATGTGCCACATTCCTGTGTCTTGAGACTTTAGAAACAACTGCATCTTGTTTTTCCAAAAGTAGTAATCAGTTCCATCAAAGTATGGTGGCCTGTTTGAGGATCCTCCTTCAACAATGTATTTTGCTTTTGACATTTTTTCTTCTAGATCTTTTTCTCTAACACTTGGTCAAAGTGTTTTTTCTAGAGACCTTGCTCTGATGCCAATTGAAGTAGCAATGTCAAGTTACAAGGAAGGGGGTTTGAATTGTAATCTTGCCTTTTTTAAAATTTCCTGTTAAAAACTTTAAGAAAAACAACTCAAGAATGATCTTGGTTATAAAAACATAAACGGAGAACGTTCTTGGTTTTAAAACAGAAAATGCAGAACGTTCTTGATTAGTTAAAATCACAGTTTTAGTTTCTCTATTTAATTATGATAATAACAATAACTGAATGTAAATAGAGATAAGGAAGAAATACCACACAAGAATATATCCTGGTTCACCCAACGTGGGCTACGTCCAGTCCTCACAACTGTGAGATTTTCACTAAGTGTTCAAAGACAAAAGGAGAACAATCACAGTTAGAGATCAGCCTTGATCTGTAACTACACTTCCTTTCCACCCAGAAAGGATTAATCAGGTCACCTAACTAATCTGTTAGGATTTCGAAATCAACTCTTTTAATTACGCTCAAACTATAAACAATCCTTATAGTTATGAGTTTATACAATAATGATTTAAAAGGTTTGTTTGAATCTAGTTTTGCTCAACTCTTGTTTGAGAAAAGGATTCAGAACAGAGAAAGAAACCAATAGAATAAAACTGGAAGTATGTATTTGGTTCAGCTTGATTTCTTGGATGAGATGACTTTAAGGATGCAAGTGAATATGATTTTATGAGAATACTTGACACTTAAAGATCTGGTTGATGCTTGCGAATTTGCCTTCCTTTTATAGATGTTTTGAGCAATTAATTCTGGTCAGAAAGAGCTGTTGGGAGTGCTCTGTTTTCCTTCTGACAGAAGCAAGGAATCTGTTGACAAACAGAGCACCATGTATTTGACAGCTTTGGGCTTTCTGTTTTGGGCCTTTTGCTTGATCTAAAACAGACTTGTTGCGAGCTTTAATGACCCATTAAGCTTTGATAATATTTGATAGTGATTGGGCTTCAATTTGAATGTTTTAATTTGATCCAAAACTGTTTGGAAAGAAGTGAATATTTTTTCTGCAGAAATGAGAAGTCTTCTTTTGCAGAAACAGAATTTGTTCTTCTTAAAAACGGAGAACGTTGATTATAAGTGGAGAAAGATAATCAATCTTGTCTGATAGACTTTGGAATAATCTGAGAACTTATATTCAATCTTGAGTTTCAGCTTTGTTCAACTTTCTTGACAGTTTCCAGACTGGAGAAAGTTGCAGTCCGTTTTTTGATATGCTTAGATTGGTGATGATTTTTCTTAATGATCCGTGAATCGTTTTGAGTAAAAACGATTCCTATCTGTTCCTTGCCATGTACTGATGAAATTGGTATAAAGATTTTAGGCATAATTAATGTGGAAGTGTTGGAGAAAGATTGATGAAGTGGTTGTAACGATCTTTATTGATTCTGCTGATCTTTCTCTGTTTTGTATGGTTTATGATCATGACTTATTTCTTTGCTTTGCTTGGTTCCTATCTTTAATAAAAACACTCAAGAGCACAGATTAAATTAACATAATATTTAGAATCATAATTAATATCTTTAATTAATCTCTTGTTTATTTTCATCAAAACTTAATTTGAGAGTTTGTCTTAACAATCTCCCCCTTTTTGATGATGACAAACATGTTAATTTAGATTTTAATTTTGATTCTAATTTTAATTTTGAAGAGGGTAAAAACTCCCCCTCAATTGATGCAACAGATGTTTTTATTGATATAACTAATGCAATCAGTTTAATTTCAACAATAAAAGATATTTCATTAATAAAGTGTTTTGCTGAATTACAAAAAGTAAGATCCTGAATTTTAATCGGATCATAAACAGAATAAAAAACTAAACTTAATTCTCCCCCTTTGTCATACAAAAAGGAAGGAGAAAAACATCCCTATTTGGCTAAAGAAGGAGAAGATCCTTCTGATGATTGAGACTTGGATGGCACAGGACAGGCTCGGGAGCTGGAGCAGCGTGAAAAGGAGGAGGAGGTGGTACACCGAGCTTGGGTGCAAGTGTATCCGTGAGCCAGGATTGCAGCTGAGTCTGTTGTGCCAAGAGGACTTGTAGAGTGGCCATTATTTCAAAGTTGCTTGGTTCCCTTGGAGGATTCATGATTGGTGGAGGAATAGGAGTAGTGCTGGTTGAAGGAGTAGAGACAGCTGGGAGAGAGGAAGGGAGAGGCTGAGGGTTGGATTGATTGGATGAAGTAGCGTTGTTGGAAGGTTCGGAGGAAGCCAAAAATTGACTAATACCAAAAATAGATGACGTGGTGGTTTGAGGAGAAATGTACGCTGGTGACATGGCAGAGACATTTTGGTGAGAAATCATTGTTGTCATGGGGTCAAGTGGAGAACAAAGAAGCTAAGAGATAGAAATGAAATCTGTGGATGAAATGGTGGATTGTTGGGGAAAAACAGAGAATGTTGGATTGGTAGGAGGAGGGGTAGGAGAACATTCTCTGTTTGGAGGGGAACTTTCTTGAGCAGGATTAGGGCATTCTGGGTTTGGTGGTGTTTGGTCTGGGTGCTGTGGAGAAAGTGCTGGAATTTTGGAGGAACGTTCTGGGGTATGAGGAGAACGTTCTGGGGTTTTATCATTAGCTCTATCTGGTGAAGGAGATGATGATGTGGGAATTGTGACAGGAGCTTCTCGTCTGGCAGAACGTTTTCTTTTTAGGGTGGAAGGAAATGAATGAATAAGTGGGGCAAACTGTCTTGTTCTGGGTCTGGTGGTTTGTGGATATCGTGGCTGTGATTCAGATGGGGGAGAAGGTTGTCTAGTGACATTGATTTTCATATGGGACATGTTTTTGGTGGAAAATTTGGAGATTTTGATAAGAGATTTTTCATTGGACAGGGGGATATGAAAATGATTAAAGACTTTTGTAAGAATCATACCATAAGGAACAATATTCTTCTTGTAGTCTTTATTGGCAGCAGCAATCATGTGGTGAAGTATTAGATGAGGCAGATTGAGACGCTTGCAGTTGAGTAGATGATATATGACCAGTGCGTCGTTTTCAGAGACATACTCATGACTTCCACAGTGAGGAAGAAGAGTATGTTGTCTCATGTTGTTGAAGATCTTAGGGAGAGGGCGCAGGAATGTTGACAGATACCTGGTGGAATTCTCTTGAAATAATTCTGAGAGAACTGCGGTCTCTTTGAGATTGAGAGCTGCATACCAGGATTTTCCAAAGACAGCAGGACCTTCAGTAGGGAGATCCAGGATTGAGGCCAAAATGTTAGGGGTTAACCTGATCTCAATTCCCTTGATTGTGGAAATGAATAGAGATTTTTCAGGAAATGTTTTGGCTTGACAGTAGAAGGCTCGAACAGCGTCTGGATAGTGTGGTTCAGAAATTTGCATAAATGCAGTCCAGCCTAGGGTATCAGTAAAGTGTTTGACATAATTGCCATCGACTATGAGTTTGTCGAAAATGAAAACTCTACCAACACCAATGGGTCTTTGAGCCCATTTGTCTTTGAACAGTTTGGTGGAAGTGGGAGGAATTAGAGGAGTGGCATTTGGCTTGGTCTTTTTGGAGGGAGGAGATGGTGGTATAGGAGAATCAGGGTCAGATGAAGGTTCTGATGAAGGAGAGGAAGGAGTTTGAGGTGAAAGTGGTCGTTTGGTGGTTGTTGAAGGAGTGTAAGACGGAGAACGTTCGTCGGGAGGTGAACGTTCTTGAGTTGGAGAGGGAGAATGTTGATGTTCAGGGGAACATTCTTGAATGGGAGAGCGTGTTTGAGTGTGGGAAGGAGAAGTAGTGGGAGAACGTTCAGAGTGAGGAGAACGTTCTTGAGGAGGAGAAGTAAAATGGGGAAGGATAGGAGAACGTTCTGGAATTGGAGAACGTTTAGGAGTAGGGGTAGGAGTTTTGTGAGCAGTTGTAGCGGAAGGAGTGGGAGAACGTTCGTGCATTTGGGTGGGAGAAGGTTTTGGGGTTGGGGAACGTTCTTGAGATGAGGAAGGGGAAAGACGAAATTTGTTTCTAGATACAGTGGTTTTGAATCTCTGACAAATGGGTAAGTTTTTTCTTGCCAGAAATTTTGAGGTTGAAATGGTGGTTTTGGTTTTTAGAGTACGGGTTTTAGGTTGAGAAGTTTTGGGGGAGGAGAAAAAATCAGTCATTGGTCTTTGTTTCTGGGTTGAAGGAAAGGATTGAGAGGTTTCAGAAAATGAAGATTTAGAAGTGGTTGGTATAGGGGTTTTTGATGTAGGAATAGGTTTTGTTGAAGGTGCAGGAGTATCAGATGATTCATCTGAGTCAGTGTCTGAGATGATGAAGTAGGTAGGTTTAGTGTTTGATGTCCTTGAGGTCCCAATTCCTGCCAGAATTCTCATTGAGCGCCTCTTAGGTGCTGGAGGATTAACAAATTTATGTGGTGGTGGGGTGGGTTTGGAAAAGGATGTTCTTAAATAAGGAGGGACTTGAGTAAAATTTGGGGTTTGACAGGAATGGAGAGGAGGAAGAACAGAGGAGACAGGTTCAGGAATGGAAGTGTTGGGGTTGGATTCAGGAGATGAAGACAAATAGTCAGAAAATGAGGAATCTGATGAGTATTTTGGAGGGGTTGGCCTGGGTGGAGGTGAAGGTGAACGATCATAGACTGGTGAGAAGGATGATGATGGTGATGGAGTTTCAGTGCTGGCATTTTTGCGAGCAGCTTGCTTGTTTCGAGCCATTTTTGATGCTGAGAGAGAGATTGAAGAGAAGCTTTGGAGGAAGATGATAGTTGAGAATAATGAAAAACTGTTTCAAAAGAATTGAACAGTTGTAATAACTGCAATTTGCCTTTGCAGTTTCAAGAGAGAGAGAGAAAGTAATGATGATAAACCTAGGGAAGTGACAAGTGTTTGGGGAAAGGGATGACTTTGACGGTTGAGCAGTGCCTTTTGAAGGACTTGATGCATGCGCATTTAATGCTGAGACATGCCTTGCCTGCGCATGAGGGAGATGACGTCTGGGAAGATGATTTGAAAAACGGAGAAAGATGTTTGAAAAACGGAGATTGATAAACGTTCTCCGTTTTCTGCAGAAGCATTTTTAACTAGATTTTTCAGGATTTTTCAAAATTCTCAGTTTTTCTTTGATTGAATTAAAACTTTCCTCGACTAAGGGCTTTGTAAAAATATCAGCAAGCTGATTTTGAGTATCAACAAAAATTAATTCAATTTCCTTTTTATTAACGTGATCGCGAATAAAATGATGTTTTATTTCAATATGTTTTGATCGAGAATGCTGAATTGGATTTTTTGACAAATTGATTGCACTAGTATTATCACAGTAAATTGGAATACTAGAGTAACTTACAGAAAAGTCTTCAAGTTGATTTTTAATCCAAAGGACTTGTGAGCAACAATTTGCGACTGATACGTATTCAGCTTCAGTGGTTGATAAGGCTATTGTATTTTGTTTTCTGCAAGACCAACTTATCAAAGCATCTCCCAGAAATTGACATGCTCCACTGGTGCTTTTTCTTTCAGTTTTATCTCCAGCATAATCAGCATCACAATATGCTACAAGATCAAAATGAGAACCTTTTCTATACCAAAGGCCAAGATCAGTAGTTCCAACAAGATATCTAAAAATTCGTTTTACAGCAGTTAAATGAGATTCTTTTGGTGCAGATTGAAATCTAGCGCATAATCCTACTGCAAATACAATATCTGGTCTGCTAGCAGTTAAATATAACAAGGAACCGATCATGCCTCTATATTCTTTCTCAGAAACAGATTTTCCATGTTCATCTTTATCTAATGAAGAGGATGGATGCATAGGAGTAGACATAATTTTTGCTTCATTCATTTTGTACTTGGTTAACAAATCTTTAATGTATTTTTCTTGACAAATAAAAATGCCATTTTCATGTTGTTTAATTTGTAAACCAAGAAAATATCTTAATTCTCCCATCATGCTCATTTCGAATTCACTTTGCATAAGTATTGAGAAACCATTACACATTTTTTCATTTGTTGATCCAAAGATAATATCATCAACATACACTTGTACAATGAGTAAATCATTTTTATCAATTTTCTTAAAGAGTGTAGTGTCAATTTTTCCTCTGGAAAAACCATTATTGATTAAGAATGAACTTAACCTATCATACCAAGCTCTTGGTGCTTGTTTTAAGCCATACAGAGCTTTTGTGAGTTTGAAAACATGATTTGGTTTTTATTGATCTTCAAAGCCAGGAGGTTGTTTTACATAAACTTGCTCATTCAGAAAACCGTTTAAAAATGCACTTTTAACATCCATTTGAAATAATTTAATAAGTCTGTGAGATGCATATGCAAGGAGTATACGAATAGCTTCTAACCTTGCAACGGGAGCAAAAGTTTCATCATAGTCTATACCTTCTTGTTGATTGTAACCTTGAGCAACCAATCTTGCTTTGTTTCTTACAACCTTACCTTCTTCATCTAATTTGTTTCTGAAAACCCAGCGTGTACCAATAATTGTTTGATCTTGAGGATTTGGTACCAAAGTCCAGACTTCATTTTTATCGAACTGCTGTAGTTCTTCCTTCATGGCTTCAATCCAAGATTGATCAACTATGGCTTCTTTAATTGATTTTGGTTCAACCTGAGAAATCATTGCCATGTTGTTTTCATCATTCTTGAATGATTTCCTAGTTCGAATTCCATCTGCTGTATCCCCAATGATTTGAGTTTGAGGATGATCTCCTATTGTTCTCCAGCTTTTAGGTGGAGAATGATACGGAGATTGTTTATCGATCTCCGTTTCCTGTATATCAGTTTTCTGTTGTGTGTCTGGCAGTTCTTCATCCTCATTTGACTTTTCATGTATCAAATCATCAAATTCATCAAATAAAATATGCATGCTGATTTCAACAATTTTAGTTCTTAGATTAAAAACTCTATAACCTTTAGAATCGGTTGAATAACCCAAAAAGATAGCTTTATCTGATTTAGAATCAAATTTTCCAAGAACTTCTTTGTTGTTTAGAATATAACAGTAACATCCAAAAATATGGAAGTATGAAATGTTTGGTTTTCTGTTTTTCCAGATTTCGTATGGAGTTTTGTTTATGATTTTTCTAATGGATACACGATTTAGAATATAGCATGATGTATTGACGGCTTCAGCCCAAAAATATCTTTCAACGTTTGATTCTTCTAGAATTGTTCTTGCCATTTCTTGTAAGGTTCTATTTTTTCTTTCAACAACTCCATTTTGTTGTGGAGTTCTTGCACAAGACAAATTATGAGAAATGCCAAGTTCATCTAGAAAGTTTTTGAAGGGGGCATTTATGAATTCTCCTCCATGATCACTTCTTATAGAGATGATGCTGGATTCTTTTTCATTTTGTACCTTTTTACAAAATATTTTAAAAGCTTCAAAGGCATCATCTTTTTGTTTTAAAAATAGTACCCAAGTGTATCGAGAAAAATCATCAACAATAACAAAACCATATTTCATTCCTCCTAAACTGGTTGTTTTGATAGGACCAAATAAGTCTATGTGAAGTAATTCAAGAATTCTGTTTGTGGAAATAAAATCTTTTGAATGAAAGCTGCTTTTAACTTGCTTTCCTTTCACACAAGCTTCACATATTCTGTCTTTTTCAAAATTCAGTTTTGGTAAACCTCTGACAAGTTCTAATTTTGAGATTTTCGAAATGGTTTTCATGCTGACATGCCCTGCCCTTTTATGCCAGATCCATTTATCTTTATCAATAGATATGAAGCAAGATTCATCAGGCAATTCTTCAAGATATAATACGTAGAGATTTTTCTTTCTGGTTCCAGAAAACAGTTTTTCACCTGATGATGTTTTTATGATTTCACATATGTTGGGTTTGAAAATAACTTCACAGCCATTGTCACATAGTTGACTTATGCTTAAGAGATTATGTTTTAGACCTTCAACATATTGAACATCAGTTATTTGAGCAGAGTTTTTCTTACCAATTGTCCCTTTACCTTTGATTCAAGCTTGATTGTCGTTTCCAAAAGTAACAGACCCTCCATCTTTCTTAACAAAGGACATGAAGCAATTTTTATCACCCGTCATGTGTCTTGAACAGCCACTGTCCAAAAACCATGGTTTTTTCTTGACACCTTGAAAACCAACCTGCAGTTTTGGTTTTATCAACTTTTGGTACCCATTCTATCTTGGGTCCTTGTGGATTAGTTCTGAATTTTGTTTTTCTGATATTATAGCATGTAGATTCAGAGTGTCCAATCTTAGAGCATGAAGAACATTTAATTATTTGTTTATCAAAAGATTTTTTAGCTGGTTTTGACAGATTTTTAGAACTTTCTCCGTTTTCTGTTTTACCTGGAGAACGTTCTTGGTTTTTTTGAAAAGCTGTTTTTCTTTCAGATTGTTCTTTTTTTTGTTTGCTCTTGATTTTCTCATCCCTTTTTTTAAAATAACACGCAAATTCAAGGTGTCCAGTTTTACTGCAATATGAACATTTGATTTTGCATGATTGTTCTTTTCTTTCTGGAATAAAGAAATTTTCATACATTTTGGTTTTCTGAGTCTGATCGAAACCAAGACCAGCTTTATCAAATATTCCAACTTGAGATCCCATGATTTTCTGAAATGTTCCAGTAGCTTTAATAAAGTTTAACAGATCATTTTTCAAAAGTTGAACTTCAGATTTAAGGAGAACGTTCTCCTTTTGAAGTGCAAAACGTTCTGGACTTTCTTGATTTTCAGTGTGAAAGTTTTTGGTTTGAGATTCTTTCAGATTTTGAATGATCTCCTTTAGCTTATTATTCAGAACCTGAGTTTTTTCTTTTTCTTCTTTTTCCTTATAAAATTTTTCTTTTAAGGAACTACATTTTTGTATGAGTAAGTTTGAATCATTTAATAAGTTATCAAATTCTTTTTCCATTTGTTCACACAAAATACAGGATTCAGAATTTATTACCTCATTTTCTTCAGTGTTTGCCATTAAGCATATGTTGGCTTCTTCATCTTCTTCCTCATCGGATTCATCTGAGTTATCCCATGTGGCCATCATTGATTTCTTTTTGAATGGAAATCTGTTTGGTGTTCTTTTGTTTAAAGGACATTCAGATTTGTAATGTCCCAGCTTATTACATCCAAAGCATGTAATTTGACTTTTATCTTGTTTTGTCTTAGGATTTTCTTTTCTGTTTGGGAATCCCTTCTTCATTTGATCTCTTCTTCTCATTATTCTTTGAATTCTTTTAGTGAGAAAAGCTATTTCTTCATCAGCTTCTTCTTGAGTTTCTTCTGGTTCTTCCTCTGTTTGGTCAACCGTGCTTTCTTGAGATGCTTTTAAAGCTATTGTTTTTCCTTTCTTGACAGGTTTATCTTCCTGTAATAATACCTCGTGTGCTTTTAAGGTTCCAATTAATTCTTCTAGTGCCAGTACTTCAAGGTTCTTGGCTTGGCTTATGGCTGTTACCATTGGTCTCCATATGATTGGAAGACATCTCATGATTTTTCTTACTCTATCTTGTACTGAGTAATCCTTTCCTAAGGAACGCATTTCATTTACTATAGTTGTGAACCTTGAATACATTTCATCAATAGTTTCTCCTTCATTCATTTCGAACAGTTCAAATTTTCTTATGCCAATGTCTATTCTTGTTTCTTTGACATGGTTTGTTCCTTCATGATGAATTTGTAGTGTATCCCAGATTTCTTTAGCTGTTGTGCATTCATCAACTCTTTCGCTTTCTTCCCTGCTCAAAGCGCACGATAAGAATAATTGAGCTTTAGAGTATAAGAGTACCTTAGTTTTGTCTTCAGATGTCCAGTCGATTTCTTCCTTCTTGGCAGAGTTTGAATCATTTTGATCAGCTCTTGGAATGAAATCTCCATCCGTAATGATGCGCCACATTCCTGTGTCTTGAGACTTTAGAAACAACTGCATCTTGTTTTTCCAAAAGTAGTAATCAGTTCCATCAAAGTATGATGGCCTGTTTGAGGATCCTCCTTCAACAATGTATTTTGCTTTTGACATTTTTTCTTCTAGATCTTTTTCTCTAGCACTTGGTTAAAGTGTTTTTTCTAGAGACCTTGCTCTGATGCCAATTGAAGTAGCAATGTCAAGTTACAAGGAAGGGGGTTTGAATTGTAATCTTGCCTTTTTTAAAATTTCCTGTTAAAAACATTAAGAAAAACAACTCAAGAATGATCTTGGTTATAAAAACAGAAACGGAGAACGTTCTTGGTTTTAAAACAGAAAACGCAGAACGTTCTTGATTAGTTAAAATCACAGTTTTAGTTTCTCTATTTAATTATGATAATAACAATAACTGAATGTAAATAGAGATAAGGAAGAAATACCACACAAGAATATATCCTGGTTCACCCAACGTGGGCTACGTCCAGTCCTCACAACTGTGAGATTTTCACTAAGTGTTCAAAGACAAAAGGAGAACAATCACAGTTAGAGATCAACCTTGATCTGTAACTACACTTCCTTTCCACCCAGAAAGGATTAATCAGGTCACCTAACTAATCTGTTAGGATTTCGAAATCAACTCTTTTAATTACGCTCAAACTATAAACAATCCTTATAGTTATGAGTTTATACAATAATGATTTAAAAGGTTTGTTTGAATCTAGTTTTGCTCAACTCTTGTTTGAGAAAAGGATTCAGAACAGAGAAAGAAACCAATAGAATAAAACTGGAAGTATGTATTTGGTTCAGCTTGATTTCTTGGATGAGATGACTTTAAGGATGCACGTGAATATGATTTTATGAGAATACTTGACACTTAAAGATCTGGTTGATGCTTGCGAATTTGCCTTCCTTTTATAGATGTTTTGAGCAATTAATTCTGGTCAGAAAGAGCTGTTGGGAGTGCTCTGTTTTCCTTCTGACAGAAGCAAGGAATCTGTTGACAAACAGAGCACTATGTATTTGACAGCTTTGGGCTTTCTGTTTTGGGCCTTTTGCTTGATCTAAAACAGACTTGTTGCGAGTTTTAATGACCCATTAAGCTTTGATAATATTTGATAGTGATTGGGCTTCAATTTGAATGTTTTAATTTGATCCAAAACTGTTTGGAAAGAAGTGAATATTTTTTCTGCAGAAATGAGAAGTCTTCTTCTGCAGAAACAGAACTTGTTCTTCTTAAAAACGGAGAACGTTGATTATAAGTGGAGAAAGATAATCAATCTTGTCTTATAGACTTTTGAATAATCTGAGGACTTATATTCAATCTTGAGTTTCAGCTTTGTTCAACTTTCTTGACAGTTTCCAGACTGGAGAAAGTTGCAGTCCGTTTTTTGATATACTTAGATTGGTGATGATTTTTCTTAATGATCCGTGAATCGTTTTGAGTAAAAACGATTCCTATCTGTTCCTTGCCATGTACTGATGAAATTGGTATAAATATTTCAGGCATAATTAATGTGGAAGTGTTGGAGAAAGATTGATGAAGTGGCTGTAACGATCTTTCTTGATTCTGCTGATCTTTCTCTGTTTTGTATGGTTTATGATCATGACTTATTTCTTTGCTTTGCTTGGTTCCTATCTTTAATAAAAACACTCAAGAGCACAGATTAAATTAACATAATATTTAGAATCATAATTAATATCTTTAATTAATCTCTTGTTTATTTTCATCAAAACTTAATTTGAGAGTTTGTCTTAACACCCCAACCAAAAGCCCAACACTAATTGGCAACCAAAAATCCAATATTCATTAACACCGAAATCTCAATTTTCATTATCCTAGGACACCCAACACCAAGGATCTACAAAACACCGCATAAGCCCAATATCCGTTGGCATCCAAAGGCCCAATGTCCATTGGCAATCCAAAGCCAAACTTTTATTGGCAATAGAACCCAATTTTTACTATCCATCGGCACTACAAAAGTCCATGATTCACCAGCAAATAAAATTACAATATCTATTGGCATACAAATCTCATTACCTACTTGGATCATTTACATTTTTGTCGATCTACGCATCGACAATCAATCCGAAGACGATCATTTAGGTTTTCATCGATCTACGCACCAGTAACCAATCTGGAGACGGTCATTTACCTTCTCGTCAATCTACGCATCGGTAACCAATCCGAAGATGATCATCTACATTTTGTCGATCTACGCACCAGTAACCAATCCAAACACGATCATTTACATTTTTGTTGATATACGCATCAGTAACCAACTTGAAGACTAATTTTCACTCCTGTCGATCTACACATCAGTAACCAATCCGAAGGCGATCACTTTCATTCCTGTCGATCTACGCATCGGTAACCAATCCGAAGACGAGCATTTTCATTCCTGTCAATCTACGCATCGGTAACCAATTCGAAGACGATCACTTTTGTTTCTGTCGATCTACACATCGGTAACCAATCCGAAGACGATCACTTTCATTTTTGTTGATCTAAGCATTGGTAACCAATCCAAAGATGATCACTTTCACTTATGTCGATCTACGCATTGATAACCAATCCGAAGATGATCACTTTCATTTTTGTCGATCTACACATCGGTAACCAATCCGAAGACGATCACAATTTTATTTTTTTGGATCTATGCATCGGTGATCAATCCAAAGACATCATTTTTCACATTTCAAAAATTGCATCATTCCCACTTTAACATTTAAGGGGGAACCTTAATTCATTCTTTTGTTATTGGACAAAATTTAGGTCCTTATATTTACTTATCTTTTACTTGATAACATGAAAATGAAAACCTTTGTTATTCATATTTTCATATATTTTTCAAGTAAAATATAATTAAATAGGGGCAGCTGTAGCACCCTAATTTTGTCCAACTTTTTTAAAATAAATCAAAAATAGAAAATATATATAAAAAAGGAAATAGAATAATTACAATGGTATCTCATCAAATTACATTAAAATAAAACCAAATCAAATTACAATTTTAAAATTAAAACCAAATTAATTACAAAGATTAAGCTAAATCAATTACATTAAAATTAAATCAGACAAAATAAATTACAATAAAACCAAATCAAACTACGCCAGCTGCTCCAGCCTGTTTTGCCTTTGTTTTGTTCTTACTGTTGCCTTGCTCATTGCTGCCTTGCTCACTGTTGCGTATGCATTGCCTTGCTGATGCACTAGGCTTACATCAAGGTTTTGTCTTGGATACAAAACAAGACCAAAAGATGATATGTATTGAAATAAGTAATAAAAAGTCAAACTCTCTTTGCCCTCAGCCTTTGTATACATGATATAGAACAAATAGACAAACTTTTGAGTTTAAGAAAAACTAACAGACATATTAAAGCTGCAAAAGCTCAACACATAATCAGATAAAAACAAACAAAGACTAAAACCATAAATATATCAGATGTGTAGAAGAAAACTCAGATGATGAACAAAGGAAACGAAACATCAAACTAGAAAACAATGGCACAGACAAAGACAAGCAGAAAAGCAACTAAATCGATTAAAGAAAAACTCTATAAATACATGGTCGTTTATATTTTAAAGGGATCGGAGATTAACAATAATAAAAAAAAAAAACACTTTTAAATAAAAAGAGGAAGAGGAAACGGAAGGCATCACCGTCGTTCCAACTTCCACCGCGCACCTCCGTCTCTATCTTCACCGGTATCTAAAAAGGCATGTATTTGAAGCATGAAATTTGAAACTAGAGTTTGATTTATTTGAAGCATGAAATTTGGTTTTGTCTATGTGGATGGTGTTTTTGGTTGAGATCATTTTTATTGTGTTTGTAAAGCTTAAAATTCGTTTTGTTTTCTACCATGGATGCTTAGCTTTGGATGCTTATACCAGCCTGTTTGATTTTTATTGAGATCATTTGGTTTTGTTTTCTATCATTTTTGGTTGCTTATGCCAGCCTGTTTAAACGGGTCTGCTGGTGCTAGACTGTTTTGGACGTAATTTTGTTTTGTTTCTGTTTGTTATGCTAGCTAGTAATCATGGTCTGCCAATAAGTGTTATTCCCATCACTTTATTCCATTTAATTAACAAAAATCCTACTACAGTTTCCATTTAATTTCCATTTATTATAAATAATTATGGATGTAATTAAATGATAATAAACATCATTTATTTCATTTATGAGTGGTATTAATCGATTTTCTTTTTTAACTTTGGGTTGTGCTATTTAATATTAAAATGAGTTTTGTTTCCATCACTTGTTTAATAAAAAAATGTTTTGAAAGAGCTCACATTTGTATATAGAATTTTTTTTTCTATTATTAAAATGTTTTTATTTATTTATTTATTTAATAGATCGTATTACAAGTCCATATATCTTTTTACCTTTTTTTTGTTTTCTTTTTTTGTGTGTGTTTGCTACTGATTTTATTTCATAGAATTATTTAAACTTATTTAATATTTAGCATCAATTTTTAATTCTTTTTTAAAAAAAAACAAATATAATTTATAATCGACTATTGAAGGGTGAATTAGATGAGACATTTTTTTTAATCTTTTAGAAACGCAAATTGTGACAACCTGATAGTTCTAACACTCGTTTTTAAATTAACCTAAAATCAACTTTTAAAATTTGATTAATTTAGATGTGACATCTTTATTTAATCTTAGAATTTCTGGGACACAAGTTGTACAACTTGATAGTCTTGAAACTCGTACTTTAAAATCATTTTTTTAAATTTGATTAATTACATGTGATTTTTTTTTTTAATCTTTGGGTTGTTAAGACACAAGTTGTACTACTTGGTGGTTCTAAAACTCAATTTTAAAAAATCGAAAAATAATATAAAATGTTTTTAAAAGGTTTAACTAGATGAGACATCTTTTTATTGAGTTTTTTAGACACGAGTTGTATAGCTTGATAGTCTTAAAACTCGCGCAAAAAATAAATTTTTGAAAGCAAACAAACTCATTTTCTTTTCTCGTCAAAATGTATATTTCTTTTATAGCAAAACAAATCTTCTAAAAAAAAAATAACACATCTGCATTTTCTAACCAAGAACTACGTAGCTTTGATTTCTCCATCGCACCGGGAGATACGTAGGAGCAAGATCGCGTTCTTGTTAAGCACTTTAAAAAAAAAATTCTTTTTTTGTCCTTTATTTCTTAAGCACATATTTATTCCAAAATCATATTAAAATAATAATAATAATTGTTATTCATATTTAATAATAAAGAGAAATAAATATACTTAAGTTAATATTAAGTCTGCACAATTAATTATAGGTAACTATTTTTTAACGGATGTCGTAGGGTGCTAATACCTTCCCTACGCTTAATCGACTCTCAAGCTCAAAATTTAGTTTCAAAACCATTTTTTTTATTTCTTTCTATTTTTAAGGGTCTCCCAATATTTTCCCTATTTTAAAATAAATTTTGGTGGCGACTCCATTGAATTCGAGAAACACTTGAAATTTTAGGCCGCGACAACATCGTTTTTTTTAAATAAAAAGTGTTGACTAATGTAACCTATAACATTGCTTTTTAAAGAAAAGCGTTGTTGTAAGGTACATTAGACAACACTTTTCCTTAAAAAACGCTCTTATAGGTTACATTAGACAGCGTTTTTTTTCTTCTTAAAAATGCTATTATAGGTTATATTAGACAACGCTTTTCTTTAGAAAGCATTGTCTAATGTAACCTATACTGGTACATTAGACAACAATTTCTTTTTAGAAATCGTTGTCTAATGTACTGTTATAGGTTACATTAGACAAGACTTTTTAAAGAAGAGCATTGTCTAATGTAATCTATAACAGTACAAAACATCCACAATGTATACAAGGATAAAATTAACAATCAATACTATAGTCAAGGATAAAACAATCAATATTCAACATTGAACTAACAATTCGTCATTAATTTAAACACGTATTGACACCAATCTTCCTTGGCTTCATTTAATTAATCTTCAGAGTAATTTTGACATTTGAATTGCAAAACTAAGTTAAAATTAATCCAATGAAAATATTAAATATTGAAATATTCATATAAACTATATAGAATAAAATTAACATACCGTATTTGGAATGATATTTTGATTAGAAGTGACAAACTCTTTCATGAACCTCATACACATAATACCCACAATCAATGTTTAGGTTGGTCTCTTTCTTTTCTTTGTCAAAATATGATTTGTTTGTCCCATAATTATATGGAATAATGGATTGATCCAAATTCACCCATCATGATCATCTCTGATATACAAAGCATCCTCTATAGTTAGACCAATTTTAAGTGACTGTGATGTTGCTAAAAAAGAATCATCCTCAACATGATCAATATCAATATCATCTTTATTGTTATCACCACTTATTTTTTTGGTCAAAAGTATTATGGACTAGTTTATATTAGCAGGATCATTGACATAAAACACTTGTTTAGCTTGAGACGCTAAAATAAAAGACTCATCCTTGTACCCCACTCTATTAAGATCCACCTGCAAAAAGCCTAACTCATCAATTCCAACGCTATTTTTATTTTCAACCCACTTGCACCCAAAGACAGGCACTCAAAACATTGTATAATCTAACTCCCAAATTTTTTCGATGACCCCAAAATATGATAGATTTGCATATGTGGGGTTTCTACCCTTGAAACTTGAGACGTGCAATACTTTAGCTACTAGGGTGACAACGCTATTTTGCATAATACTTTTATCATCTTGCTCTTTTGTATAAAATGTGTAGCCATTAATTACATATCTGATGTAAGAAAATACATGTAAACTTGGACCATACGCTAACCATTTCAATCTTTCAGAAATTGAAGCAACATCTACAGACATCTTTGAATAAATATCATTTTTGAACCATATTATAAAATTTTGATTATGTTCTCGTGCTAACCAATTTTCATTTTTATTGAGATTCAAACTTCTTAGATACTCCTTTTGTATTTCAAAATACTGCTCAACTTCATCGGCATTATGCAAAACATATAAATGTGTTTGCTCCCATTTTGTCCTTGATATGGCCACTATTTTATTTCCAATTATCCTTTTCCTTGTTATTCTTTCCAAATTATGAGACTTCGGAAGTCCAATGGTTTCGACATTAGATAAATATTCAATACAAAATTCAACAACTTCTTCTACAATGTATCGTTCAACAATGCAACCCTCTGGTCGACTTCAACTTTTCACGTAGCCTTTCAATATTTTCATATAGTGCTTAATTAGGTACATCCGTCTCATATAAACTAGCCCACACAGTTGTGTCTCTTTAACAAGATGAACAGTTAGATGAACAATTATGTCAAAAAATGAAGGCAGAAAATACATCTCAAACTCACACACAATAAGATCGATTTCTTTTTGCAGTAATGGCAAGTTGGGTATATCAATCACTTAATCGCCCTAAAGAAGAAACATAGTGTAGTTATGGCGCATCTAACTTTTCATATAAAATAGAACGTATACCTATTGGTAGTAAATGTTCCATCAAAACATGACAATCATGAGACTTTAAACCCCTAAATTTGAGGTCTTTCATAGATACTAAATTACTAATATTTGAAGAGTATCATTCTTGAACTTTAACTTCATGAAGATACTTACAAAGAAACTACTTTCTCTTTTCTAGATAGAGTATGAATCGTTGATGGCAGATATGTTCGTTTTCCTTTTTCCACGGGTCCCAAACCACTTCTTACTCTCATACTTATCAAGTCCAATCTTGCATCGATGTCATCCTTAGACTTTCCATGTACATTTAATAACGTCCCAATAACACTATCAAATACATCTTTTTCAATATGCATCACATCTAGAAAATGTCTCACTTTCAATATGACAATTCAAAAGAAATTGACTTATTCTTCCACCCGCATTTGACAAGCTCTCCCGCAAAAGGTTTGCCAAATTTATTGTTCATATTATTCATCTTATCAAATATTTGATCACCCATCGATGCCACAGGAGCTCTTCATTCTTATGATTTTCCATTGAAAGCTTTTTTCCACCAACTGTAGTGATGATTAATATGTAAAAATATGCGATGTCTGAAAAGACATTCTTTTTACAATGTTCCAACTGCATCCAATGTGTATTCTCTTCACATATAGGACATGTACATGATCTTTAATATTATATCCTGATAGATTGTGTATGCTAAAAAATCATTAATTGTGCCGAACAATATTGCCTTCAAGTTAAAATTTTATTTCCCATATCCATCATATACATTCACACCTATCTCCTACATATGCTTTAAATCATCAATTAAGTGTGTCAAATATATGTCTATATCATTCCCTAGTTGTTTGAGCCCAGAAATTAACATAAATAGCATCATGAACTTTCACTTCATACATAGCCATAGAGGTAGGTTATAAATCGTCAAAATCACAGGTCATATGTCGTGTGAGATACTTTGAAGACCATGTGAGATTATTCCATCAATAGACAGTACCAATCGTAGATTTCTTGCTTCTTGCCCAAAGTCAGGATAATCACGACCAATTTTCATCAACTGTGGAGAATCCGAAAGGTGTTGAAGCTTTCCATCTCTAATTCTTTCACTTGCATGTCATGGGAAGTGTTTTTCATCATTTTCACTACAAAACATGCGCCTAAACCTAGGTATTATAGGAAAATATCATACAACTTTCGCAAGAATCAATTGTTTCTTATATCGAGAAGTGTTACATTTAGGACACTCCTTTAACGATGCATATTCATTTCAAAATAAAATGCAATCGTTAGGACAAACATGAATCTTAACATAACTCATGCCAATAAAGCACATCATTCGTTTGACCTCGTAAGTTCGATTAGGAAGAACATTATCCTCGGGCAACATATCTTTCAAAAGGGTTAATAAGTATGTGAAGCTTTTATCAGACCATCCTTTTTTCACTTTAAGTTGTACAACTTTAATACTGCAGATAATCCTGTGAATTTATTGCCACCATAGTATAACGTTTTCTCTACATCGCTAAACAACCTCTCAAATATTTCAGGACAATCCTGAAGACCTTATTCAACCATATATGCAATCTCTACATTATTTCCCAAATCAACGTTCTCGTTACATGTTTTACCGTGCATTGTTCAACAAGTATAGCTTCAATCAATTATGCTCCTCCCTAAATGCCAATCCAACTCAACTTCATTAACCTGATTTCCATAACAACAATCTAAGCATGGAATTAACAGACATCCATTGTTTCTTTAAAATTAATTTTACAAAAAGGTAAAATTTATATCTACAAAAGTGTTACAACAAAAAAATTAGTTAAGACAAACTCTGAAAGGCAATAAATAACGAGTGTTTGTGTAATGTATTTTTATTACTGCATTCTTATAGCGCTCTCTCAATTTTCTTAGTTAAACAACAAATACAACAATCACAAACAGTAGAGTTGACAATCAACAATACATCTTACTGCATTCTTATAATTCTCTCTATGAAAAATAACAATAAACTTATTTTAATTTAGTACTGCATTCTTATAGTTCTCTCTATGACAAACAACAACATATATGCAACAATCTAATGACAAACAACAACATAAAAACAATAATGAAAGCAGAGTTGACGTGCAAACAACAATCCAAATATTTTTTTAGGATAAATTTTTTCGAGACTTACAAATTTGAGAGGAGATGTTTAGGGTCTGAACAATGATGAAAGGAGAGTTGTGAACTTACTTCAAATTTGACAAAACCTGAAAACGAGCAATAAAGTCAGTTTAAATTAATCAATGTAAATGATGACATTTTTTTTTATAAAAGGATGTTATATAGACTTACAATCGTGAGAATGTAATGGTCGATTTATGCGTTTTGCGTTTCTGGGTTTCAAGTGGTTTGCGTTTCAAGAAGACAACAAGAAGCTAAGGGTAGGGAGTTTGAGTTTTTGTGTTTCTAGGTCGGTGGTTTGCGTTTAAGGGTTTTTGCATTTTTCTATTTCTCTAGTTTGGGAGATGAGCGAGGAAGAAGAAATGTTTGACAAGAATAAGAACAAAGAATGAGTTTGCTATAAGTGTGGTTTCGTTATATCTCTTTTATTAATAATATTTGTAATTTTTTTTATATAAATCGCTACATAGACAATGTTTTTAAGAAAAACGTCCTCTAAGATACACCAATTTTTTTAATAAGATCTTAAACAACGCTATTTCAAAAAAATGCTATCTAAGGCTCACTAATTTTTTTTATATGACTTTAGACAACGCTTTTTTAGAAAAACAATGTCTAAGATACACCAATTTTTTTTTTTTATAAAATCTCAGACAACGCTTTTTCAAATAAACGATGTCTAAGGTTCACTTAAAATATTTTTATTATATAAAACCTTAGACAACGTTTTTCAGAAAAACGTTGTATGAGGTTCACAAAAAGTTGATTTTTTTTATACGACCTAAAATATTGCCTTTCAGAAAAAGCGATGTCTAAGATTCACTAATTGTTTTTATAAAAGCGTTGTCAGAGATTTACCAAAAATTGATTTTATTTTTTTTATAAGAGCTAAGATAGAGTATTTATGAAAAAAAAATGATATCTAAGGTTCACCAATTTATTTTTTATAAGATCTAAGACAATAGTTTTTACGACACTCTTTCAAAGAAGCGTTGTTATTACTTATTTTTGGAGTGGTGATTGCAATATAATAAAGCCACAAACCTAAAATTAGTTGTTAATTTTGGGGAAGAGTTGAACTCATGATTTCTTTGTCACTTCAACTCCTCCGACCCACAAATCACCTAATGACTTTCGTCCAAATGCATTAATAATTATATATTATTAATTAAATTAAAAAAAAATTCAGAAGTTGAAACTAAAATTTTTATAGAGTTTTATTGCAATTTTATATATATTAATTATTTAACTTTATTATATCGTATATCACATCATTTAAAATATAATACATCACTAATTTTTAATTATAAATAGATTGATAATTGACAATTGACCAATCCGTAAACGTATTTTGACAAAAAAAATACATCGTTGAATTGTCCAATATATTTTGAGAACAAACGGGTGGGAAAAAAAAGCTATCTATTGTTATGAAAATTTTACCCTAGACTCCCCTTTTATCCCTATACCCCCACAATTTTTTTGAAAATGTCAAAAATACTCTCAATTTTTTTTTACTTTTTTACAAAATCCACTTTCACTTTCACTTTTTACCATTTGATCGTTTCTAGAGCAGTCAAAAAGATTTCCGATAGGTGTAAGTTTTCCGGTAACTTTCGGAAAACTATTTTCAAGAATTCCGGTACACAGGGTATTACCGGAAAACTTTTTACAAGTTTTCTGGTATAGAAGGATGTTTCCGGAAAAGTTAAAAAAAGATTTTCGGTATAGAAGGAAAAAATGTGTGTACCGGAAAAAGTTTCTCCAACTTTTTCGGTACAGAACGTGTTTCCAGAAAACTTCATTGGCAAGTTTTCCGGTACACACTACTGCTATGGAATGGATAAACCGCTACTAATATTGGATAAAACATGCGTCGATACTACAAACATTTTTGACACAGATAAGGTATGAATAATTATATTTAATATTAAAATTGTAAAAATATATTATTGTGATTAAGTATAATTTATTAAATATTTTATTTTAGATATTTGATATAAGGAACGCTGTTGTGAAATGGGCAAAAGAAATTGGTATAAAAAATAAAGTTATTGTTATCATCAGAAGATCGGATATAGAGATAGGAGAGAAAGGGAGAAGAAATAAATTAATATTTGGTTGTGACAAAGGAGGAAAATACAAGTCTGTTGATAGTTCAACTCGATGTTCAACAAAAAAGTGTGGTTGTCCTTTCAAGCCTAGATCAAAACCATTAAAAGATGGTTCAGAATGGACAATTAAAGTAATTTGTGGAGTTCACAACCATGAATTACCTGATACTTTGGAGGGGCATGCATTTGTTGGAGGCTTAGATGATGAAGAAAAAAACATGTTAATGAGTTAAAAAATATAATGTTGCACCGAGACACATATTACTCTCATTGCAAAACCGAGATAAGAATAATGTTACTAAGATCTCACAAGTATATAAACAGATTAGTATGATTCGATTGCACGTGAGAGTTAATAGAACAAAGATGCAACATTTATTCAAGTTAATTGAAGATGCAAAATATGTGTGCTGGATTAGAAAGCGTGAAGACTCAGATGTTATGAGAGATATTTTTTGGGCGTATCCAGATTCAATGAAGTTGAATTTGTTTCCGATTGTGTTGATTATGGACAATACCTACAAAACCAATAAATACAAGATGCCATTACTTAAAATTGTTGGCATGACATCAGCATAGATGACATTTGTAGTTGGATTTGCTTATTTGGAATGTGAACGAGAAGAAAACTTTTGCTGGGCATTAGAGAGGCTAAGAGAACTGTTTGTCACACAAAACAAATTTCCTCAAGTAATTGTGACAGATAGAGATCTTGCGTTAATGAATGCAGTTGATATTGTATTTCCACATGTTGTTAATTTGCTTTGTCGATTTCATATCGACAAAAATGATGGAGCAAAATGCAAGCAATATGTCTTAAAGGATATACAAGAGTTAGTATTGAATATGTGGAAAGACATTATGTATTGCAGTGATGAAAAATAGTATATAATACGCTTGCAAATGTTTGAGCAATCATGTGTCGATAATAAGTGTTTGTTGACTATGTGAAAGAAACTTGGTTGACTCCTCATAAGGAAAGGTTTGTTGAAGCATGGACAAATCGAGTAATGCATTTGGGAAACACAACGAGTAACAGGTATGTCATGTGACTCTAAAAATTTGATTTTGTAATTATATTATATATTGTTGGATTGCTCAATGTGACAATTTACATGTAATGATAGGGTTGAGTTAGCTCATTGGAAACTGAAGTTAATGTTGGAACACAGCTTGGGTGACATGTGTAAATGTTGGGAGGCTGTGAACAACATGATAAGATTGCAACATAAAAAAATCAGGGCCTCATTTTAGAAAAGTTTCTATGACGAAGATCATGAACACAAAAATCCATTTTATCAAAGAATGAATACATTTGTATCAAGAGAAGCTCAAAGACGTATTGCTGAAGAATACGAGAAAGTTGAGTGGGTGGGTACTGACAAATCTGTATGTGGGTGCTCTCTCAGAAGGACATACGGGTTACCTTGTGCTTGTGAATTGACACAATATAAATTGATGGGTGAACTAGTTCCTCTAGATTCTGTGGATATTCAATGGAGAAAATTAAGCATGGAATGTGAACTCACCCAAGACACAGAAGATGGATCAGAGTTGGATATGTCTATAGAGATGAATGCGTTGTGGAAACGGTTTCGATCACTTCATGTTATTGAAAAACGAGTGTTGAAGTGTAAGGTGCGTGAACTTGCTTTTCCAACTATAAGTTCAATGTGTCCACCACCTGAAAAAAATTAAAACCAAAGGTCGAGTGAAGAAGAGTAATCGTAAAAAGTCATATGGATATGATGTATATCGAGACCCTTCTTACTTTGAGCATGTTAATGCAACATATTGTGAAGATCTTGGTTCCCAACCATCTCAGTCATCAAAGAAGAGACAACTCTCTCAATCAAAGAAACAACCCTCTCAATCATCTCAATCCTCAAAGTATAAGTTGTGGAAACAATTTCCCTAAGTTATTCTGCCATACATTGATGACATATTTGATGTGGCAGCGAATGGAAATTGTGGTTTTCGTGCTATTGCATTATTGTTTGGATACGGTGAGGAGTCTTGGTCTTTGGTCTGCAATAGTTTGGACCAGGAGATTGTTTCTCATGTAACTCCATATGATAGACTGTTCCCAGAACGCATTAGAGAAGTAAGAGATTCGTTGAAGATATCAAGCTTAGGTGTTCAACCCATAGATAAATGGTTGTCCATACCTGATATGAGTTACGTGATAGCGACAATATATAATATTATTCTCGTCAGGTTTGGTCAGACATTTTCAATGACTTTCTTTCCTATGAGGGGTTCACATTCAGGATCGACAACAAATGATCATATGATATGTATTGGTTTTGTTGATGGAAATCATTGGTTTCCGGTAAAATTATCTAATTTTTTTATGTATTAATTTTTTTTAAATAATCCAATGAATTTTTAAATGATCATATGATCTTATTTTGCAGTTAAAGATGAAAGATGGATTTCCAATGTCAGACATTGCACCAGGTTGGAAGAAATATCGCACTGATGAAGCAACTTCTTGGGCAATAGCATATACAGGGCGTCTACAACATTGGGGCTATTTATTAGGTCATTTGCCACATGTTACACAAAATCCACCTACAGAATCCGTAGATGCAATGTCATTAGATGAAGCTTAATGCTTTAAAACTGTTACAAAATCACTTGTTATTAGTTAATTTTATATTTTAGTTTACTGTCGCTTTATTTCATCTTGTTATTATTTATTTTCGTTATAGTTCACCACAAATAATAGAAAGTAAACGACATAACAATAATGCTAAAAATAGATGAATATGAAAACAAACTAACATAAAGTGTTTATAATAGATGTTCAAAAGAAAGTAAACGACATAACAACCCATAGATGTTCAACAGCACAATGTCAACAACCCATATCTCATCCACTACTCACTAGTATGACGACGCGATAAATACAAAGCTTTGTAAAAATGCTTATACAACTCATCATTTGGATTAGCTTCAACTTCATTCAACCCCTGCTGTATAAGATCACCGATCTGTTGTAGGATAGATGGTGGCTGTGAAGTAGAACTATCTGCAGCAGTGGTTGGGACACCATAATCTGGGACCTAGGACATACCATCTGGTCGCACTAGTAATGGATGAGATTGTTAAGACAAACTCTCAAATAAAGTTTTGATGAAAATAAACAAAGTTTCAAATAAGAATATTAATTATGATTCTAAATGTTATGTTAATTTAATATGTGCTCTTGAATGTTTTTATTAAAGATAGGAACCAAGCAAAGCAAAGAAATCAGAACAAAAACAAATAAAACAATCATGATCATAAACTGCACAAAACAGAGAAAGATCAGCAGAATCAAGAATGATTGTCACAGCCACTTCACCAATCTTTCTCCAACTCTCTTACATTGGTTCTCCCTTAATTCTTTATATCAATTTCATCATTACATGGCAAGGAACAAATAGGAATCATGTTTATCCAAAACGATTCTCGAATCACTAAGATAAATCATCATGAATCTAAGCATGTCAAAAACAGACTGCAACTTTCTCCAGTCTGGAACTGTCAAGAAAGTTGAACAAAACTGAACGTCAAGATTGGTTATAAGTCCTCAGCCTGTCCAGAAGACTATCAGACCAGATTGATCATCTTTCTCCACCTCTAATCAACGTTCTCCATTTCTGAAGAAGAACAATCTCTGTTTCTGCAGAAGAGAACTTCTTAGTTCTGCAGAAAATTATTCACTCCTTTCCAATCAGTTTTGGATCAAATCAAGTGTCCAAACCAAAGCCCAATTATCATCAAGTATTATCAAAAGCTTAATGGGCCATTAAGCGCGCAAGAAGCTGGTGCAAAATTAAGTAAAACAGCCCAAACAGCAAATCCCAAAACTGTCACATGAATGGTGCATTTTTGTCAACAGATTTATTGCTTCTATCAGAAGAAAAACAGAGCACTACCAATGGCTCTTTCTGACCAGAATTAATTGCTCAAATCATCTATAAAAGGAAGGCAAATTCGCAAGCATCATTCAGATCTTCAAGTGCCAAGTATTCTCACTAAATCATATTCACTTGCATTCTTGAAGCTATCTCATTCACAAAAGAAATCAGGCTGAAAATATTACATATTTCCAGTTTATTCTACTGAGTTCTTTTTGTTCTGAATCTATTCTCAAACAAGAGTTGAGCATAATAAGATTCAACCAAATCCTTTAAATCATTATTGTATAAACTCATAACTATAAGGATTGTTTATAGTTTGAGTGTGATTAAAAAGTTAACTGTAAAATTCTAACAGATTAGTTAGGTGACTTGATTGAATCCTTTATGGGTGGAAAGGAAGTGTAGTTACAAATCAAGGTTGATCTTTAACTGTGATTGTTCTCCGTTCTTTGAACACTTAGTGAAAATCTCACAGTTGTGAGGACTGGACGTAGCCCACATTGGGTGAACCAAGATATATCTTTGTGTGGTATCTCTTCCTTATCTCTATTTACATTCAGTTATTGTTATTGTCAAAATTAAATAGAGAAACTAAAAACTCTGATTTTAACTAATCAAGAACGTTCTGCGTTTTCTGTTTTAAAACCAAGAACATTCTCCGTTTCTGTTTTCATAACCAAGATCATTCTTGAGTTGTTTTCTTAAGTTTTTTAAATAGGAAATTTTAAATAGGCAAGATTACAATTCAAACCCCCTTCCTTGTAACTTGACATAGCTACTTCAATTGGCATCAGAGCCTGGTCTCTAAAAAGAACACTTTAACCAAGTGCTAGAGAAAAAGATCTAGAAGAAAAAATGTCAAAAGCAAAATACATTGTTGAAGGAGGATCCTCAAACAGGCCACCATATTTTGATGGACTTGATTACTACTTTTGGAAAAACAAGATGCAGCTGTTTCTAAAGTCTCAAGACACAGGAATGTGGCGCATCATTACAGATGGAGATTTCATTCCAAGAGCTGATCAAAATGATTCAAACTCTGCCAAAAAGGAAGAAATCGATTGGACATCTGAAGACAAAACTAAGGTACTCTTAAACTCTAAAGCTCAATTATTCTTATTGTGCGCTTTGAGCAGGGAAGAAAGCGAAAGAGTCGATGAATGCACAACTGCTAAAGAAATTTGGGATACATTGCAAATTCATCATGAAGGAACAAACCATGTCAAAAAAAACAAGAATAGACATCGGCATAAGAAAATTTGAGCTGCTCGAAATGAATGAAGGAGAAACCATTGATGAAATGTATTCAAGGTTCACAACTATAGTGAATGAAATGCGATCCTAGGGAAAGGCTTACTCAGTACAAGATAGAGTAAGAAAGATCATGAGATATCTTCCAGTCATATGGAGACCAATGGTAATAGCCATAAGCCAAGCCAAGAATCTTGAAGTACTGGCACTAGAAGAGCTAATTGGAACCTTAAAAGCACATGAGCTATTACTACAAGAAGATAAACCTATCAAGAAAAGAAAAGCAATAGCCTTAAAAGCATCTCAAGAAAGCATACTTGACCAAACAGAGGAAGAACCAGAAGAAAAAATTCAAGAAGATGCTGATGAAGAAATAGCTTTTCTCACTAAAAGAATTCAAAGAATAATGAGAAGGAGAGATCAAATGAAGAAGGGATTCCCAAACAGAAAAGAAAATCCTAAAACAGAACTAGACAAAAGCCAAATTACATGTTTTGGATGTAATAAGCTGGGACATTACAAATCTGAGTGTCCTCTGAACAAAAGAACACCAAACAGATTTCCTTACAAAAAGAAATCAATGATGGAGACATGGGATAACTCAGATGAATCTGATGAAGAAGAAGATGAAGAAGCTAACATTTGCTTAATGGCAAACACTGAAGAAAATGAGGTAACAAATTCTGAATCCTGCATTTTGTGTGAACAAATGGAAAAAGAATTTGACAACTTATTAAATGATTCAAACTTACTCATTCAAAAGTGTAGTTCTTTAAAAGAAAAATTTTATAAAGAAAAGAAAGAAAAAGAAAAAACTCAGGTTCTGAATAATAAGCTAAAGGAAATCATTCAAAATCTGAAAGAATCTCAAACCAAAAACTTTCACATTGAAAATCAAGAAAGTCAAGAACATTCTGCACTTCAAAAGGAGAACGTTCTCCTTTAAATCTGAAGTTCAACTTTTTAAAAATGATCTGTTAAACTTTATTAAAGCTACTGGAACATTTTAAAATATCATGGGATCTCAAGTTGGAATATTTGATAAAGCTGGTCTTGGTTTTAATCAAACTCAGAAAACCAAAATGTATGAAAACTTTTTTATTCCAGAAAGAATAGAAAATAAATGCAAGATCAAATGTTCATATTGCAAAAAAATTGGACATCTTGAATTTGCATGTTATTTTAAGAAAAGAGATGAGAAAATCAAGAGCAAACAGAGAAAAGAACAATCTGAAACAAAAACAGGTTTTTCTCAGAAAAAACAATAACGCTCTCCAGATAAAACAGAAAACGGAGAAAGTTCTGAAAATTTGTCAAAACCAGTTAAAAAATCTTTTCACAAACAAATAATCAAATGTTCTTCATATTCTAAGATTGGACATTCTGAATCTACATGTCATAATAACAGAAAATCAAAATTTAGAACTAATCGACAAGGACCCAAGACAGAATGGGTACCAAAAGTTAATAAAACCAAAACTGCAGGTTGGTTCTCAAGGTGTCAAGAAAAAGCCATGGTTTTTGGACAGTGGTTGTTCAAGACACATGACAGATGATAACAATTGCTTCATATCCTTCGTCAAGAAAGATGGAGGGTCTGTCACTTTTGGAAACGACAATCAAGCTCGAATCAAAGGTAAAGGGACAATTGGTAAGAAAAACTCTGCTCAAATAACTGATGTTCAATATGTTGAAGGTCTGAAACATAATCTCTTAAGCATAAGTCAACTTTGTGACAATGGCTGTGAAGTTATTTTCAAAACCAACCTATGTGAAATCATAAAAATAAAATCTGGTGAAAAACTGTTTTCTGGAACCAGAAAGAAAAACCTTTATGTATTATATCTTGAAGAATTGCCTGATGAATCCTGCTTCATATCTATTGATAAAGATAAATGGATCTGGCATAAAAGGGCAGGGCATGTCAGCATGAAAACCATTTCTAAAATTTCAAAATTAGAACTTGTCAGAGGCTTACCAAAACTAAATTTTGAAAAAGACAGAATATGTGAAGCCTGTGTCAAAGGAAAGCAAGTTAAAAGCAGCTTTCATTCAAAAGATTTTATTTCCACAAACAGAATTCTTGAATTACTTCACATAGACTTATTTGGTCCTGTCAAAACAACTAGTTTAGGAGGAATGAAATATGGTTTTGTTATTGTTGATGACTTCTCTCGATACACTTGGGTACTATTTTTAAAACAAAAAGATGATGCTTTTGAAGCTTTTAAAAACTTTTGTAAAAAGGTACAAAATGAAAAAGAATCCAGCATCATCTCTATAAGAAGTGATCATGGAGGAGAATTCATAAATGCCCCTTTCAAAAACTTTCTTGATGAACTTGGCATTTCTCACAATTTGTCTTGTGCAAGAACTCCTCAACAAAATGGAGTTGTTGAAAGAAAAAATAGAACCTTACAAGAAATGGCAAGAACAATCTTGGAAGAATCTAATGTTGAAAAATATTTTTGTGCTGAAGCCGTCAATACATCATGCTATATTTTAAATCGTGTATCCATTAGAAAAATCATAAACAAAACTCCATATAAAATCTGGAAAAACAGAAAACCAAACATTTCATACTTCCATATTTTTGGGTGTTACTGTTATATTCTAAACAACAAAGATGTTCTTGGAAAATTTGATTCAAAATCAGATAAAGCTATCTTTTTGGGTTGTTCAACCGATCTAAAGGTTATAGAGCTTTTAATCTAAGAACTAAAGTTGTTGAAATCAGCATGCATATTTTATTTGATGAATTTGATGACTTAATACTTGAAAAGTCAAATGAGGATGAAGAATTGCCAGACACACAACAGAGAACTGATGTGCAGGAAAGGGAGATTGATAAACAATCTCCGTATCATTCTCCACCTAAAAGCTGGAGAACGATAGGAGATCACCCTCAAACTCAAATCATTGGGGATACAGCAGATGGAATCCAAACCAGAAAGTCATTCAAGAATGATGAAAACAACATGGCAATGATTTCTCAAGTTGAACCAAAATCAATTAAAGAAGCCATAGTTGATCAATCTTGGATTGAAGCCATGAAGGAAGAACTGCAGCAGTTCGATAAGAATGAAGTCTGGACCTTGGTACCAAATCCTCAAGATCAAACAATTATTGGTACACGCTGGGTTTTCAGAAACAAATTGGATGAAGAAGGTATGGTTGTAAGAAACAAAACAAGATTAGTTGCTCAAGGTTACAACCAACAAGAAGGTATAGACTATGATGAAACTTTTGCTCCTGTTGCAAGGTTAGAAGCTATTCGTATACTTCTTGCATATGCATCTCACAAACTTGTTAAATTATTTCAAATGGATGTTAAAAGTGCATTTTAAACGACTTTTTAAATGAACAAGTTTATGTGAAACAACCTCCCGGTTTTCAAGATCAATCAAAGCCAAATCATGTTTTCAAACTTACAAAAGCTTTGTACGGCTTAAAACAAGAACCAAGAGCTTGGTATGATAGGTTAAGTTCCTTCTTAATCAATAATGGATTTTCCAGAGGAAAGATTGACACTACACTTTTTAAGAAAATTGATAAAAATGATTTACTCATTGTACAAGTGTATGTTGATGATATTATCTTTGGATCAACAAATGAAAAAATGTGTAATGGCTTCTCAAAACTCATGCAAAGTGAATTTGAAATGAGCATGATGGGAGAATTAAGATATTTTCTTGGATTACAAATTAAACAACATGAAAATGTTATTTTTATTTGTTAAGAAAAATACATCAAGGATTTGTTAACCAAGTACAAAATGAATGAAGCAAAAATCATGTCTACTCCTATGCATCCATCCTCTTCATTAGACAAAGATTAACATGGAAAATCTGTTTCTGAAAAAGAATATAGAGGCATGATCGGTTCCTTGCTATATTTAACTGCTAGCAGGCCAGATATTGTATTTGCAGTAGGATTATGTGCTAGATTTCAATCCGCGCCAAAAGAATCTCATTTAACTGCTGTAAAACGAATCTTTAGATATCTTGTTGGAACTACTGATCTTGGCCTTTGGTATAGAAAATGTTCTCATTTTGATCTTGTAGCATATTGTGACGCTGATTATGCTGGAGATAAAACTGAAAGAAAAAGCACCAGTGGAGCATGTCAATTTCTGGGTGATGCTTTGATAAGTTGGTCTTGCAGGAAACAAAATACTATAGCCTTATCAACCACTGAAGCTGAATACGTATCAGCTGCAAGTTGTTGCTCACAAGTTCTCTGGTTTAAAAATCAACTTAAAGACTTTTCTGTAAGTTACTCTAGTATTCCAATTTACTGTGATAATACTAGTGCAATCAATCTGTCAAAAAATTCAATTCAGCATTCTCGTTCAAAACATATTGAAATAAAACATCACTTTATTCGCGATCATGTTAATAAAAAGCACATTGAATTAATTTTTGTTGATACTCAAAATCAACTTGCTGATATTTTTACAAAGCCCTTGGTCGAGGAAAGTTTTAATTCAATTAAAGAAAAACTGAAAGTTTTGAAAAATCCTGAATATTCAAGTTAAAACTGCTTCTGCAGAAAACGGAGAACGATTATCAATCTCCGTTTTTTAAACATCTTTCTCCGTTTTTAAACCTCTTCCCAGACATCATCTTCCTCATACGCAGGCAAAGCATGTCCGAGCATTAAATGTGCGTGCATCAAGGCTTTCAAATGTCACTGCTAAGCCGTCAAATCTATTCCTTTCCCCAACACTTGTCACTTCCCTAGGTTTAAACATCATTACTCTCTCTTGAAAAACTGCAAAACCAAGTTGCAGTTATCACAACTATTCCTCTTTTCTGAAACAGTTTCCACCCTCTTCAACTGCTGTCTCTTTCCAAATTCTTCTTTCATCTCTCTCTCTCTCTGTATCAAAAATGGCTCGAACAAAGCAATCTGCTCGCAAAAATGTAAGCACTGACACTCCATCACCATCATCATCTTTTTCACCAGTATACGAACGTTCACCTTCACCTCCACCCAGGCCAACTCCTCCAAAACATTCATCTGACTCCTCTTTTTCTGACTATCTTTCTTCGTCCCCTGAGTCCAACCCTAACACCTCCATTACTGAACCTGTATCCTCTGTTCTTCCTCCTCTTCATTCCTGTCAAACCCCAAATATTACTCAAGTTCCTCCTCATTTACGAACATCCTTTTCTAAACCCGCACCACCACCACAAAAATTTGTCAATCCTCCAGCACCTAAAAGGCGCTCAATGAGAATTCTGGCAGGAATTGGGACCTCAAGGACCCCAATCACTAAACCTGCCTACTTCATCATCTCAGACACTGAGTCAGATGAATCATCTGATACTCCTCCTCCTTCAACAAAACCTATCACTCCACCAAAATCCTCTTTTTCATCTCAGACCCCTCAATCAAAAACCTCAATACCAACCCCATCAAAATCATCCTTTTTTGAAGTCTCTCAATCTACTCCTCCAAACCAGAAACGGAGACTAATGATTGAATTTTTTTCCTCCTCAACACCCACTCAAACTAAAACTCGTACCCTAAAATCAAAAACCACCATTCCAACCTCAAAAATTCTGGCAAGAACAAACTTACCCATTCGCCAAAGATTCAAAACAATTGTACCTAAGCACAAATTCCGTCTTTCTCCTTCCTCATCTCAAGAACGTTCCCCAACTCTGACACCTTCTTCCACCCATATTCCAGAACATTCTCCCGTCCCTTCAACTCCCACTACTCCAAAAAGCCTTACACCTACTCCCGAACGTTCTCCACTTCAAGAACGTTCTCCTATCCCTCAAAATTCTCCTTCTATTAATCCAGAACGTTCTCCCATTCAAGAACGTTCTCCTGCCCACCACAAATCTTCCTCTCCAGCTCAAGAACGTTCATCTACAGAAGAACGTTCTCCGTTCCATACTACCTCTACCTCACAAACCACCAAACGCCCTCTTTCACCTCAACCTTCTTCCTCTCCTTCCTTTGCACCTTCCTCTGACTCTCCTGTGCCACCATCTCCACCTTCCAAAAAGGCCAAACCTAATACCACACCTCTGATTCCTCCCACTGCCACCAAACTATTTAAGGACAAATGGGCTCAGAAGCCCATTGGTGTTGGCAGAGTTTTCATCTTCGACAAACTCATAGTCGATGGCAATGCTGTCAAACATTTTACTGATGCCCTAGGCTGGATTGCCTTTTTGCAAATTTCTGAACCACACTATCCAGATGTTGTTCGAGCCTTCTATTGTCAGGCCAAAACATTCCCTGAAAAATCTCTGTTCATTTCCACTATCAAGGGAATTGAGATCAGATTGACTCCTGACATTTTGGCCTCAATCTTGGATCTTCCTACTGAAGGCCCTACTGTTTTTGGAAAATCCTGGTATGCAGCTCTCAATCTTAAAGAGACTGTAGTTCTCTCTGAGCTATTTCAAGAAAATTCTGCTAGGTATCTTTCAACATTCCTTCGCCCTCTCCCTCAAATTTTCAACAACATGAGTCAGCATACTCTTCTTCCTCACTGTGGAAGCCATGAGTATGTCTCTGAAAATGACACACTCATCATCTATCATCTGCTCAACTGCAAGCGTCTCAACCTCCCTCATCTAATACTTCATCACATGATCGTTGCTGCCAACAAAGACTACAAGAAGAATACTGTTCCTTATGGTATGATTATTACAAAAATCTTTAATCATTTTCATATCCCTCTGTCCAATGAAAAGTCCCTTATCAAAATCTCCAAATTTTCCACCAAAAACATGGCCCATATGAAAATCACCATCACCAGACAATCTTCTCCCCCACCTGAAACACAACCATGATATCCACCAATTAACCGACCCAGAACCAGACAATCTGCGCCACTCATTCATTCATTTCCATCCACACTAAAGAGAAAACGTTCTACCAGACGGGAAGCTCTTGTTACAGTCCCCACATCAACTTCTCCTTCACCAGATCGAGCTACTGATAATGCTCCAGAACATTCTCCTCATATCCCAGAACGATCACCAGAAAATCCAGAACGTTCTCCACAGAACCCAGAACGTTCACCAGAAAACCCAAAACGTTCTCCTGCACATCCCCTAGAACGTTCCCCTCAAAACAGAGAACGTTCTCTCAGCTCTCCTCCTACCAATCCTACTTTCTCCGTTTTCCCCCAACATTCCACCATTTCCTCCACAGACTTCATCTCTGTCTCTCAACTTCTCCGTTCTACCCTTGACCCTATGACAACACTCCTTCCTCACCAAAATGTCTCTGCCATGTCACTTGCATACATTTCTCCACAAGCCACCACATCATCTATTTTTGGAATTACTCAATTCTTGGCTTCTTCAAAACCTTCCAACAACGCTACTTCATCCAATCAGTCGAATCCTCAGCCACTACCTGCCTCTCTCCCGGCTGTCTCTGCTCCATCAACCAGCACTGCTCCCATTCCTCCACCTATCATGACTCCTCTAAAAGAACCCACCAACTTCGAAATAATGACAACTCTGCAACTTGTCTTGGCTCAACATGCTCAACTACAGTCTTGGCTCACTGATACACTTGCACCCAAGCTCGGTGTGCCTCCTCCTCCTCCTTTTCAACCTGCTTCGTCTCCTGCTCCTGAGCATGTACCTGTTCCGTCCAAATCTCAATCGTCAGAAGGCTATTCTCCTTCTTTAGCAAAGTAGGGATCTTTTTCTCCTTCCTTTTTGTATGACAAAGGGGGAGAATTAAGTTTAGTTTTTATTCTAATTTTAATATTATCTTTTGTAATTCAGGATCTTAATTTATGTAATTCATCGATTGCATTATTAATGAAATATCCTTTTTCGCAAATAAACTGATTGCATTAGTTATATCACTGTAAATCTATTGCATCAATTGAGGGGGAGCTTTTACGCTCTTGAAAATTAAAATTAGAATCAAAATTAAAATCTAAATTAACATGTTTGTCATCATCAAAAAGGGGGAGATTGTTAAGACAAACTCTCAAATAAAGTTTTGATGAAAATAAACAAAGTTTCAATTAAGAATATTAATTATGATTCTAAATGTTATGTTAATTTAATCTGCGCTCTTGAGTGTTTTTATTAAAGATAGGAACCAAGCAAAGCAAAGAAATCAGAACAAAAACAAATAAAACAGTCATGATCATAAACTGCACAAAACAGAGAAAGATCAGTAGAATCAAGAATGATTGTCACAGCCACTTCACCAATCTTTCTCCAACTCTCTTACATTGATTATGCCTTAATTCTTTATATCAATTTCATCATTACATGGCAAGGAACAGATAGGAATCATGTTTATCCAAAACGATTCTCGAATCACTAAGATAAATCATCATGAATCTAAGCATGTCAAAAACGGACTGCAACTTTCTCCAGTCTAGAACTGTCAAGAAAGTTGAACAAAACTGAACGTCAAGATTGGTTATAAGTCCCCAGCTTGTCCAGAAGACTATCATACCAGATTGATCATCTTTCTCCACCTCTAATCAACGTTCTCCGTTTCTGAAGAAGAACAATCTCTGTTTCTGCAGAAGAGAACTTCTCAGTTCTGCAGAAAATTATTCACTCATTTCCAATCAGTTTTGGATCAAATCAAGTGTCCAAACCAAAGCCCAATTATCATCAAGTATTATCAAAAGCTTAATGGGTCATTAAGCGCGCAAGAAGCTGGTGCAAAATTAAGTAAAACAGCCCAAACAGCAAAGCCCATAACTGTCACAGGAATGGTGCATTTTTGTCAACAAATTTATTGCTTCTGTTAGAAGAAAAACAGAGCACTACCAACGGCTCTTTCTGACCAGAATTAATTGCTCAAATCATCTATAAAAGGAAGGCAAATTCGCAAGCATCATTCACATCTTCAAGTGCCAAGTATTCTCACTAAATCATATTCACTTGCATTCTTGAAGCTATCTCATTCACAAAAGAAATCAGGCTGAAAACATTACATATTTCCAGTTTATTCTACTGAGTTCTTTTCGTTCTGAATCTATTCTCAAACAAGAGTTGAGCATAATAAGATTTAACCAAATCCTTTAAATCATTATTGTATAAACTCATAACTATAAGGATTGTTTATAGTTTGAGTGTGATTATAAGAGTTAACTGTAAAATCCTAACAGATTAGTTAGGTGACTTGATTGAATCCTTTTTGGGTGGAAAGGAAGCGTAGTTACAGATCAAGGTTGATCTTTAACTGTGATTGTTCTCCGCTCTTCGAACACTTAGTGAAAATCTCACAGTTTTGAGGACTGGACGTAGCCCACATTGGGTGAACCAGGATATATCTTTGCGTGGTATCTCTTCCTTATCTCTATTTACATTCAGTTATTGTTATTGTCAAAATTAAATAGAGAAACTAAAAACTCTTATTTTAAGTAATCAAGAACGTTCTGCGTTTTCTGTTTTAAAACCAAGAACATTCTCCGTTTCTGTTTTCATAACCAAGATCATTCTTGAGTTGTTTTCTTAAGTTTTTTAAACAGAAAATTTTAAATAGGCAAGATTACAATTCAAATCCCCTTCCTTGTAACTTGACATAGCTACTTCAGAGATATCCGATAAAATCACTCCAAATATCCCTCTTGACACTCAGATGGATATGTAGCATCATGAGCCTTTGAAATAGCTTAGTGACAGGGGTCACATATCCCAGCCATTCGACATCTGCATCAGATAATCTAGAAAGAGCAGGAAGTAGCGGTGGTGGAATATGTTGGATATAACCAAACTGTCTAAGACACCTCTCTGGTTGGTATACCACTATTGTGCTGCATAGTCGGAGGTGACCAGTGTATAACATGATATGATCAAAGGGAACCACATCCCTATGATTCTCCCATGGTCTCCATATAACTTCAGCAGGTGTTAGTGCGTCAATCATACGTCTATACTCATGGATCTTGGGCTTGCCTTGCTTGTAGCTCCATCTATTCATTCGGGCAATGCACTGAACATTAGCACCCTGATCACCTCTTTTATAGATATCTGGAAAATATTTGTATATTCAACATTGTTGGAAATAAAAATAAATTAATTAATTATAAACATAAAAATAAATAATTATGTAATATATTAATTATAAACATAAATAAAAATAAATCATAATTATTTATTACTTGCAGCAGAGACATGGATCCACCTAACTGTTTGGTGTCGTAATAGCTAGCATCGAAGAGGTAGTCATAAAGAACTACCAGTGCAACACTACCCCAAGTGTATCTACTGGTACCGTCTAGATCTCTAAACAGAGGAAGGTACTTCGCATCGACCAGTGTACGACTTTTATCTGCGAATATAGTACTCCCTACTAGATTCAGCAAATACGCCCGAGCTGCACAATCAAATCGTTGGACTTGACACTGCCTTTTGAATACATCTTTCAGCCAATCCAGTATGTAGTGTGCACCCCTGGTTTTTTTTGTTTCCTCCCATATCTCTTCAGGAGGCACCCCTAATAAAGTAATGGCAAGATTACATGCCATTACTCTATCTAGTTCAGCTGGTGGAGTGTATAACTCACCCCTAATAGGAACACCTAACAAATTGGCAACATCGTCCAAAGTTATCGTCATTTCACCAAATTGGCATGTGAAATGACGAAGTCTCTAGATGCCATCTTTCCATAAAAGCATAAATCAAGCTGTTGCCAATCAGTTTCAGACTCCCCCACTGTAAGGGTCCTAACCCAGATAAATTCACCCACGTCTCTATACTTCGCGAGAGAACGGGTATAGTAGATTGTTACAATTTTTTTCCATGGGCAACAATTTTTATCATTGGCCGCTCATGCATATAATATTAAAATGCACCATAAATATATAACATAAATAATAATTAACTTAAATACACCATAAATAATAATTAATTTAACTTTAATTAAATATATACCATAAATAATAATTAATTTAATAAACCATAAATAATAATTAATTTAACACTAATTAAATATATAACTTAAATAATAATTAACTTTAATACACCATAAATAATAATTAATTTAACTTACTTCGCCAAACCATAGTCCGACACGTGATGCCGGTATTGAGTAAGGACCGACAAATCATCCGGCCCTCCAGGAAACCGTGTCAGGTGCCTCCCTTCGCACAGGTGCCTCGGTCTGTACAGGTACCTCCTCCTGTACTGGTACCTCCTCATGCTCCTCCTTTATAAGTACATTCTCCTCATGCATCTAATTCTCCTCATGTACCGCCTGATCCTCCTCAACAATATATATATCAGTCTGCTCCTCCAAATTATCATCTTTCATGATAAATCATCGTCTTCTACGCGAGGCTGTCGGATGAACTCTTTCAGGAGCAGCATACATAGACGATGAACCTTCTAAGTCATGTGGTCTTGCAATAACTTTGCCGTCTTTACCTCTAGCCCTACCCACTGAAAAAAATATAGTTAAAATCAAATGAATTAAATAAATACTAATATAATAAAAAAAATTAAACAAATAAATTAATTAAAAAAAAATGAAATTACCGGAAAACTTGTGGGTGAAGTTTTCCGGTAGCTTTCGAAAAAATCACAAACAAGTTTTTCGGTAGTTCATTATTTCCGGATAACATGAAAAAAGTTTTCCGGAAACTACCGGAAAACTTTTTTCAAGTTCTCCAGTAGTGTGTTATGTACCGGAAATCTTTTTTCAAGTTTTCCGGAGTGGTGTTCTGTACCGGAAAACTTGAAAAAAGTTTTTCGGTATAAATGAAAATTTTGACTTACTTGTGTGTACCGGAGATCTCTAAGTGAGAAAATGAAAAAGTTATTATGGGTGTTAATATATATTTTGGTATTTTCATCACTATTTCGGGGCACAGACATAAAAGGGGTACAAGGTAAAATTTTCTAGAAAAATCGTTTTTGTACCCCCCCAATTATTGGTGTACCCCCCAATTTGTTAAAAACTCAAAATTGCCCATCCCATTTCACTATTCAGTAAAAAGTAAAAAAAAATTTCTCCCAAAATTTCACTCAGCATCCAAATTTCCGGTACGTACTTTTTGTTCTCAAATTTCCGGTAGTTAAAATATAACTACCGGAAATTTCAAAACTTGTGAAATTTCCGGTAGTATATTTACTGTACCGGAAATTTTGTTTCCAAATTTCCGGTACGTTTTTTGTACTCCCGGAAATTTGGGGGACTTGAAATTTCCGGTAGTGTTGTTCACCGGAAATTTCAAATTTCCAGTAGTGTTGTTCACCGGAAATTTGAAATTTCCGGTAGGTTGTTTGTTTTTCTTTTTTTAATTGTTAATTTTTTATTTTGTGTTTTGTTGACATAGGTATGGAAAAAAGACAACCAGTTTGTATAGATTTGACTGAAGCATTCACAACCGATCAAATTTTTGAATCACGGGAAGCTGTCGTATCATGGGCAAGAGAGGTTGGTCGTCAAAATCGGGTAGCTGTTATCATAATTCGATCCGACATAGAGACAGGAATGAGAGGAAGGAAATCTAAATTAATTCTTGGTTGTGATAGAGGTGGAAAATATCAGTCAAATAAAAGTGAGTCAGGTACTTCAACAAAAAGGTGTGGTTGTCCGTTTAAAATTCGATCCAGACCATTGAAAAATGTTGAGGCTGAGGGATGGATTATTAGTTTAGTGTGTGGATTTCACAACCATGAGTTAGTGGCTACTTTTGAGAATAATGCATTTGTGGGGCGCTTAAACGATGAAGATAAGAATCATGTTGACGAACTGACTAAGTATCACGTTGCACCGAGGCATATATTGTCATCTTTGAGGGATCGAGATAAGGAGAATGTGACTAGTATCTATCAAATTTATAACCGTCGAACCACCTACAGAAAGAATTTGAAAGGACCTAGAACTGATATGCAACATCTGTTGAAGTTACTTGAAGCTAAGAAGTATGCATGTTGGACTAGGACGCATGGAGACTCGAACATTGTGAGGGACATGTTTTGGACGCATCCAGACTCCATAACTTTGTTGAACATGTTCCATTATGTGTTGATCATGGATAGCACCTACAAAACCAACAAGTATAGGTTACCATTGTTTGAAATTGTTGGTGTAACTTCAACTGGGTTGACATTCAATGTTGCATTTGCTTATATGGACAGTGAGCGTCAAGAAAACTTCTGTTGGGCATTGGAGGAGTTAAAACAGTTGTTTCTTGCAAACACTCCATTTCCTTAGGTGATTGTCACTGATAGAGAACTTGATTTGATGAATGCAATTGAAGTTGTATTTCCATCTTCAACAAATTTACTTTGTCAACTTCATATCAATAAAAATGTTGGAGCAAAATGCAAACAATATATACTGAAGAAAGATATGCAAGAACCCATTCTTGATGTGTGGAAGAAAATTGTTTATTGTTCTGAAGAGAAGGAGTATGAGGAAATGTTGCAAATGTTTGAGCAAGCATGTGTCGATAATATTATGTTCTTTGACTACGTCAAAAACACATGGTTGATTCCTCACAAAGAAAGATTTGTTGAAGCATGGACCAATCGAGTATTGCATCTAGGAAATACTACAACCAATAGGTACGTCATTAGAACTTTAATTTTTTTGTTATATTTATACTTATATATGATTAATTTTGTTTATATATGATTAAACATGTATGATTTTTGGTTATATTTATACTTATAAAATTTTGTTTATGTTTGAATATTAGGGTTGAGTCTGCTCATTGGTCGTTGAAGAAATTTTTGGAACATAGTAAAGGAGATTTCTGTAAGGCATGGTCTGATATGCATGACATGTTGAAGTTCCAAATTATTAAGATCAAAGGTTCATTTGAGACAAGTAAGGGTCGTAGAGAGCATATACACAACAATCCATTCTTTGAGAATTTGAATTGGGTTGTATCGAAGAACGCTTTAGCTGATATTGATCATGAGTACAAGAGAGTCAGGTATGTCGGTAACGACAAAGCTGCATGTGGTTGTACAATTAGAAACACTCATGGATTACCGTGTGCATGTGAGTTGGCACGGTACAAGTTGAAAGGTGTTCCAATTCCATTGGAGGCTATTCATATACAATGGAGGAAATTAACCATGAATACTGATAAAGAGAAAGAACAGTTGCAAAAGGATTCGGAGTTGGACATTACATGTGAGATGAATGTTATTTGGAAAATATGGAAAACACTGAATGTTGTTGGAAGAAGGGCATTGAAGAGCAAATTGCGTGAAATTGCATATCCAGAAACAACATCAATGTGTGCCCCACCATCTAAGATCAAAACAAAAGGTGGTGTGAAGAAGAAAAAAGGCAATAAGCCGAATGGATTTGATGTATATCGCGACCCTTCATTTTTTGAACATGTTGATGCATCCCAACAAGTCTCCCAGCAAGCATCCAAACAAGTCTCCCAGCAAGCATCCAAACAAGTCTCCCAGCAAGCATCCAAACAAGTCTCCCAAGCATCCAAACAAGTCCCTCAGGTTAGAAAATATTTGGATGAATTTCCTGCTCTAATTCATCCATATATTTTAGACGTAGTTAATGTTAAAGTAGATGGAAATTGTGGATATCGTGCTATTGCTTGTTTACTTGGCCATAGTGAAGAATCTTGGAGCATTGTGCGTCGACAGTTGTATTTGGAGATTAAGTCCAAATCTGATTTATATCTTGCGTTATTCAAGGAACGTTTGCAAGAAGTGACTGACTCTTTACTTGTTGATGAACTGGGAAACCAACCAATGGAAAAGTGGTTGAGCATTCCAGATATGAGTTACGTGATAGCAACAAAATATAATCTCGTTCTTGTGACATTGGCAAAAAGTTTTTGTTTGACTTTTTTCCCATTGACGGGTGCACACAGTGGAGACTTATCACGTGATCGTATTATCAGCATTGGTTTTGTTAATAACAGTCATTGGGTTCAAGTTAAATTGAAAGCAACATGTCCATTACCTCCACTAGCATGGCATTGGAAGGAGCACCGTAGTGATGAGTCTACATCATGGGCTGTAGCATATGCAGGACGTCTACAACATTGGGGTTCATTAGAATTAGAGGGTACATCAGATTATATGTCTTTAGCAGATGATTGACACTTTTGTAACAAGTTTTACGTTAATATATGTTGTTTTCAGTTAATATAAAGTTTTCAATACATGTTATATGTTGTTTTCAGTTAAGCAAATAACACAATTAAGTCTAAACAAAATAACACAATAAATATAAAGTATAAGCAAATAACACAATTAAGTCTAAATAACAAAATAAATGGAACCAAATAAGTATTAAAACTAAATAAATAAAAATAAGTCTAAATATTACAAATATTACAAATAAGTCAAAATACTACTGATAACTGCCTCCTCTAGAGATGTATAAAGCCCTCTCTAATAAAGCACGCATGTCATCATCACCCGGTAGTCTGTCTAAATCTAAACTCTGCTGTATCAGACCACCGACGTGTTGACACCGTGTATACCACTCCCCGCGACCATCACTAGGACCAGCAGCATCACTAGGACCTCCAGCATCAGTATAATCCCCGCCATGACTAGGACCTCCAGCATCTGTATAATCTCCGGCATGACTAGGACCAGCAACATCAGGACCAGCAACATCAGGACCAGCAGCATCTACAGCAACGTCAGGGGTCATCCTAGGATGAGATATCCTATAATACCACTGGATGTACCCCTCAACAGTCTGATGTGGATATGTAGCCCGATGCAATACTGCACGCAGGGCTCGAACAGAGTTCCTGTACATACCCCATTCGACATCCACATCACGTACTACAAGCAAAGGTGGTGTACGAGGGATATGCTGAATATATCCAAACTGTCGGATGCACCTCTCTGGTAAATAAGGTACCATAGTGGCACACCAACGAATATGTCCAGTAAATAACGAAACAGACTGAAACCGTGTGGTAGAGTCCTCATCGTAATTTACTGCCCATATTACATCAGAATCCCTCAAAGCTTCCAACTTTGCCCTGTAGTAAGACACGTCCCCGGATGTTTGTTTAGCAGTCCACCGAAACATCCGAGGCATGCAAGACATCGGCTCATTCAATTCCCTTTTACAGATATGAGGAAAGTGCTCATATATCCAGGTCTGTAAATAATAAAAACATACAAATAATTAATAAAACAATAAAAACATACAAATAATTAATAAACCAATAAAAACATATCAAATAATATAATAAGTATGTAAATTAATATAATAGTACCTGAAAAAGGGATAAATATTCACCGATCTGCTTCGTTGCCGGTAGAGTGCTGTCTCGTAGATAGTCATACAACACAACAAGTGTTGCCGGTCCCCAGGCCCATCTGCCACATGTCTCAAGATCGTGAAACAGGAACAAATATTTAGCAGATACAAGTGTAAAACTTTTATCTGCTAATATCGTACACCCTACTAAATGTAGTAGGTATGCCCTAACTGCACAATCATATCGTCCATCACGCAGCTGTGTAAAAAATATCGACTTCAACCACTCAAAGCTGTATGATGGACCTCTGTTAATCCTGGTCTCTACCACTGCTTCTTCAACAGTCACTCCTAATAATTCCACAGCAGCAGTAATCGCCAGATCTTCACTGAAATTAGCTGGAGGGGTGAAGAACTCACCACAACATGGGATGCTGAGTAGACCCTTGACATCGTCCAGAGTGATGGTCATCTCACCAAATGGCATGTGAAATGAGCTGGTCTCAGCATGCCATCTCTCAGCAAAAGCAGATATAAGATTACCATCGATCATACTCATACTACATCGCTGCAGAGGACGTAGTCCGGATATAGTAATCCATCGATCAATCTCAGCAGGTAATATAGCTCTAATATCAATAAATTTCGCCTGCTTCTTCCCATTTGAGACGACTTTAAGGGCGCGCCTATCCTGTTTAATTACAATAAATAACAAACAGACAATTTATTTAAATTTTAATAATGAATATAAAACTTAAATATAACAAATTATACTACAAATATATTAAAATAAATAAATAAATAACTTAATAAATAATCATAATAATAAATAATTATAATAATAAATAATTAAAATAATAAATATTATTAACTAACCTGCTCATTCCAAATTTTAACTGCTATGTGGTCCTCGTAATTCTACAAAACAGATAAATCATACGGACCACCAGGAAATAATGGAGCATGAGCATCAGGCAGCTCCTGATCCTCCTGCTCCTGCTGCTCGTACTCCTGATCCTGCTCCTGCTCCTGATCAACAATATAATCATCGTGATGCTGATCATGATCCTGATGCTGATCATGATCCTGCTGCGGCTGATCCTCCAGCTGATCCTGCTGCTGCTGATATTCCTGCTGAATATCTATTTCTTCCATATGCCTTCTTCGCTTCTCAACAGCCGCTCTCCTATTAGACTGCGTAGGCGGCCGAACTCTAGAATGTTCACCACTGGTTCCACTGGTTTTAGCTCCTCTGGTTCTCACTATAAACAATACAATGAAAAAAATTAATCACAAAACACATAAAAAATAACAAAAATAGAAGAAAAAAAAAAACACTACCGGAAATTTCAAAGACTTTGAAATTTCTGGTGAACTGCCCGGAAATTTCAAATTTCCTGTGAACAAAATACATACCGGAAATTTCGTTTGTGAAATTTCCGGGAGTTGTTCCCGGAAATTTGAAATTTCCGGTATTGACATGTGAACTACCGGATTTTTCAAATTTCCGAAAAAACTCCTGGAAATTTCACAAACGAAATTTCCGGTATGTATTTTGTTCACCGGAAATTTCTATGAATTTGAAATTTCCGGGAAAAACCAAAATTTCTCACACTCACTTTTTCTGGAAATTTCACAATGTGGGGGGTGTGTCCAACTTTTCTCAATTTTACTGAATTTTCAGGGGCATTTTAGTCATTTCACTCCTTAATTTTTAAAATGGGGGGTAGACCATTAAATGGGGGGTACGAAAAATAATTTTCAATTTTCTATTGTTATATTTGACATGGATTTTAGCCCGCCCGAAAGAAGCCCAATAGATCCTGAAATTATGACCGATAACTTTCAACGGGCCCAATATTTTCGATGAAGATTGAAACTGAGAACTGTTCCGTATCGGTCGACGTAGACATGGAGAAAGAGAAGCAGAAAGAAACAAGTAGTGATTCAAGTATCGCAGAACCTTCCTCCTTCAACCTTCTTCTATCGTGTCCTTCTGCTCTCTCTCCCTCACAGGTTCACTCAACTTCCATTTCTCATCACTCGCTATTCCCGTAATAATCTACCAAATTCATCTCTCCATTTTGAAGGTTTCTGTGTCATTCAGTGACGCCTACGATCGAATCCCTCACTCTGATGTCACTTTGGAAAACACCGTCTCTGAGGTTCGTAGCATTCGTTTCGCACTGATACATTTCTATATTCTTTTTTATACTTTGATTTTGATTACGTTTATTTATGCGCAGATATGGGAGCAGAGGAGTGTACAAAATAAATCGTTGTTCAATGGGAATAAATTTAGGGTATGTGACACATGCATTGATATTTAAAAGGGAAAAATTACTCTGTTTATTACTAATCGTGGTTCCTAGTTTCGCGAGTCTTTTTATTTTCTTCATTGTAAATGTGCCTCGGACACAATCTGCTGCATCATTGTTAATGCTTTAGAATGTGCTGTATTATATACACTGTCAGGGTAAAGATTTTTTCACTGTGTAACTATTAGATCATTAATAATGTTTGACTTTTGTCACAACTATTAATAAAGTCACACATGATTGATCATAATTTACTGACTGTCTAAATTTTCTTTTACACTACTGTTAGTGTATAGAAATTAAACTTTATACTAAAGAGTTAAAAAGGCATGCATTTCACTTTAAATTAATTTTATAATGACTTAATTCTTTAGTAAAAAAAACTCACTACTTTGTCTATGGTGTAGCAAACAATGGACTCACGTAAGTCTCATTGAACGTCAGTGTATGCATGTCTTGTAAACTCTATGCTAAATTAGATTTGTTTGGTTTCTAAATTGGTGAGTATTAATGTCATAGGGTGTGTTTGAGTTCGCAAAATAATAAGTACTCGACAGAACAGTATAGAGCTGTACAAGACAACTTTTTGTACTTCACTGTGTTTGATGGTCGATGCACAAACAATTGGCAATGCACTTTGTGTTGATATGTCTGAACCGGAGAAAATAATATAATTTTTACTATAATACCCTTTTTTTTATATATATTTTTATGAATACAAATATTAATAAAAGAGATGAAGGAGAAAAAAGCATGTATAGAGAGAGAGAGAGATAAGGGGGAGATAGAAAGATAAGAGAGAGAGAGAGAGAGAGAGAGAGAGAGAGAGAGAGAGAGAGAGTGAGAGAGAGAGAGAGAGATGAGAGAGTAGATATAGATAATATTTTTTCAGTAGAAAATAAAAAGGGTATTTTGGTGTTTTTGATAGCTTGTACTTGAGACAAAAAGTTGTCCTTTGGTTTAATGAGGAACAAAAATTCTTGTTTTTGTCCAGTAAATTGATCCTTGTTTGTCCAGTCCCATGACCAGTTTCAGTTGAAACAGAGTACAAAAAAAGTTGTCATGTCCAGTCCACTATTTTTAGGCAAATCAAACACACCCATAATGTGTAAGTAATTGTAATTCTCCTTATTTATGCGTGCTTGCCACATTGATAGCCCTCTGTCATGATTATCTCTAATTCTCTATAATGCTGTTTATGGACCTTGTGGTATGGATAAGATGAGCGATAAGGGTTTATTATTCCATAATGCTATATGCATGGAGCATATGTTGCTTGATATCATGGCATGTTTGTTTTTACAAATTTCATGCATTGACTTTAAATCTTTCACTCTTTTTGTCTTTTTTGTTTGATCTTTTATCTCTTCCTGTAATATCATGTATCTGGGATGTTTTATTCTCGAAAGATTGAAGTTTGATGCTCTGACTAGATAGATACTTTGCCGAGGACTATCCCTAACAGTGTGTATATTTTTCGTTGAAAATAACACAGTATGGAGGGCATGTATTGCACACGGGAGATGGATCTGATGATGAACCACATGTATGCCTCCACCTTGGTTTGACAGATTATAGGTTGTTTCTTAGTTCCCTTCTTGTAATTGTTGCATTCTTTTTTACCATGGTTAGAGATATTGATAGGATTACAATGATTCTCAAATCTTGAATGATAAATTATAGTTTCATTTTTATGTGGATATTTTGGCGATCTTAAACTGTATCCATTTCAACGTTTATATTCATGACTTCAAATGTGCATTCATCAGTTATAGGTTAATAAGAATTAAAAGTCATAAGTTTGTTGAAAACATGTGTAATTTTAGATCTCAAACTTAATGGCTGTCCTTTGCTGAAAAAATTTGTGTATGACATATGACAATATTTTTCTAGTAATACATAAATTTATTGGCAATATAACAGACCAATTCTTGAAGTTATTTGCATCAAAATGTCATTAATGCCACATAGTTATCTCTGGTGTTTGATTGAAACCAACAGAGGATCTTTCCAATGCTATCTTGAAGCATAGTTTAATCTTAATGCTATTTTTCCCTATGGTTCTACTTTACCATTATTTAATAATTATTGGTTAAACTTGCTCCAGGACCTTTGTGGGGACAAATTTAAGTCCTTTGTGGGAAAGGTTCCTTGTTCCATCAGAAGGTAATACATTGTAACTTTTGCTCCCTTTTTAACTCAAGTGCTACTATTGTGGTTACCCTGTGATCTTATGCTGTTAGCACCTTAACTTAGGGTAGTGTGGCAAGTGGCACTGACTTCAAACTGGAGTTGTATGATATGGTTTCCGATAGTAAATTATCATGAAGGAAACAAGTGGCTGGGGGTTGAGATAATGATAATATAGGAGCAGCATTAGGATATCTCTCTCCTTCCTCTCTGTCCCTGATGCAGGGGAGGTATTGCTGGATCTTGAAATCATTAACCAACTGATTGTTGATTGGTGATCTTAGCTTCAACTTGATAATCACCTATGATAACTATTACTATGATAACCTAATAACAAATATGTAACACCCCTGTCGGTCATCTTGATCCAAATTCATATTGTTTCCACAAAAATCTGATTGTTGTAGAAACTACATTATTCATTCAGGTCATAACTATTTAGGTTCGGTTCTACGTGTCATCTTCATGTCTTGTTTTAATTTGCTTTTATCTGCCACTTTTACTATTGTATTCTCTACAAGGGCATAGTAGAAATGGCTTTCATCATATATTGTTCAGACATGTTTACTTAGTTCAAGGGTTAAATGTATTGATTATTTGATTGATTTGATCCCTTCGATTAAAAGTAATTGAACAATACCTGATGGAGTCATACAGAACAATATAGCAAAGTCTATATATTCCTTCATTTGATCGATTTTAATTTATTTGTCTTAAATTTTTGGCTAAACCTTTCTGTTTTTACAGATGATTCCATTCTTTGTCAGCATACCTCTAGTCCACTAGGAAATGGTGCAGTGGTGGAGACAATTGACAATAAGATTCTTGTATTGCAGCGAAGTTATAATGTTGGTGAATTTCCTGGATATTTTGTTTTCCCTGGAGGCCATCCTGAGGTATTCAATATATGATGAATGTTCTGAATCCTTTTATTGCTAGTATCTAGTACTGCAGTGGTTGAATTATTCTATAATGAAATGTGCAATTAGTTCTGAAATTAGTTGTCTCTGATTTTTTTTTTCCGGGTTGGTGACGAATTATTTCTTCCTGTTAATGTATATTCAGACTTAAAATTCCTTTGTAGACATGGCTTTACATTGAATTCTTTTTTATGATCGACAGCCTCAAGAAATTTGTATAACATCTCATCAATATGTGAAGGAGATAACAGAATCGGTCAACATTAAGGTTTCACGGGAGATGTTTGACAGCATAGTTCGTGAAGTAGTCGAAGAAATTGGAGTGCCAGCTTTATCCCTTGTAAGGTTCATTTTAACCTTAATATGACCAAGTGACAACAAATTAGCAATATACATAGTTCTTGATTTATGAGTAAATTTCAGAGCCACCCAGTAGTATCTTCTCTGGTAGACATGGCAATTTTTTTGTCATGTACGGCTTCTTTGAGTGGATTGGTTGCTGATAAATTTTCTGCTTAAATGCCAGTTTCACCCAGTAGTATCTTCTCTGGTAGACATGGCAATTTTTTTGTCATGTACGGCTTCTTTGAGTGGATTGGTTGCTGATAAATTTTCTGCTTAAATGCCAGTTTCAGACACTCTATTGTCTCATTTATGATTTTGGTCTTCCTATTTTTAAATCCATAAATTTTGTCCCTCAATTTTCAAAATGTCAAACATTTTCCCCACCTCTGCATGTGGGGTTGATTTTGATGACTTGGCAAATGGGGTACTTATGTGAAAACTAAACTAATAATAAAAATGAGTTATTAAGTGAGGGCCCATCTATATAGTGTTTTACAACAAATTTAGTTGCTTTTGTGATGTATATTAATGTATTTTTTGGCGAAACTTAAATTAGTTGTTAAGGTAGAACTCACTTAGAGCTACATCACCAAATGAGTTGCCACATGAGCATCACACTAGTCAAATCATGAAAATTTAGCCCCAAAAGGTATAGTTGGAGAAAAACTCAGTTATTTAAAAATCAGGGGACTAAAATCATTAATTTAGGGGGGGACCAAAATCGTTAATGAGGTAAAACAGAGCGACCAAAAATGTATTTAAGCCTAAATTTTCTGTTTCAGTTGCCAATCTCTTCTCACATTTCCTTTATAAGTTAGGAGTTGCGGTTCAAAGACTGAGTATCTTATTTTCGTCTTTTGTCATGCAGAGCATCCCGGCGTTCATTGGCATATCTCGCAGGAATTTGAATGTGAGGCCAACTGCATTTTTCTTTATCAAATGCAATCTTGACTCAAACGAAGTCCAGCAGTTTTATTCTAGTGCACTAGATGGCTATGAATCAACCCAACTTTATACTGTTCCATTGGTAAATCTAAGGCTTATTTTTATTGTTTTGGCATGAAATCCACTCACAACAAAATTGTGATTATTATTTTTTGGGAGTTCTGTTTAGATTATCTGCATTATTTTTGTAGTGGCTTTTATAAGAGGCATATATGAGCATGGCAAGTTGTTTGTAATGGTGTTATTTGTTTTAAACTTTCCATGTCATAGAAGGCCTAATAAAATATTATATGGATTTAGAGGAGTCCTCTTATGAAGTGTGGTCATATCGTAATTGAAGTGATGATCATGACCATAGATACTTATCTAGAGCTGAATGCTCATTGCTCGCTGATATTTTGTCTCTAGGTCGCAGTGGGATCTGTTTGGACTCATTAGCTTATTATTTCAAAGCTTAAAAGCTAGTTTACTTGTTACTCAAATTGATCATTCTAATGCCTATATTTATAAACACCTACCTTTAGCGTTTAAACCATTTCTCATTGATTTTGTATTTTTCAGATTGAATTAGAAAATATGGCCTCAAGGATGCCCGGCTGTCATCGAGGTGGATTTGCTCTCTATAAATTGATGGTTGACACCAGGAAGATTACTTGATGGAAGTTTGTAGTGCTCTCAGTTGTCAAGCAATGTGTTATATGAATATCAAGTGAGTCTCTTTCCAACGTAAATAAGTTTGATGCCAACATTTCTGAGGTGATTGAACCTTTCCCATCCAATGAAAAGGAATGAGACAGAATTTAACCAGCGTGCAATTTATCACCCGAACAGGTGTTCTATTCTGTTGCAATAGATTATACTAATGCTTGTGTTCAACTCATGCCAAGATAAAATGCACAATTCAATCTAATTCTGTATTTATATTTTATGGCATACCTCGTAAATAATGAACATTAATATATTCTATGCCTTTTCTGTTTTCAGTTGGAAATATTATAATATCATGTATCATTGAGAATGACGAAAATGAAATTGTGCTCTGATTGTTGTTTACATGATCAATTATAAATACAAAGGCATGAAAACATGCAATTTAACACAGCTAAGCTAACTGCATAACTAAACTGAACAACTTTTTATAACTGTCATAAGAGTATGGTTATTGGTTACAACTTACAAGTCATTGACCCAAGTCCTCTTCTCCTACCAAGCCAACCCTATCTCGAATCCCATTAGTTTGCAACACAAACATTAATTATGCTATACTTATTTTTTTAGTTTAGGTAAACCAGATATCAACTCAATGAGATTGGTATATGCATTTCTATAATTTTTACTTGATCGTGCTTGACCCAATATACTCATGTTCGTGTGAGGATGGATACCATCATTCCATTCTCCAGATTCTGCAGTATTGTTGTTATTGTTAAGCATGGAGGGAAGAATGGATCCATCCCATACCGCCTTTGTCAGATACTAACTAGGAAAGGAAGAAAGAGTGAGGGGAAATAATTGTTGTTGGTATTTTTCCCCTGTACATTTAGGCTTGGTTTGAAAGTTACGAGAGGAAGAAACAAGGGAAGAGTTTTGGGAGAGGTGAGAGGTAGAAAAATTTCTCACATTATTTGAAAAAATATTTAAAAGTAAGGAGAGGAGGAGATTTGTGATTGATAAATATTTGTTTTGAGTGTTTTTAAAACCACGTACTAGCTAGTTTTTCTTTGTCTTTTTTTTTCCGGTTCATCAAAAAAAATATGAAGAGAATAAAATTATTGGGACAATTTGCCAAAATCTTTTAAAGTCCTCCAAAATCGGATTTTAGATTTACAGAGAAAAATAAACCCCTCATATAAGGTATGGGTTATCATCCTCTCTACCTTCCTTTTCAAGTTCCTTTCCTTTTGTCTCTTTTACTTCTAACTCTTAAACAAAGTCTAAGATTTTAGTTATGTTGCATATGATTTTATTTTTTATTTTTTTGTAATTCGATATTTCTTTAAATTTATTTTGTTTGTTTATTTGTTTTGCGGAGGAACTAATTACTTGATTGGGGATATGCATTTCTCAAAGCTCTAAATACACAGTACATATTAGCTTTAAAGAAAAACTATAATAATTAAAAGACCTTATAAAGGTTGGTCCAAATGTATCAATGCCATGTTTACTTTGGTTTATCATTTGACCAAAAGAATTTGGTCCGTTCAATGGCGTCTTCTATTCTGTTTCTTTATTCCTGATTCAAAATATAGAATACTGTCTAGATGCGATATTAATGTTTGCTTTAGCTACATTGTGATCTTTTTTATTGTCAACAATGGGATCTAGATTCGCAAGATTATGTAATCTTGACTAAGGGCTCCAAAAAGCCAAAGTAAATCTAATTCATTGGACCATATTGAAAATGACTGTGCTGGTTGAATTGCATCCTGCACCAAATCATGATATTCACAAATATTTTATGTCATCATTATCTAGTTCAACAATTATAATTTTGAGTAAATATAATAATTTTACATTGATTCAGGAAATTAAACTTTTTGCAAGAATAAGTGCTTGTGATAGTGTATAAAAATTGATTAGACGAAGAAAGATGTGGCGGTCTAAAATTTTGAGTGTTTTTTGAATTTAATGGAGTCGCCACCAAAATTTATTTTAAAATAGGAAAAATATTGGAAAAACCCTTAATAAAATGGTATTTGAAACCAAAATTTGAGTTCGGGAGTCGATTATGCGTAGGGAAGGTATTAACACCCTACGACATCCGTTAAAATACGGTTACCTATAATTAATTGGGCAAAAATTAATATTAACTTAAATATATTTATTTCTCTTTATTATTAACTATGAATATCAATTGTTTTTTTTTAATTTGATTTTGAAATAAATATATGCTTAAAAACGAGAGGGAAAAAAAAAAGAAATTTTTATTAATGTGCTTGACAAAAATGTGATCTTGCTCTTACGTATCTCCCAGTGCAAAGGAGAAATCAAAACTATGTAGTTTTTGGATATAAAATGCAGATGTGTTGATTGCTTTTAAAAAAATTGTGTTTTGTTATTGATAAAAAAAAGTTATTTTGACGGAAAAAAAAAGTAGTTTGTTTGATTTGAATAATTATTTAAAAAAAAATTAAGACTATCAAGCTGTACAACTCGTGTCTCAAAAATTCAAGGAGTAAAAAGATGTTTCATCCGGTTAATCCATTTAAGAATATTTTATATTATTTTCGGTTTTAAAATTGAGTTTTAAAGCCACTAAGAGGTACAACTTGTGTTTTAACAACTTAAAGATTAAAAAGATGTCACATTTAATCTAATATTTATTTATTGTGAATGTTTTTTTAATAAAAAGTAAACAAACACAAAGAGAGGAAAATGAGTTTCATTGTTAAGAGAGACAGTGAGAGAGAACAAACACACACAAAACGGCCACGAAAGGGGATTTTCATGCAGTGGGGGTTTGTCGAGAGTCGAAGTTGACGGTGGTGGATAAATGGACGCTCTAGCTATAGCGCTCGTGGTGGTGGTTCGCCAAAGGTAAAAATTGACAGAGATGGCTGTATGGAGGCCCTGACGGTAGTGCTCGTGGTGATGGTTTGCGGAGGTCGATTTGATGATGGTTTCCTAAGAGATTTGCAAAGGATGATGGAGGTGGTGATGTGTGGTTCATGCTCTCTCTAAGTCTCTACATCTTTATTCAGATGATTTTCATTTGATTTCTGTTGGTTATGTTATTAAAAAAGGGGTTTGTATTTGTTTATAGTTATCAATTGATTTGAAGAAGAAGATGGTGGTTTTCTTTGTTGATCTTAGAAACAAAGAATAACTCTATTTCCTCTATTCTGATTTTTTAGAAAAATAAAATTCCTTCTTGATTTAATTTTTAGTTCTCAATTTATAGGTTACAAGGATGAATCGTTGTGTCCATGAGATAAATTGAGTTTCGATTTTTCTATTGTTTTTGCATAAATTATGGAGTGACAAGATGAAACTTCTACTTTTTAGTGGAGTGCAAAGTTGGTGAAGACGAGACTTCTTCTTTTTGATGGAGTGCAAAGTTGGTGAAGATTCAAAATGAGGGAAACATGAAAGCTTAAAATGTGGAGGAGGGAGACTTGTACTATTTCTACCAAAAATATTATTTTTATTTGTTTGTTAGTTATTGTTACTTTTTATTTATTTATTTTTATATTTTTATGATGTAAATTAGACACTTTATTAAAACATCAATGAAAATGCGAGTTCAATTATTAAAATAGATTTATGAGCTTAATTTTGTTTTTGTTTTTTTTTTTTTTGAAAATTTTTTAGTACAATAAAATATGATCGTAAATATATAAAATTAAATATATTATTATGACTTATTATTTTTTAAATTTTTTTAAATGGCCGGACAAATTATATTACTATAAAAAATACTTGTAACATTTTTTTTAATGCATTTTTTAATACATTTTTTAAGACGTGACCTTTGTCAAAGGTGATAATTTTTTTTTCTTTATGTTTACTTTTGCCCACCTTTAAGCTATTAGATAGTCTATAGTTTAGTTTATGGGTGGCAGTGTTTCCATTGTAACTATGGTTCTTGACTTACGAAAAAGTATAATTAGATACTTACAAGTCTTCTTGAAGAAGTTTAATGAGCGTTTGTGAATAGAATAATTTCAGTTTATACAAGAAAATATTTAACAAATTCATACTAATTTTATTTTAGGAACAAATTCATACTAATTATTATAAGATTCTTTTAGTAAAATTTTCATAAATACTTATCAAAAGTACTATGTAGTTATATCTACATGCAACTTTTAGTCTGTGTCCACTCAAGTTGTTACTTGCTAACCACTTGCTTTGTCTTGCAACTTTTTGCTTTTTGAAGATTTCACTGTAAAATGGCAACGCTGTTACGCTTTTTTCCATGTGTAAAGCACCATCTATTAACTTATGACCTTGTGGCTGATCATTCAAAATTTTAGCGACATGGATTGATTTTTAGCTTCCATCATTAGCCACAACATTCAAAAAAATATGTTATTTTGACACCACTTATTCACATAGTTAATGCAATTTAAATATATGATTAATTATATTTAATAGATAATCGATGGATATCATGTAAGTAAATATATTTGTATATAAATTCATTTCTTTATTATTAATGGTAGAATCAAAAAATATTTTATCTTTAGCACGCAACAATTTACCTAACTGCTTCTAGTTTCTATGGTTCTCCATTTTTTCATCCTAAAGTGGTGGTTTAATTTTATTTTTATCCAAAATCGTCCCTTTAATTTTTGTTTATCTAAATAACTAATTCTCACACATATTTTGTTTCTCTTTGGTGTTTTCAAATAGTTTTATCATCTTAGTGCGGCGTTGTGTTTTTCTGTCGTTTTGGTACGACATTTTGTTTTCTTCTCTTGTTACAGTGTTCTTTGATTTAAATTGACAAATCAATTTCAATCAAGTGCAATTTTAATAAATGATTTTGACGTCGTAATCGTTACATATTTGGAGGCATATTTCAAACACCTCAATTTTATCACATTTATAGACATTTTGTCGTTCTATGTTATTAACTGGGTGATGTGAGTTTGTTCGTTGATTCATCATTTTTTTAATTTTAACTATTTTGAATTGTAATAGTATTAATTGATGTAATTTTTATCAATTTAATGAATGAATATCAATTTTTTAGTTAAAAAATTATTTCTTTATTACATGGTTAGCCTATATTTTAATCATTGTTGGATTGGATTAAATTAAGGGGGTGACGTTATATTTTAATTTGTAATGAAATTTTTATAGAGGAGATGTGTTTGGTTGGCGCATTTTTTAAAATAAGATGTCTACATATGATCAATTGTGGACTTATTGGTGTGTAGTGGTGTCTTGTTGTCGGTTGTGCTCTCAAGCTTATGAAACTATTGCTCATCTTTTCTTTGATTGTATTTTTGCTACTCATCACTGGAAGTGATTGTTCTATGTTTTGTGTATTAAGATGGATTTTTCCTCCAATTTTTCTATCATTAATATATGTAGTCAATACTGGAGTTCTCAAGTAAGGGACGTCGTCCTCTCTACTATCTTTCACACAATTTGTGTTATTTGGTTTATCTGCAATCAATTAGTTTTTAACAAGTTGATTCATGTGCACCACGCTATTCATATGATTTCTTCGGTTGTATCTCTCAGGGTGTTCCATTTTCATCAATGCAAGAATTCTCTATTTTGAAATGTTTTTGTATTGACTGTCATGCTTCTAAAGTCCATGTTATTACACAAGTTAATTTGTAGTCTCCTTGTGGTTGGATTAAATGTAATATTGATGGTGCCTCTAGAAGTAACCTTGGTCTCTCTACTATTAGAGTTATTTTTATGGACTCTAGTGGCGCTATTGTTGGTTGTTTCTACATTATTTCATGTTGAACTTTATGTTGCTATGTATGTTATTGAGATGACTCACTCTAAAGGTTGGTTATATCTTTGGATAGAGTGTGACTCTTTATTGGTTATTCAATCTTTTACTAATTCAAATATTGTGTTGTGGAAGTTGAAGACAATATGATTAAATTGCATTTTCGTTACAAGACAAAGTAGTTCCATATTTCCCATATTTATAGGGAAGTCAACATATGCGCTGATAAATTTGTTAATATTGAGTTTTACGTTCGTTGTTTTACTTGGTGGAATTTACCGCCATCTTTTATTTGGAATGACTTTTACCGCAATCGGTATAGTCTTTTCCTTTTCTGTTTTCGTTAATTTCCTCTTAGATTGCTAATGATGTTTGCACTCGTTTTTCCTATACCTTGGTTTTATCCATTTGAGTTTTTCAAGTAAAGTTTTTAAGAGGTAGAATTGTTCATTTTTATTTCCTTGATTTTTGGCTTAATCCCCAAATATTTTAACTTTTACATTTTTTATTTAATAAACTTACTTGAGTGCAACAAATAATAGAATAATAGATGATAGTTTTGAATTGCCTACATAATTAATATAATTAATATGTAAACTCTTTCAAGTGATTGATATTTTTGCACTCTTATCCCTGCTTAATAAAGTATGTGATTAGTTCATTGAAAACTAATTATTAAGGTGTATTAATAACAATCCATTAAACATGATTAACCATGTATTTAAAATGTTCAAATATATATATATATATATATTATTAATCAATTAATAATATAATTAACTGAATTTTTTATTTAACTTTTTAATTCCAAAAAAAATTGATTATAATAATTTAAAATTTAATAAATAAAAAAATCTTAATAATAATTATTTTAATAATAATCGAACTCGAATTATCGAACTCCAACAAATTGTGTGTGAAATTAAGATAAGTACCAAATTATCCTTGGAAGTGATTTAAGATTATTCGTATAAGCTTTCCACCTGGTGCAATTCTAGCCGTGAGGCTAGGCTAGGCTAGCTAGGGAGGTGATAGCCTCTTAAAACCAAAACATTCATCTGGAAATTGTATTTAATATATTTAATTAAATTAAACTCTTTGATAGGCTTCCATAGAGTCCAAACTTGCCACATTTAAACTACTTTACATAATCTTATTCTCACCTAATATTTTGTAATTATGCCTGCCTATCGAGTAAAGTTTGGATCTAACAATACGAACACAGTTACTGACTTACTACCAAATGTGACTAGACTATGTTGTATGAATTGTATGTGCATGATAGGACTAGACCAGATTCTTTTGGATGTTGCTTTCTTTCCCTAACTGTTGTTTCTTCCATCTTAAAATAAATGTCAGTTATTTAAGATTTTTGATAGTATATTAAAAAATATAATTAATAGAAGAAAAAAATATTAAAAATATTTTACTAAATTATCTTAATTAATTATTTATTTATTGGTGTGTTTTGTTTTATTGTAGGTTCAAAGAAGAATTAATATTTTAGAAGTATTACACATAATAATAATTGAATTATATAATTGAAAAAAAATAAAATGACATTATTTTAAAATAATTTTTAAAAAAAAGGACATTTATTGTGAAACTGAACGAATATTGAAATATATCCCATGTATTTGAAATTGTGTGTCATCTATATTGTACAAAATGTCTTTCATGTTTCAAACAACATCATTTCATGGATTTTTAACACAAATTCATACATTTGAATTGACGATGGGAAGATCAGAAATGATATTTTAACACAAATTTAACGATAATAATTGATAATAATTTAAATGACTAATGCAGTTTAAATATATAATGGATGATTAATAAATATAACAAGATGTTACAACTCAATATTAATCATAAAAAAATTATTAATCATTTATTGAACATAATTAACCACCACTTTGAACTTCATTAACCATGATTTTTGTATGTTTAAATACACATGTTATATATTATAATCACCCAAATAATGTTCACAACATACATGATTACAAGTTTTCAATATTAACCACAATTCGTGTTAAAATATATATTAAATATTATGGTTAATGATATTTAAAATTGTGGTTTATTGTGTTTTGTGGATGGGTAGGTAATGAGTTGTGACATCTTATTGACTACATTCATTAATCATCTACTAAATACAACTAATTATGTATTTAAATTGTATTAACCACTTAATTTTTTGTCGAATTTATTTAAGCCTATTTTTTTTGTCAAACTAACACAACTCAAGAAAAATAATATATTTATTGTCACTACAAAATCCATAGTTTCTTTCGTTTTGGTAGGGGTTGGAATAGACTAGACCGAGCTAGGTTTTGCAATGTCTAAGTCTGGTCTGTTAAAAAAATTCAAGGTATAAACTTGACTTGTGGCATATCGTAAACTCACTTTTTAAGTTTGAGTTTGACATTGATGGAAGTCTGATATGGTCTCTTAACCTAATTAAAAAATTATTTCACTGTAACATATTTGAATAAGTAGTTAGATATATTTTTAAATAGACTAACGAGTTAATATGTCAATAAAATTAAATTCTATTTTGATATTTAACATGACATTTTAAAAATTTAGACATTATATGAGATCCTACTTCAATTCTATGTCAAAAACAAAAGAAGGTTAATATGCTTAAATTACCAAAAGTTCAATATCTAACAAAAATATCAAAATTCAATATAATAATTTTAGTAGTAATAAAAATATTTTTATATTTATTTAAATAGGTCTAAAAGACTTTTTGTGTGATATGTACTCTGATATTTTTAACTAAATTGACTTTTTTAAAAACTTTGATCTTATCTATTTAAAAAATATTTAATTACACTTTTGGTCACTCTAATTTCTCAATTGTGCAATTTTGATTCTCCTAGTTTAAAACAAGCAATTTTGGCCCCTCGTATTTATCCAATTTCTGATTATGCACTTGTTTTTCCCAATTTTTTGATGATGTAGCATGACATGATAAATTTTTTATTTTAATTAATTAAATAAAACAAAATTATATTTACTTAATTAAAAAAAATTAAAATCCCTAACATTCGATATGAAACATAGAATTATACTAGATTGAAGCACAACAATAATCAATCTAAATGCTTTTAATATTATAATTGAACATCTTTCAATCAAATTCTACAACGTTATTCACCTTCTTTTTTCATTTTAACGTTTCTCTTTCTGCCTTCTCTCTTTTTTCTCTTTCTTATTCCTCCTTTTTTTTTCTCCTTCTCTCTCTTCCTCCTTCTCTTCTCCAACCCCTTCCTCTCCTTCCATTCTTCTTTCCTTGCTCTCCAAGTTCAAATACTTCGAATTCGAACTAGACCGTTCAGACTCGCTTTCCTATGAATCTGAACCTATACCTGAGTTTGAATCTAAATCATTACTATATCTCCTATGTGATTTTCTCTTCCATCTCCGTTGTTTTATCACCGTCAAAATATGAGCTATCTCAAGATTTATTTCTCTAACCATTGTGTTTTATGTTGGTTTTCAAGTACCTATGTCGAAATCATCTCGCGTTTTCCTTAAAAATCTTTTTGGCAGAGCTTTGAGGTCGCCTTTTTCTGAGCTCAAATGGAGTTGGAAATGAAAGTTTAGTGAATTACAATGGTATGGAGGCAAAAGTTGTTGAAGAATTTGTAGAAACCTAAAAATAGATGGAAAATGGACCAAGACTGAAATTATGGATTCTAATTTTAGATTTTTTAATTAAGTAAATGTGATTTTTTTTTATTTTGTTAAAATAATTCTTTTTTGTAAAAAAATTAAATAAAATCAAATATTTTCCATCATGTCATGCCAAGTCATTAAAAAGCTCATCATATCATGTCGCATGACCAAAAAAAATGGAAAAAAAAACAAGTGTGGGACTGCGAAATCATAAATGGGGTACATGTGACGGCCAAAATCACTCATTTTAAACTAGGAGGACCAAAATTGCGCATGTTAAAAATTAGAGGGACCAAACGTATAATTACTCCTTAAAAAGAAATTAGCTTGACCCTGACATAGACTAATTCGTAGGTTCTTGTCGATCAATCTAGCCTATTCTCACTCATATTGTTGGGTGACACTTACACAAACTAAAACTTGGAGCTCATGCTCTTACATAAAAAATTGCGAAGAACTCATATTGTTGGACGTCGATGTATACCAACATGGATTTGAAGGGAGTGAAAATAATACTATGTGAAAGTACAAGAAATTTAAATTGTGTTTTAACACTTTTCACTAAGTTAATAATAATTTGAGAGCCGAAATTTAAATTGTGTTTTAACACTTTTCACTATGGTTTGGTGGTTGGGGGAGTTGAAGTGACAAATAGGTCACAGGTTCATCTATTCTTTCTAAAAAATTAACAACTAGTTACTATATAGTGAAAAATAACAGTGGAGTTAAGGAGAAAAAGATAGACACAAGAAATTATTATGGTTCACCGTCCAACTGGTAGCTAAGTTCAGTCCATTAACTTAAAAGATTTTTCCACTAAATCAATATGATTTAATCATCTCAAACTTCTAGTTTAGTACGGTAAAAATTTTGAGGATTATTTTTGCTCCAATTTTTTAGTTTATTATAATCAAACTATTGAATAAGAATTTTCATGTTTCTAGTTTAATACAATCAATCTCTTAGAATTTTTTTTAAGTTTCTAGCTTAGTAGTTTTTACCATCAAGCTATTAAGAAGTACGACCACTACTCAACTAACTTAAAAAGATAGGGTTTGTGAAATACAATGAAACAACTCTTCTAAAAAAAGAAAAACAAGTTTAAGCCCAATTTCTAAATTAATAGCTTTATGAATTGAGGATATACGGATTTTGAATTCACTCCAATCTTTTTAATTTCTTGCTCTTGAGTTTTTTAACGTAATTGGTTCGTGAGATTTTTCAATAATGTTGCAAGTGAAAGGGAACACAATTTGTAGTCTTTAAAATGTTGTTGTTGAGATTTGATGTCTCGTGATTGTTGTTTGTACAACATAAAACATATATTGAACATAGCTTGTACGACCTAATACTGACATGCATGACTGCTACAAAATTCAAACTTTATTTGTTGTCGTTTTCTAAAGGCGTTGACTTTCTCATTCAAGATGATTGTGCGATTCTAGATGATTACTTCGTCTTGCTGCTTTTTCTGGTACTTAGTATTTATCTTGAGGATTTAACTAGAGCATTGTTCGATTAGACTAAGTGTCATATTAGAGGAATGATGCTTCAAACGACCGCAAACTAGTCATTGGAGCCACGTTAACAGAAGTTGTGCTATTTCGTAGTCATTAATCTTCAACTTAAGACATGCTTATCACTTGTTATTAGATGATGTTTTTGGAGGATCACAAAAAAAAAAATCAAATCAACTTAGTTTGAACATGATTAATGGTAAGAAGAGTGTCGGTAACATTACTATATACTTATATGTGATCGAGCATTGCTTAATTATTGTATTATTAATATCATAACATTAGTATATACTAATATATAGGGTCGTCTTAAAGATTTGAAGGTACGATTATGATCTTAAAAGTTGAGCCATAATAAAAAAGTATAACTTTAATAATTAAAAAAATTGGTACATAAATTTTAGTCCATATACACATATCAATATATATGATGCACATACATATCAATCTACCTGATGCACAGAGACACTACATATACCAATCTACATAATGCATGTCATTTAGTTAAGGTTAATTCATGTAACAAGAAAGATGTACAACATGTCATCTTCACATATTAGACTCAAGTATACATTTCAGCAATGATAACACAACATCAACAATTCTACTTATAAAAATAATTATACTCATAAAATACCGATTATAAAATCTAAAATTACAGCCACATACACCACAAGTCCACAATATTTACATTAATTACCATATCTATTAACATATGTGTCATGTCATGTCAAGTCTAGTTGGAATTCGTCACATCCGATTAACATATATCAAACCACAATTATGTTATATACTTATATAATTTGGATGGGTCGTAATTTTGGAACAATTTGGAATTTAGAGAAAAAATTTATCACTGAATGAGAAATTGCGCTCGCACCATTCAAACGCAATGAATGAAAGCATAATGTGCAGTTTAAAGAGTCGGTGGCTTGTGGTGGCGGATAGCGGCGGTAGTCTGCCGCCGTATTGGGGTGGATTAAAAGAAAAGAATAGAAGTGAGAGAAATTAAATTTAATATATCTAAAAAGAAGTTACAAACAAAATATATATATATATATATATATATATATATATATATATATATATATATATATATATATATATATATATA
>JBBPBP010009779.1:24783532-24813758 GCA_037974735.1 Cicer chorassanicum
GCAATTTTAGACTTTTGATATTCTAGATATAGATAGAAAGGATTTTTTTTAATATCTTTTTTTTTTTAACCAAATTGCCCTACTCCCAATTTTAATTACTAGATTGTCCTACTTTTTGGGCCTAGTGGGAGTTCGCAATTAGGGGGTACGACCAGCTGATGAGGGGATTTTTCAGGCCCCGTGGGAGGTCGCTGGCTGAGGGTGTGACCTCCTACTGGGGGTTTATTTATTTATTTTTGTTGTTTTGTGTATTTTAGATGTTTTTAAATAATTAATTCATTATAATAATAATAATAATAATAATTAGTTAATTAATAAATAATAATACATTAAAAAATAATAATAATAATAATAATACATTAATAAATAATAATAATAATAATGATTATTATTATTAATTAATTATAAATAAGAATAATAATAGTTGTAATAAATAATACATTAATAATAAAAATAATAAATAATAATAATAATAATTAATTATTATTATTATTATAAATGATGATAATTAAAAATAATTAAAAAATAGAAAATTATATTAAAATTTTAAAGAAAATACATTAAAAAAAATACATCAAATTTGCACGGAATTAAAGCCCAAAATAGTCTATAAAGATCTTTATCCCACTTATCAAACTATTCTCATGATAAGCTGGGATGGTTTCTATTTCAACTTTGATTACTGAAGCAAACTTTGCATAACCAACAACCATTGTGAGAGTTGATCGTAAGACTCTTCCTAAATTTGATGTACTTTTTTTTCTTATTTTTTAATGTATTTTCTCTAAAATTTTAATATAATTTTCTATTTTTAGCTATTTTTAATTATTTTTAATTATCATCATTTATAATAATAATAATAATAATTAATTATTATTATTTATTATTTTTATTATTAATGTATTATTTATTACAATTATTATTATTATTATTATTATTATTTATTAATGTATTATTATTATACTTAGTTATTTAAAACATCTAAAATACACAAAACGACAAAAAAAAAAAACAAAAAAAAAAACTTCCCAGTAGGAGGTTGCACCCCCAGCTAGTGACCTCCCACTGAGCCTGAAAAATCTCTTCTTCAGCTAGTCGTATTCCCTCTATTGGAAACTCGTACTAGGCCCGAAAAGCAGAGTTGGTAATTAAAATTTGGAGTAGGATAATTTGGTTAAAATAAATATTAAAAAAAAAATTTCAGATAGAAATACAAAAATTTTGAGTAAATTGTGGCCTCCTCTGTCTCCCTGTGCTGATGCGGCATGCGACTATATTAATCGTTGTTGAGTCAATTTGAATTTCATTGTCAAACGAAATTTTGACTATTTTATATATTTTGTTGCCATTATAAGTTGAGAGTGATAGAAACAACACAACAACAACGTTCTCGATGGGCGATGACATATTGACATATTTCTACGACTAAAAACGAGTGGACTTATTATATTATTCCACTTAAATGTTTTGTCTTACCGTTGACCAGTCAAATGTAACTTTTTAAATTTCATTTCCATTTTATGTTGAAAAAAGTTATTATTCGGCGCGGTTGGATTTTGGAATTTCAAGTCCATGTGACTAATTTGCAAGTCCATGTGACTAATTTGTATCGCATAATCATTTAGCTAATTGGTTTGTATTGATTTTGTAGACAAAATATTAGCTAATCTAAACATTAAATTTAAAACAACATATATAATTTAATGTTACGAAAATAGATGTGAGTAACTGAGTATTCATACACAAGAGAATAGAATATCAAATACATAATATTTTAAAAAATTTAGTGGATATGTGATGTCCAAATGTGTGGTTGTTGACCATGTAAAGAATATAAAAATTTATTAAAATATTCCCACATAATTCTTAATCGAGAAAACTTTAATCAGTTATGAGTACATTTCTAGTTAAACTTTTTAATCGGACTCTATTTTAGTGACGGATTTAGAGGGGTAGCCAGGCCCACGGGTGCGAGCTGGGCATGGCAACGGGGTGGGGCGGGGCGGGGGCGGATTTTACCTCCTCCACCCCCGCATCCGACTAATCGGAGAAAACCCGCACCCACCCTCGTTTCATAGCGGGTGTAGAATTTAGACCCCATCCCCGCCCGCAATGGGGTTCGGGTTTACCCGCCCGCACCCGCACCCGTTCATATATATATAAAATTATAAATTTAAAAATCATATCTATTATAATTAATATGATAAAATAATTGTTATTAGACAATTATAAAATAAAAAATATTTTATATAGAGATAAGATTATAATTTTTAATATTTAAAAAAATATTAAGTATATTCAATACGTATATGTATATAAAATTTAAAAATTATATTAATATTACTTGCGGGGCGGGTGCAGGTGCGGGGTGGATATCACCACTCCGCCCCCGAATTTTAATTTCAAGGAAAATCCGCACCCGCACCCAATCAAAGCGGATTTTCCCCACTCAAATCAAACGGGTTTTGGCGGGTACCCGCGGGTGCGGGTTATATTGTCATCCCTAGTGGCAGGTGATGAAGTTAAATATCACTAGAAGGGGGGTTGAATAGGGATTTTGGCGTTTAAAAATGGTTTTGAAAGTTTATGAGTTTCTGTCCTCTCAGTGAGGATGCGAACTGGAAAATGGTTTTTAAACTTTTCAAATGAAACAGAATAAATGCAGGAAGAATGTAAAGAGATAGACACACAAATTTTATACTAGTTCACCCAATGATGGCTACGTCCAGTCCTCACAACCTTGTGAGATTTCACTAAAGATTAAACAGATCAGCCTCTTGCAGAGGATGATTACACTTTGTGTATTCTCAAGCTTCACCAAGCTTACAATCAACTTTCAAATATTTTCAAGTACAACTTACTTGAAAATTACAGAGTGATATGAGTATGATTTGTTTTCTCTCAACTAAAACACTTTCTAAAAGATATTTCAAAGATCTAATGTATGAATAGAGAAAGTTTGATGAGAGGATGAATATTGCTTAAGATAAATGATATGATTTTTGATCTTTTTCTGCAATATTTGTTGTGTGTTGTGATGAAGAGCTTCCTGCCCTTTTATAGAGTCCTTGACAGCTCTTTCATGAGTTAAAAACTTCATGACCGTTAAGGAGGTTGCAGAGATTTGTCCAATGGTCTTTGTGCTGAAATTACAACATTGCCATCCAGCCATCCTTGGACCTATGCAGTCCATCCTCTGTGTAGCCTTTAGTCTTAGTCTTGTATAGCCTTTTGCTTTTTTTCATTCTTCAAGACTTGTGACTTCTATTTTGAGCTTGTTTGCAGTTGCCTTTCAATATATTGACTTTGCTTTATTTTTCCAATCACTTAAGAGTGAAATATAGGGCTGCCCTTAGTCTTTTCACATGGGATGGAGACTTGCAAACATGTGACTTCTTGAATACCAAAGCTACAAGCTATCCTCGGACCTTGTATAGCTAGCCTTGTGATTTCTTTTGATCAAATGCTTCATGTAATTGTTTATCCATGCTGGTTTGATCTCTTTTGATGGATTAAAAACGTTATTCCCGCGAGGATGGAAAATCTCAACTTGAAGACCCATCCTCTCAAGGTTCTGGCCATCCTCTAGCTTGAAACTTTAATGAATTAATCCAGATTTTTCTTCCTTTTGTTCTAAATGATGGTTAACCTGTTTTCTTATAATAATTCACTCAAAAGCACATATTAGTATTAACCACAATCATAATCTTTTAAGTAATTTTGTTATCATTAAAATCAATTGAGAGATTTTGTCTCAACAGGAGGTCCTCTCTCTTACGAACAATTTTTTATTTTCTCATGTCATGTAATAGTATATATATATATATATATATATATATATATATATATATATATATATATAGTAGATGATTAATATAGTAGATGATTAATATTGTATGACATATAGTAGATGATTAATATATATATATATTAATCATCTACTATATGTCATACAATCAATTTATTTTAACAAAAACAATTGTTGTAATGGTTAGACAATAGGTTACTGAACTTATGTTATTGGATTTTATATATTGTTAAGGATAGTTTAGTCTTATAAGCCATTAGTGTTTATACATTATTATTTACTGTATTTTGTAACTTTCATCATTCTAATGGAACTCTTGCCTCTTTGCCTTCTCTCTTATTCTCATATTGATTCATATTGTTAACGGTAGTTTTTAAAGTTCATCCCACAATCATTGTCATATTTACTATTGTATATAGATTAAGAAAATATAATAATAAAAAAATTGATTATTTTACTTTATTATCATAAATACATAGTAAAAAATAATAATTTAAGAGTGATACACATTGTATTATTTAAATAGTATATTTTTAAAAAATAATTATAATTACATATAAAATACAAAATGAAATCTTTTTGAAACAATTTAATTTACAAATGTGGAACTTAGTATAGAACAGATGGAGTATTAATTTTGTTAACCTCCATTTAATCGACGTCTAAATCTTTTTTTACCTTATTTACAATTTAATACTGAAAAATGAATGCTTGATTTTGAATTTGAATTTGAATTGAAATAATTTTTAATAAAATTTAATTTAACTTTTGATCAAACTCTAAATTACTTAGATTAATTTTAGGGATTTTTTGCATCTATATCTTTTTTTTTAATAAAATTCTCCATTATACCCTACATTTACATTTATATACTAAAATATTCTATTTTTTTTTACCTTTAAGAGGTCGTATTCCCGCTCTGCGACCACCTGAAGGATGATTTTATTTTTTGCATTGGGAGGTTGCATATCCGGAATGCGACTATCTATAACCTTTTAAATCTTTTTTTAATAAATAAAAAATACTAAAAATATTTTAAAAAAACAAAATAATATTAATAAAATCAAATAAAATACTTTAATAAAAAAAATACATCAAAGTTAATGTAGTTGAGTAGATGTGTCAAAGAAAATAATGTGCTATATTATTTTAACAACTCCCTCTTATTTTTTCTCCGGATCTAATAAATAATAATAATAATAAAAATAATAAAAATAAATATATTATATTAATAAAATCAAAGTGAAGGTCATCATCTTCTCAACCGCATTAATTTAAATGTATTTTTTTTTGGTTTTATTAATATGATTTTGTTTTTTTTAAATATTTTTATTATTTTTTATTTATTAAATTAACAATTATTTTTTCATTAAAATAAAAATTAAAAATTAAAAGGTTGTAGATGGTTATTGCGGAAAAAGATCATCCTCCAAAGACAGAGATGCAAATATTTTAATATATAAATTTCAATGTATGGTATAACATAGAATTTTATAGAAAAAGATAAAAAAAAATGCAAAAAAAATTTCTAATTTTAGTCTTTGGAGAAAGAGGGTTAAAAAATCAATCAATAATCAAGTATTGATGATGATAATGACGATGATGATGATGATAATAATAATAATAATAATAATAATAATAATAATAATAATAATAATAATAATAATAATAATAATAATTAAAAGAAAAACAATTTGCTATGAAACACTCCCTGAAATCCATCTAGCACTTATGGCATGGATAAAACCACATGATTATTTCAGTGTTTGTCGGGTCAGGTCCCCAAATGGAGCATATTAATATCAACTGCTGTGCAGTGATCCCTCAGATTCACCTGCACCGCATGCACAAAACAACTTCAATCATGTGTTTAAAAACTTCAATTTAAAAAGGAGAAACTGCGAGGGCCATTATTGACCCAATTTAAAAAATAAGTATCTAATGAATTAGTTTGAAGGATGTGTCCAAGGAACATTAGTTAGATTTATTTTTCTTTCTGTATGGTTTTTCAACATATTTTATGACTTCTTAACTAGAAAAACTTATAGAAATTGTTACCCAAAACAACGCCAAGATTCTCCCTACAGTTATTCATTTAGTTTTGGTAAAATATATCTCCCCGGACTTTAAGTTATATATATATTTTAATAAATTAGTTTTTTTTAATTTTTTTCCTGTTAAGTTTGTTTTTTATATTTATAAATATTTATCTTATTTTTAAATTAATAAAATTAAAATTTCAAATCCTCCCAAATTTTTCAATAAATTTATATAAGTAATAATCTTTAGAACATAAATCCTCAATCAATTTTTTAAAAAATAATTAATTAAAAGAGAATTCGAGTGAAATGCATATTAAGATTTTTGAAATACATATTAAAGTTCTTGAAATTAAAACGTGAAATTTATTATATTCTTCATATGATTCATAACAAAATTTATAAAAAAAAAATTAAAAATTTCTAACTACAAATTATTAAAATAAATATTATAATTAAAAATAATTTAATATTGTAACATTTACAAATATAAATGACTAATTTGTACAATAAAAAAATTAAAAGATCAATATGATATTTTTCGCGTAATTTAAATATATTTTACCTTTATTTAATGGTGAAATTTATATTTTATCTTTAAAAATATTTATGCCGTATAATCTATTAAAAAAGTTTACCCATCATTTAAAAGATAAATTACATTACATCTCACGATGATTGGTACAATATTTATTTAATCAATCAAAATTAATTTTCTTTTTCACTGTAAGATTATTGCGTTGCCATCGAGCGTCTAATTGTGGTGGTGAGTGGTAAACATTTTTTTTATATCATTCAACAAATTTGTAAAAGTTGACTAAGAATTATAGTCGTCTTTAATGCGGAAATAATTGGTGCTAGGCTTATTGTGGAGAGAGCAAAGTCTTCTATAAGCACGATCCCAAATTCAAATACATGAGTGCACATACATAAATAAATAAAATTAAAATAGTCATTTCGTTTAATCCTAATTTGTTTTAATTTTTGTTTACTTATGCGTGTCTAAAAATATTTGTTAAAATGTTATCTCTATGTAAATATTTCTCTTGTGGAGATTGCTTTCATAAAAGGTTGAATTTACATTTGATTAGATTGTGATTCCTTCTCGGTGGTTTCTATTGTTTTTCTATATTATTATTAAATATATGTATTTTCTTATAAGATATAAAATTAATTTGGTGGATAAAGTGTAAAAGAGTTACATAATTGAGTAGTAAGTAGGTTCGAATGAATAAAATATTAATAATACTTAAAAATTGGTTGTTGAAATTATATGAAGAAAAATAAATATAATTTTTTTACAAATATAATTAAAAAAGATAAGTTATAAATTATTTATAAATGTTGAATGAATTGTAAAATTTTTCTATCTTAAATTGAGTCATAATCCCCTCTATCTATTCTTTCCTGTATAAAAAAGAAAAACTTTAGCAAATAGAATTTCTTTACAGAACGTGAAAAAGGAATTATTCCAGGAAAAAAATAATAAGAAAAGGTGGTAAAAAAAGTGTGGATAAAGTGGACTGAAATAAACGATAGAGGAAGAGTCAACTTAAAAACTGAGCAAAGCAATATCCACTCGCGCAAGTGGGAATCTAACTGCGCGTGGTTCTGTTAATTCCGTTGTTCATACCTTGGATGCACCCTTTCTTGGTTTTTCCTTAATTAATGAATGGTTCTCCTTTTCACTAGATTGGCCCACAACTATTTAGTTTTTTTGCAACACTTGTTTACTTTTTTTTTTTTTTTTTCTGTTCACTTTCTCTTTATTTTTAAGTATTCTGTAAAAATATCCTCAAACAATATTTAACACTTTGTGATTTCATCATCATCACCACCTTTATGTTCCTGTTTAGTGCGTGTTTGTATGTATACTTGTGATTTAGATTCACATAAAGTTGTTATTTACATGTGAGTGCAGTGTCTTAGTAGTAGTAATTCTTAATCACTATCCTTTTTTGTTCCTTTTCTTCTTGTCACTTTCTTCAAATTATTTACTATTAGCTCTCTTATATCACTTTCTTTTTGCACTATATATTAATATTAATCAAAGTTCTTTTACTTACAGGGTGTCCTACACCAACATCATATTAGCTCCCTAAAAGCTAATCCTTAAATCTAAATGCTTTCTTAGTGGGAAAGGAGAGGACAACACACAAAAATAAGGTGAGATTCTTCCTTCTACTTATTTTGGTTTTCACTGCATCATTTGATCATGAATGCTTCAACCCATCTGTGATATTCTTTCTTTTTATCTTAATTTCTTAACTAAGATGTAGAAAATGCAATAAAAATTATTTCTTGTTGAAATGGTTTCAACTTTTAATTTTAATCCAGTTTTTTATTTTTTTTTGTGATCAGAGCAATGATTTTGGAGACAGACAGAGTTATCAAAAGGAAAACTAATCTATAATAATATTTTGGAATTTTTATTTTTTGGTATTGATTTGGATGATTGATGATTCTATCTTCTGAGTTGTTTCAAGAAGATGAAAATTATTTGGAGTGAAAGATGTTTATGTTGTTGATCTAAGTTTTTGTTGGAAGGAAGAAAAATAAGTTTCTTTTTTTGCCTTAACCCTTCAACTCTCAAGGAAAATAGTCTCAGGTAATCTAGAGTTTGGATTATTTCGTCTGACCAAAAATTGTTTCGGCTAGTATTCAAACTCGAGTTTTGATATACTAATTGAAGTTATTAGAACAAAAGGGGTTCATTAGTTTGGTGAATTGTATCCAATGGAAACAGAAACAGAAGCTATGCAGCCTCAAGCTGCACCAACAAAACCCCTAAGGAAGAAAATGACGAAACAGTTGACGGGGAAGCGCGACGATACACCTTTACATTCAGCAGCAAGAGCAGGAAACATGGCTTCATTAAAGGACACAGTTGCTGCTGAAGAGGGTAAACTGCGTGAATTGTTTGCAAAGCAGAACCAAGGTGGAGAAACAGCACTTTACGTTGCTGCTGAGTATGGTTATGTTGATTTTGTTAGGGAGATGATTCAGTATTATGATCTTGCTGATGCTGGAATTAAAGCTAGGAATGGTTTTGATGCTCTTCATATTGCTGCTAAACAAGGGGATTTAGGTATGTCTTTGATGTTTGTAGTTTTTTCAATTTCTTGATCTTTTTTGCTGTGTGAAAAGCAGTCATGTTAGAACAGCGACCTCGGTTTAAAAAAAAAACAGTTACGGAAAACACACAAACAAAAATCACACAAGGTTTGGTCACGGAGCCTGGCTAATTATGCCTACGTATCTGACTGCAAATTTGTTGCAGATTATAACTTGTGTTTGAATACTATGGTTCAATTTATAAGGTAACCCCTGAACCATAATCTCTCGCCAGCTCGAGCTACCTAACCACATATCAGTAAACTAGATGAGTCATACCCAACAAGTCAACATTTTAAATCGTGATTGTAGTTGCATCACGATCTTCGATATTGCAGAGAGTCAGAGTCAAATGTTGCTGATGCAGCCTCAATTACAATCACAGAGTCATAAAAAATCTTGATGTTGCAATCCGACTTTGGTCTCATAGACTTTTTTTAAAACCCTGATTAGAGTTTTATAGCACCAAGTTGCTCATTTTGTACTTTTGGGGTGTATGTGTGATTTTCAAATGGAATCACTCACAATACTGTTTTCTTTGTTCTAGATATACTAAAGATCCTAATGGAAGCTCATCCAGAATTATCAATGACAGTGGATCCATCCAACACCACAGCCTTACACACAGCTGCAACACAAGGACACACTGAGATAGTCAAATTTCTATTAGAAGCAGGTAGTAGCTTAGCAACAATAGCTAGAAGTAATGGTAAAACAGCTTTGCATTCTGCTGCAAGAAATGGACATTTGGATGTCGTGAAAGCGATTCTCGAGAAGGAACCAGGGGTTGTTACAAGAACCGATAAAAAGGGACAAACGGCGCTTCACATGGCGGTGAAGGGACAGAATGTTGAGGTGGTTGAGGAGTTGATAAAAGCAGATCCTTCATCAATCAATATGGTTGATAATAAGGGTAATACTGCATTGCATATAGCTACCAGAAAGGGAAGAATTCAGGTAAATTTGATTGTACCTGCTAACATTTACTCAAATAATTATTCATATATAAGAGTTTGATATCAAGAATAAGATCTGTTACAATTGGTATGTCTAACAAGTAATAACATAGAGCATAGAGCATGATATGATAATTAAGTTGATTTACACTCTTATAACTTTTTTGATTATGCAGATAATTAAGTTGCTACTAGGACAGAGTGAAACAAATGGCATGGCAATAAACAAAAGTGGTGAAACAGCATTAGACACAGCAGAGAAAACAGGAAACTCTCAAGTAAAAGACATTCTAATAGAACATGGTGTTCAAATTGGAAAATCCATAAAATCTCAACCAACAACAACAACAGCCAGAGAGCTAAAACAAACAGTAAGTGACATAAAACATGAAGTCCATCACCAACTAGAACACACTCGCCAAACGCGAAAAAGCGTCCAAGGAATCGCAAAACGCCTCAACAAAATGCACACAGAAGGACTCAACAATGCAATAAACTCAACAATAGTCGTTGCAGTACTAATTGCAACAGTGGCATTCGCCGCTATATTCACCGTCCCCGGTCAATTCGTGGACGATCCAAAACACATTCCAGCAGGAAAGTCGCTAGGCGAAGCCAACATTGCTCCGAGGGCTGCGTTTCTAATCTTCTTCGTGTTTGATTCGTTTGCGCTTTTCATTTCGCTAGCTGTGGTGGTGGTGCAAACTTCAATTGTTGTTATTGAAAGCAAAGCAAAGAAGCAAATGATGGCTATAATTAACAAACTAATGTGGTTGGCTTGTGTGTTAATTTCAGTGTCTTTTTTGGCATTGTCGTTTTTGGTTGTGGGAAAAGATGAAAGGTGGCTTGCAATTGCCGTAACAATCATTGGGACTATTATAATGGCTACTACATTGGGTACTATGTGTTATTGGGTTATTAGGCATAGAATTGAGGCTTCTAATTTGAGGAGTATACGTAAATCTTCATTGGGAAGTAGGTCCAGGTCATTTTCGGTATCAGTTATGTCTGATTCTGAGATATTGAATAATGACCGTAGGAAAATGTATGCTATTTAGTTAGTGGTTTATATACCTATCCATTGCCAAATCTATTCATATATTAATCCAATTATTATAATGAGGGTGGCTTACCAATGTATATGACTATTATTGAGTACTATTATATACCTAGACTTGCCTAATGTTACTAATAATATGCATAAATGGTCAACATAGTGATCACTATGACATATACCCATAATCTCCTTTATGATATATCAAGTTTTCTTTACCAACTCCCTATATATAGTAACATAAATACAATACACACTAACTAAGGGTGTTTTTGTAAATTAAAGATCAAATGTGTTTGACTATGCATCAGCGAAAGGGGTCAGTTTCTCGCAATGTGGCGAACATGGATCGAATTCCAACTAAAAGAGGTGTCCATGTTTAGTAATTGTCCTTACTTCGAACACGACTATCTGGTGTTATGCGAGTGATAATCTATCATACAAAAGTCACCAAAAAGAAACAATTTTGTCAATATGGTCAAAAGTGAGTTGAATGTGATCCATATTAGAATGCATTCATATAAAAATTGGTTGAACATTAAATTTGAGGCTAAAAAATCAATTATAAAGGCAAGAATAAATTAATTAATTAAACTACCAACGATGGTTGGGTTTAACGGAAGAAAATGTGATGAACCTAAATTCGAATATCAGTTGAAAGAGATATTTAGATTTAATGTTTGACACGACTCAAATAAGATTACTTCTGATAAAGAGAATGAAAAAAAGTTAGTTAATTAAATTCATAGCATTGGATACATCGCTTAATTAGTTTTATGATATTTTTTAGTTAGTTTGAATTTCGGTTACTTTTCTGTTATAGATGTTATGCAATTATTCTTGTACGAGAAACTCATTTCAGATATTTTGAGAACCAGAATTTTCTTCTTCTTCTCCATAGTCGACAGGAAGAGACAAAATGACAAAAGACAGCTGTCCAAGTATTATCATTGACACATGGTATGGTAGACATTTATGCGACAAAATGCATGAAGAAAGACACATATATAACGCACATGGCATCTGTCATAGAAATTGAGTAATTAATTAACTCTAATTTATAATTTTAGAATATACATTAAAACTACTTTTTTACTTTATTTTGAAATTGGAAATACAACGTGACGGTAAAAATGTCAATGAATTGGTTTCACATGTAAGTGAATAGTTTAATAGTTCAATTAAGAGTTAAAAGAGTTATATGATCGAACTTTTAAATTCTAATGAAGTAAAAAATATTAACATAATTTTTAATATGTTAATATTTGTATATTAAAGACAAAGATGAGTCTTTGTTTATTTGAGATATTTTATTGAAGAGAGCGGTTATGACAAAGATTATAGGTGTGATGTAAAAAAAATGAGAGATTATAATTTTTAGGTTTGGATCCAGATATAAAAATTTGTGATTTGAAGATGAAGAAATTAGAGTTGAAGATGAAGGTTGTTGAATTCTTATTAAAAAAATTGGGGTTGAAGATGAAGATTATTGAGTTTTTATTATTTAATTGGTTTATTGATTAATTAATTAGTTTTAAGTTTTTAATTAAATAATTAAATGAGTTAATAAAATGAATTTTAATTTTAAATATTAAATATTGTCTAGTCAACAACAATTATACATTCACCATGTGTCACTTCATCTAAAATTATTCATGTCACTATTTTTTTATTAAAAAAGATTCATAAGAACTTTTTTAAAATTTGTTAGAATTTCTAAGAGTATAAATCAAACTGAAAAAATTATAGGAACTATATATACTTTTTTTAAGGAACTTACTATATATACTTGCTGTAACTATACTTTTTATTTGTTAATTTTTTTACAAGATCTTTAACTATAAAAATGTTTTTAACATGTAATCAATCATGCACATCCAAAAATAATAACCAACAAATCTTACAAAAAAAAGTATATAAAAAAAATAACAACAATTTTTAATTAATAAATAATTGGTTAAATTACTTTAATGTGTTTGGACATAAAATTGTTTAAATGGGTATTATAGAGCCACATTTCTTTAAAGTAATTCCTTTAGCGTATCTTTGTATACGCATTTTAGACTTGAGAAAATTTAAAAATTACACTTTGTAGCATCTTAAATTCTACGTTAGGTGTGTATTGGAACGCAAAATTTTCATTGTAAAAGTCCATTTAACATAGGCTTAGTTTTTATTTCAATTACGAATTCTATAAGAGCTCAAAATAGACACCAAAATTTATCTCATATTTTATATTATAAGTTGATGGACTTTCCATTGTGGCAAACTCTTATAGTCAATAATGGTTGTTTAGACTTGTGAATCGTAGATGAATATTTCATTGGGAGTGTTTTGAAAGGATTGAAGTAACATTTTTATAATTTAATGGTATAATGTGAAATTCAAAAAAAAAATAAAATAAAGGACCGAAAAAAGATGATTTTGCCAAAAAATTTATATGAAATCTACAATTTTTCAATTTATTTGTTTTGAAAACCTTCTAGTTTCACCCCATAATTTCACCTTACACCCTCTGCCAAGTTTTTAAACCCTCAAATTATCCAAATTATCATTAACTCTATATCAAACTTTCAAAGTTCATGCAAACGTATTTTTTTGTTTTTTACAGTAGAAAACTTATTTCATTAATCCAACAAAGCAACAATACATATAGATTGTTTTAGAAATCACAAAAGCATAACCAAACCAGAACCCCAGCTCTTAATTTATATACACCTTATCTTGTTCTTCACACGGTCTATGACAAAAGAGAATTGAGAAGCTTATATCTATTCAGTTACAATTTTTTTTTGTACTTATGCAAATTCATTTCGTCTATAGGTGGTCTCGAGATTGTCCAAGTAAAGCACATGTTTGAAAAGCAGATGATAGGTGGAAAGAAATATTGAATTGGTGTCAGAGTGAATCTTCTTCTCTCTCTCTCTCTCTCTCTCTCTCTCTCTCTCTCTCTCTCTCTCTCTCTCTCTCTCTCTCTCTCTCCTGACGGTGGAGGCTCTGACGGGGTCATTTCAAATACCCACAAAAATTTGAGTGGTTGGTTAGTGGAATCGAGTTAAGGTTGAAGGACACAAGAACAACATTGATTCGTTCATGGAGAGCATGATGGTTGTTGGTGGAGGAAAAAGAAAACATAAAAGAGGTTGATATTGGTAATGGGGGTAGGAAAAAAGTAAAGAAGAGTTTGGAGGGGTGTAAAAAAAGATGAAAACTCAAAGAAATGGGGAAGAGAACCTCCACAAGAGATGGAACAAACTCCGAAGATTGAACATAGAAGCTCCAATGGTGGAGGAAAGACCTCTAAGAAAGGGAGGTAGCACTCTCCCATTTTGCATAAAAATACTCAAACTGAACATCCGTAAAATACTTGAATTGAATATCTATCTAAAAACCTTGCAAGCGATATGAAATTTTATTTACATACATGTTAAGATATATTACTTCTTATAGCTGTTATAAACAAAAAATTAACTACTTTTAGTCATGTTAGTATTTCTAATATATCATAACTTTAATAAAAAAATATTTAATATCGATAGTTAAGTGTTTGACGTTTAAATAGACATAAATTTAATTTATGTTTTACATAAAATCTAGAAAACAAATTGCATTTAATAATTTTTTTTTAATAACGGTGAGAATAATTATTTTTGTTTATAACAGTGATCGAATAGAATAAATTTGAATTATATCATCTTACTCTAATGTTACTTGTAATTTGAACACGGTAAGAGACGATTGGTTACGATTGGTTTCGGTCTGAAAACCTCAATCTATGTTGGAAAAACCTGAGATAATTATCTCAATAATGCAGAATATTTTTCTCCCACCCCCACTTATGCAGATAAATGGTCAAACAAAAAATAGAATTCTAAGAGCAATAATAATTGGTAGAAAATTCAATATGAGACAAACACAACTTTTAACGTAGAAAACTTCCCTCAAAAATAAAAACCACAGGACCTAGTCCAGTAAAAACTTTCACTATAATAATTAATGGACAGAGTCTTCCTAATAACATTAGGTAACATCAATTAACAACAACAACCATATAACAACCTTCCACTAAATTGGGTATGCCAAAGTAACTCTCAAATAAGGTAAAACTACTCAGATTATTTATTAAAATAACAAACTCAATGGTAGGAATAACATATTAAATTTGTAGATCAAACATAACAAGTTTGCTAGGTGTTACCACCACCGGAACCAAACCTTTTTCTTCTCTTCTCTTTTACCCACTGTTGCGGCTGCCTTGTTTTCTTTTTCCTCTTACGGCTGTTTTTCTCTTTCTTAGGGATTTCCAAATCCCCTTTTATGTTGCTTCACATAGGCCAAAACCATTAAAACATATGTTCTTCTTATTTTCTTTCTTTTGTTTTTTTTTAATAATAATAATAATAATAATAATAATAATAATAATAATAATAATAGTACTAATAAAATTGGTGGGTTCCACTTGGGGAGTGAGCCCACCCAACAAATCTCCCCCTCACAACTCAAGTGGGAAGGTAATGCTCAACCATGCTGGCTTTCTTTCTACAACATATCATCTTCGACACGGGCACGACCTTCGTCATCATATCTGAATCATTCTCATCAGTATGAATCTTCTCAATTAAAAATGATTTCATTTCAAGTGCGTCTCGTATCCAATGATACCGCACTTCAATATGCTTTTACTTTGCATGAAAAGTCGGATTCTTGGTGAGATGGATCGCACTCTGACTGTCACAGAATAACACAAACTTGTCTTGCTTGAGGCCTAACTCATGTAGGAATTTCTTCATCCACAAGAGTTCTTTGGAATACTCAGCTTCAGTTGTGGATAAAGCAACACACTTTTGTAATCTTGATTGCCAAGATACAACTCCCCTTACAAACGTCATCATATAACCAGAAGTAGATTTTCTAGAATCAAGATCACTTGCCATATCTGCATCTGTGTAGCCATCCAACACAGGTTCACCACCTCCATAGCATAACACACTTGGGAAGTGCCTCTAAGGTATCTGAGAATCCACTTCACTGCTTGCCAATGGTTTTTACTAGGATTAGAGAGAAATCGATTAACAACTCCAACTACATGAGCAATATCTGACTTTGTGCATACCATAGCATACATCAAACTATCAACTGCGGATGCATAAGGAACCTTCTTCATCTCTTTTTTGTCTTTCTCACTTGTAGGACATTGATCAGAATTCAATTTTAAATGAGTAGCAAATGGAGTACTAACAGGTGTGCAATTGCTAATGCTGAACCTCTCTAACACTTTCTCGATGTAATTGTGTTGAGACAACCACAATTTATTATTCTTGCTGTCACGAGTAATTCTCATGTCCAGAATTTACTTTGCAGGACCCAAGTCTTTCATTGCAAAAGACTTGTTCAAATCTTTCTTTAGAGATTGAATCTTCTTAGCGTCATGACCAACAATCAACATGTCATCCACCTATAACAAGAGAATAGTATAATCACCATCAGAGAATTTCTTGACAAACACACAATGGTCAGAAGTAGTTTTACCGTACCCATGTTTCTCCATGAAAGAATCAAATTTCTTGTACCATTGTCGAGGTGTTTGCTTGAGCCCATACAAGTTTTTCTTCAATTTACACACAAGTTGCTCTTTACCTTTGACTTCGAAGCCCTATGGTTGCTCCATATAGATCTTTTCCTCTAAATCGCCATGAAGGAATGCAGTTTTCACATCAAGTTGTTCAACTTCTAGGTTCAAACTAGCGGCTAACCCAAGCACAACTCGGATAGAGGACGTCTTCACCACAGGTGAAAAAAATTCATCAAGGTCAATACATTTTCTTTGATTAAAACCTTTCACAACCAATCTTGCTTTGTATCTTGGTTGAGAACTATTCTCTTTTGCCTTTATCTTGTATACCCATTTGTTCTTGAGTGCTTTCCTACCCTTAGGCAACTTTACCAAATCAAATGCAAGGAATTCATCTCTTCTTGCATGACTTTCAACCACTTTTCTTTATCAACATTTGTAATAGCTTCTTGATAGTACTTTGGCTCTCCACTATCAGTGATCATCACATACTCATGTGGAGGATATCTTTGAGAAGGTTGACGTTCTCTAGTAGATATTCTCAACTCAAACTCGTCTGGTGGCTCAGCTGGAACCTGCTCATCTTGGCGAGGCACATGATCATCAGTTACATTCTCATCATCTACCTGTATATCTCCCTCATCAACAAAAGTTTCTGCAGGAGGCTTAAGCGCAACATCAATGTAACTTTTGTAATTTGGTTTCTGTTTCTCAGCTTTATCAAAATCTTCAATAGTCTGGTCTTCAAGAAATATCACATCTCGGCTTCTAATAATTTTCTTGTCAACCGGATCCCATAATCTATAACCAAATTCTTTATCACCATAACCAAAGAATATACACTATTTGGATTTACTATCAAGTTTGGACCTCTCATCTCTTGGAACATGAACAAAACATCTGCAGCCAAACACTCTCAAATGACGGTAAAAGACATTTTTCCTTGTGGAATAGAAGGAGAAAGATTGATCAAACTCACTGCAGTTTTCATTGCTTCACCTTAAAAAGATTTCGATAATTTTGCATGAGAGATCATACATCTGATTCTGTCATCAATCATACAACTTCATTCTCTCTGCAACACCATTATGTTGAGGTGTCTTTGGAACTGTTTTCTCAAACCTGATTCCATGTTCTCTACAATACTCTTCGAACGGACCTCTGTATTCACCATTGTTATCTGATCGAACACATTTCAATTTCCTTCCCTTTTCTCTTTCAACACTTGCATGAAAATGCTTGAAGACTCCAAGTACCTGGTCTTTAAATTTCAAAGGAAAGGCCCACACTTTTTTAGAGTGGTCGTCAATAAAAGTAACAAAATACGATGCACCACCAAGAGATTTACTATCCATCATACAAACATCAGTATGAACTAAATCAAGAATATTTTGCCTCCTATGAGGACTAGTATTATGAAAAGAAACTCTATTTTGTTTTCCAGCAAAACAATGAGTGCAAGTTTTTAGAGACATACCTTTCATAGGAAGAAAGTTTTTCTTCGCAAGTATGTTGAGCCATTTCTCACTCAAGTGACCGAGGCGTATATGCCATAAATTAGAAGATGTATCTTCAATTGCATTCACTTCTTCCTTGCAAAGCTTCGTAGACATCCTATAGAGAGAAGTGAAACTTTGCTCTTTTGCAACCACTAGGGATCCTTTGGTGATTTTACATATACCACCACCACCAAAGTAAGTCTGATAACCTTCAATATCCAAGGTTTTCACTGAAATCAAATTTAGACGAATATCAAGAACATGTCTAACATTCTTCAATTGAAGCTTGCAACCAATCCTAGTTTCAACTCAAACATCTCCCATGCTGATAATTTTACATACTCCTTCATCTCCCATTTTTACCACGGCAAATCACCAACACTGTAAGATGAGAAGAAATAACGCATAGGAGTAACATGATATGAGGCACCCGAATCAATAATCAAAGTTGAATCCTGACATGCAAGGTTTATGGAATTATCATCACAAACAATGTAGACATTACTAACAGATACAACTGCTGTTGTATCTTTATCATTTTTCTTCTCTTTGTCTTCATCTCTTTCCCTTGATTGATCTCTCTTAAGGAAACCTGCAATTTCCTTTTATGCGATCTGCTTTGCCACAATGATAGCATATCACTTCTTTTCTAGTCCTCGACTTGCTTCTTGACTTGCTACAACTTTTAGAGTTGCCGCGTCTATGGAAGTTTCTAGATTGACTTCTCCCCTATGACTCTGTAACTAGTGCTTCTGACTTTGAGGAAGAACCAATCAAACCACGTTCCTTTCTTCGAGCTTTTTCATTCAGCATACTCTCTTTAACTGTTGACATTTTCAGCTTTCCACTTGGAGCTGAATTGGCCAATGTCACAACAAAGACTTTCCAATTATCAGGTAAGAAACTCAACAATAACAACGCTTGCAACTCATCATCTAATTTAATATCTGTCGTTGTCAACTGATTCACTGTATTATGAAAAATACTCATATGTTATGCTATTGAATCCTCATCTTTGTATTTCCTATTCACCAGCTTTCGAATCAAGAATGCTTTATTTTGCACATTCTTTCGTTCATACAACTCTTTTAATTTCTCCCACATCTTGTTAGCATTTATTTCAGTTTCAACATGTGAATATACACTCAGATCCAACCACTGTCTAATCAATGCAATTGCCTTTCTATTCATATTCTTCCAGTCAGCGTCAGATTTATCTATGAGTTTAGCAGTGTCACCCTCAATAGGATCATACAAATCTTTACTGTATAGCATGTCTTCCATGAGAGTCTCCAAAAGTGTGTAATTAGAAGAATTGAGCTTAATCATATTCAGACCTTTATTTTCCTTCTCCATTTAAATGCACAAATCAAATCAATCGAGCTCTAGATACCACTTTGTTGGGAAAAACCTGGGATAATTATCTCAATAATGCGGAATATTTTTTCCCCACATATGTAGATAAATGGTCAAATAGAAAATACAATTCCAACAGCAATAATAATTGGCAGAAAATTCAATATGAGACAAACACAATTTTTTACATGGAAAACTTCCCTAAGAGAATAAAAATCACCGGACCTAGTCTAGTAAAAACTTCCACTATAATAACAATAAGGAACATTAATCAACAACAACCTTCCACTAAAGTGGGTATGCCAAAGTAACTCTCAAAGAAGAGGTAAAACTACCCATACTATATATTAAAATACTCAATGGTAGGAATATACTAAATTTGTAGATCAAACGGAACAAGTTTGTTACACACTTGTTACCACCACCAAAATCAAACATTTTTCTTCTCTTCTCTTTTACTCACTGTTGCGGCTGCCTTATTTTCTTTTTACTCTTACGTTGTTTTCCTCTTTCTTAAAGATTTCCAAATCCCTTTCATTTTGCTGGTCCAAACCCATTAAAATATATAATTTTTTTTTAATAATAATAATAATACTAAAAAAATTGATGGGTTCCCTCAACAATTTAGAATAATAATATTACATCCACTTAGGATTGTTTGTGTTTCTATAAACTTCAAGAATATAGAAGATAGAAAAAATCAGAAACATAAAGTAGCATACTTTCAACTGAACTAGAGAACTAAGATGCACAATCTAACATTCTATATTACAAAGTTTTGCTATTTTGAAAATAAAAATACAACCCAAACAGAAGCAACTTTAAACACACAGAAGATGTTGAGAAATATGGTAGAGAGGTGTTCGAAAATGTTGAAGATGCTAGAAGCGCAACAGTTGGAGGTTGCTTAAAGAAAGCTAAACTATGCTGCATGTTGGCCTTCTTGTATTGATCATGAGCATGTGCAGAAGAAGGCCAGTGTGTGAAGAACGAAATTATTGAGAGAAAGAAAGGAGATAGAGTCATAGAGAGGTGTGTGGAGCGTTGGTTATGGTTGTGAAGGGTGTGATGGAATGAAAAATAAATAAAAGATTTAGTGTATGAAAGAATGGTTGAAGGGGTGCAACAAGGGGATTCAGATTCTCTATAGTGGCAAAGGCACGCAGTTTAATGCACTAATAAATCTCAATCGTCAATACAGAGTGCAGATTTCAACAGTTTCGCACAATAATAGATCTCGTACGTTAATATTAGATCGGACGGTCCAAATCAATGCAGTGACAGGACGTTGAGGGGTGTAACTAGCAATAATTTTCGTTCTGCTTCAAACAATCGAGGGGTTAAGAAATTGCTGAAACGCAACGCTTTTTCAATTCAGTCGTAGTCACGGAAAAACTGAAGAACAACATTTCATTTTCAGGGATCAAAACACGCAACCGATTTTGCTTCCCCAAAAGATCAAAAGTGAAACGCATTGCAAATTTCCTAGCGTTCGTGAAGATCGAAACATGGATGACGAATTGCTCGAGTTACAGAGACAGTTCGAGTTCGCTCAGCAAGCGAAATCGAGTATTCGATTATCGGATCGCAACGTCGTCGAATTAGTCCAAAAATTGCAGCAACTTCAAATTATCGATTTCGAGCTTCTTCACACTGCCTCTGGAAAAGAATACATCACTCTCGTACGCTCTCTGCTTCGTTTTTTCTTTGCGATTAGATTTCGTCGTTTGAAGTTTTAACCGATTTGATAATCGATTATCTGTTCTTAGTTCTTACTTCATTTATCGTTTTAAAATTGATCTTAGTTTAGTGTTGGCAAAGAGTTCATCACTCTCGTACGCTCTCTGCTTCGTAATTTGTTTAGCAATTAGGTTTCGTCATTTTCAGTTTTAACGGATTTGATAATTGATTATACGTTCTTAGTTCTTACTTCATTCTTCGTGTTATAATTGATCTTAATTAAGTGTTGGCAAAGAGTACATTACTCTCTTACGCTCTCTGCTTGTCTTTTTCCTTTTTTTTTTTTGCGATTAGGTTTCGTTGTTTGCAGTTTCAACTGATTTGATTATCGATTATCTGTTCATACTTCATTCATCGTGTTATAATTGATCTTAATTAAGTGTTTGTTTATGCGATCGATTATAATGTTAGGATCAACTGAGAAATGAGATGGTTGCTGAGGTGAAGAAATTAGGTCGTATTTCTGTGATTGATCTTGCTGATGTCACTGGAGTTGACTTGTATTATGTTGAGAAGTTGGCTCATAACATTGTAACGGATCATCAAGAATTGATGTTGACTCAAGGGGAAATCATTACGGAATCTTATTGGGATTCAACTGCTGAAGAGATTAACGAGAGGCTTCAAGAGTGTAGTCAAATTGCACTGACGGAACTCGCCGCACAATTGAATGTTGGTTTGGATTTGATTGCTTCTGTGTTGGAGCCGCGCCTTGGAACTATAGTGAGTTTTTAATTTTTGTGTTGGTTTGGATTTGTTTTTGGAATAATAAATGAATGTTGTGATTTGATAAGTGATGGTTTTGAAATTAGGTGAAAGGAAGGCTTGAAGGAGGGCAGTTGTATACCCCTGCTTATGTTGCTCGTGTTAGTGCAATGGTTCGAGGTGCTGCGAGGGGCATCACAGTTCCGATGAATTTGACAATGTTATGGAGCTCATTGCAGAATTTACTGCAGGAAATGGATGGAGCCAGTGGTGTGGCCGTTGATGGATCTTTCTTCCAGTCTTTGTTTAATGGACTTGTGAAGGGAGGCGAGATTTTAGGGTCGGTTCGTGCTGGGGTGCATTGGACACCAGCTGTGAGTGACATGATTTGACATAAATTGGTTTTTATATTTGATTTAGGCCTTGGAGCGGTTCACTTCTTGTTCCACTCATTGCTTAATTGGCAACAATTGGGAGAATTTCCACCATCAGAAGTTTATTATTCTATAATCCTCTTACTGATAGTGTCTATAGGAGCCAGTGGCTGTAGTCAACTGTCACGGCATATGCGTTGGTGCCATTAACTTAGATCCCATATCATCAATTATTATAAGTTATTATTTATTGTGTTTTTTCTGTCACATAACAGGTATTTGCTGTTGCTCAAAAGGAATCCGTGGATTCTTTCTTTTCGCAAGTATGAACTCTCTCTTCTCTTGTCTTTTCCTTTTGCTTTAGATGTCAAATATTTCTCCTTATCATAGTATATGATCCATTGGTCTGAGCTAGATAAATGTCTTTATAAGTTTGTTTGAATGGATTTGTATACTCACTTTTCCCTTGATTCCTTGTATCGCCTCTATTTTCTCTCTCTCTCTCTCTCTCTTGGCTGCAAAAAATTCTGAACTGCCGCGTTCATGTTGTGTTTGTGTGCTATAGAATTCTTTTATCAACTATGAGGTTCTGCACAAACTTGGAATTCCCCAGCCCATTCAATTCTTGCAGGTAACTAAGTTGTTCTTATGTTGATTCTATTTTCAAATAATAACCATTTGGATCATAGATATATGTGAAATGATTACTTTGTACTACTTGTTTTCATAATGAAGCCTAAGTTTGAACAATCCAATTTAGTCCAGATATCCTGAAGGCAAACCTCTTGTTACAACATTTGTTCATCCATCGATGATTGAGATGCTAGATGCTGCTACTGAGGATGCTCTAGAACGCGGTAGCTGGTAAGGGCCTTAGCATAGTCCCAACCCCCAATCCCCAGTTTCTGTTTCGCCTGATTCTACATTAGTAAATTGAACCAGGTTCGATACCTTCAATTAATCCTCACTGAAGTTATAAAGTACAATCCAAAGAACTCAAATTATTGTCATGGATATGGTGTTGATTTTCTAATCATGTTGATGACTGTTGCAAGCTTGTGATCTTTCTCTTCTCCCACTTTCCGTTCCATTTAGGGTGTGTTTGGGTAGATGGGATTGGAGGGGAGGAGAGGGATTATTTTAAATTTAAGTTGTTTGGTTCAATTATTTGGAGGGGAGGGGAGCAAAATCCCTTCTAGACCTCTATTTGCTCCCCCTCTATAATGGGTGGATTTGGAGGGGAGGGGAAGGACAAAAATAATTTATAAACTATTTAAAATCCCTCCTCTGAACCAAATATAAATTTAATTACAATTCCTCCCCTTCCCTTTTTTGAACCAATCATATCTCTATTGTCCTTCCCTCCCCTTCATTAAAATCCCTCCCCATCCTTTGAACGAAACGGACTCTTATATTTATGCATCATGTAGTTATTGGTATTGAAAGAAAAAAAAAATCCAAATTTGACTACAAAACATGTTAACTGGTAAGCTTTAATTTGCTAGCTATTTCTCAACATCAGTCAATGCTTTATATTCACAAACTTTATTTAAGGGGTCTGGACAAGTAGGTGCAGCGGGGTTGTCTTTCAGCCTTTTACTGAAAACCAAATTCTACAATTTCCCTTGTTATTTTAAAATTACTTTCTTCATATCAATAATGATTATTGCAACTGGATGATATTGACTGATCCCATTTTCTCTACTCTTCCTTGACCTCTCTCTCAATGATTTGAGGCAAGACCTCTCTTCTATGTGCTATGTCCTTGGTTTTAAAACTATAAGGCAAGAAATTTTGTCCAGTTTTGTTAAAAAAAAATTTCTATGCCTAGGCTATGTCAGATGTAGTGCAAGGGATCTCTTAACATTGTTTACAAGTTTTAGTTAGTTATACATTGGAAATATTTTCAATGCATCATGACCTTCCTGATATAACAATGTTGCAGGAGTGATTCTCTTTCCTTATTGCCCTCATCTTTTACACCTCAAGATGCATCAAAAATGCTGTTCCTCTGTCAATCTGTACAATTGGCTCTGAAGGTGATATTAACCACCTCATTGATTTATGTTTAACTCTGTTGATTCACATGTTGATAAGCTTAAATTGTTTTTGCAGTCTAACAAAGCACACATATTTGGGGATTTTTATGTGTTGAGCAGCAGCTTTATGAAGGTGTGTTGTGGAATTTAATATAGTTATATAGGCCTCCAGATAAATGAGTTAATTCTACAAGCCACGTTACTATTTTGTGGTGCAAATGCTACTTATAAGGTCCAGGTTGAATATTGGATTCACAGATTCAGTTAATAAACATAATTTTTCCGCTAGTACAGACTATAGTCAACGAGAACAACAAAATTATGCTAGTTATATTATGCAATTTGCTTACAAGAGTTTTACAAGTTCTTAATCAATGACGCAACAAATTACTGCTATTGATAGCAACTAACCATTTCATAGCTACAAAGGGAACACAGAAAATTGATGATATAAATTGATCTTGGAGTCATGTGCATTACAGACCTAAGTTACCGTTGAATAAAAATTATTTGCCTGCAACTTTTTTTTTATCATTGGTTTCCTAATGCCTGCATGCTTCTTTGTCTCCCATCTACCAGGATATTTGTGATCGCCTGGTGAAAGAATTAGAGACATTAGCTGTTTCAAGGTCTTTGGGCGCTGCAAAATCTGGTGATTTACCAAAATCCAGTGAAGTAAATGCAGGGTATGATTCAAGCAGGTTGAGTGAGTCGAATGAAACGGCGAGTGATGCGGGTTCCAACAAGCATGCTGATAAAGGGACAAAGAAGAAAAGGGGGAAAGCCGCTGGAAATGCATTAGCAAATCAATCGGAAAGTGCTCCTGATAACCAAGAACAGATTTCCACAAAATCTAAGAAAAGCCAGAGAAGGGGTAAGGATACATCTTCACAAACATCAGATTCAAAGCCAGGTTCTAGGAAAGAATCACATAAAATGAAAGAGGATGATCTCAGTAGTCCCTCAGAAGAATGGATCATGAAGAAGATTACTGCCTTGATACCTGATTTTGAAGAACAAGGTCTGCTGATAATGACTTTTAATCTATTTTTTCTTCATATGCTTTTTATCCAATTTCTTGAATTATGTACTACAAATTGATAGGTATCGATGATCCTGAAACAATTCTTAGGCCTTTGGCTAACCAACTAAGGCCTACAATAATTAATACTTGGATGGAGAAAAAGAAGGCATTGCTTAAAGACAATGCAGAAAGAATGAAACAATTGCTCGATAATTTGCAGAAGAAACTTGATGAGGTTTGACTACTATGTAGTATATTGTATACTATTTTCTACATCCACTGTTTCCATGTTTATATAACGTTTTTTTCTTTCCTGAATGGATACTTATCTGAACATGTAAAACCCTTGTGTTGAATTTTTTTGGCAGTCTTTCTTAAACATGCAGCTGTATGAAAAAGCCTTAGAACTGTTTGAAGATGATCAATCAACTTCTGTAAGCCAAGTTAATTGAAATTTGAAGATGTTATTTCACTGATGGAACATGAATAAATTAATGTGTATTTGATGGCCAGGTTGTTTTGCATAGGCATTTACTAAGGACGGTAGCAGCTCCTATGGTTGATATGCTTCTTCATGACTTGGTATTATATACAGCAAGTTTTGTGTTGATTTTGTTTGAGGTTTAATAAGGTCTAAAAATACTAAGGATTCATCCTTTGCAGGACGAGCACAACAAATTAAAGAACGGAGTTGACGTGCTGGAATCTTCAAATTCTGAGCCTATTTCATTAAGTTCTGGAGACAGAGCTGCAATTGTAAGGCTTGAGAGGAAAATATGAAATTAGAATAATCAGCAGAATGATATTTATAATCAGAATGAATACAATTTACAACTTACAAGAAATGTAATCAAAGCAAACACACTTTCATAAGATGCAATGAATCCTAGATAAAATGAAGTTTAATGCTACTTAGAATGTGGAACAATAATTATATTATATTTCCAACTGTAAGAATAATGCATTACTTGGAACACACCTATACCATCCACCCCCACACCTATACCTGCCACCCCCTCAAAACATATGAAAATACAATTTTATTCTTTTAACAATTTATAGTAAGTTTTAAAAATGATAGTTTCGGAAGTATTAAATTTTCGATTATGCTTTTCTGTTCTTATGTTTTTACTTTTTAGAGTATCAAATCTTGGACTGGTCTCATTTTTGCAAAATACTGTCTTTTGTGAAGAGCATATCAAATGACTTGAAATATCACATTTATTATTTTATTTTGCAGTCCAAGAGTTTTCCAGGAGCTCTTGCACATAAGGCTCTTGCTGTTGTAGAAGCATTGGAAGGAAAGGTTAGCATTGTTATTTCTGAAACAATTTGTTGTTAAGGGTTACTCAAATGAATAATGCTAGCAACACACTCTTCTATTGGTTGAAATTCACATGGATCCCACCAAATTTATATGGGACCCACATAATTTAGTGGAACTCATGAATTTTAACCAATAAAAGTGAATGTGTTAGAAAGTGTGTTAGAGAGTGTGTTTCTAGCACTCCTCTACTTAGATTATGGTTAAGGCTTATTGTATAGGTTTACTTAGTCATTCCTCAATTCACAGTTGCAGTTGGTTGACTGGAAATATCTTGTTATAGCTTGAAACTTATTCTTCTGTTTGATTTTGAGTGCTGTAACTAATATTTGAATATTAAATACAATAGAGGGTGGAAACATTCATGACTGCATTCAGAATTGTGACGGAAGAGAGGTATGTGTCTTTTGTTTTTGTTGATAGAAATGTAAGTGTTGCTTTTACCTCCAGAGCTTCTGTCCTGACGTGAAAATCTAATATGGTTAATTTTTCCAGTGGGTTGCCTTTGAAAAAGCTTGACAAGAAACTAGAAAGAACACTTCTACATTCATATCGTAAGGTATTGATGCTTACATTTCTGTAAAAATTTACAAAAATTTATTTGTGGCTAGATTCACACAAATATTGTTAGATGATGCTGGTTATGCACTTGAACAGTCAGTTTGATAAAACTTTAGAATAACAAGAAGAACTAGTACTGAATTAGTTCTTTTATAACAATTATAAGATCGAACCAATTCCATAGGATTTAGTGTTTTGTTGGTAGAAAGGTCAAAACCCACTTTGACACTAAAAGAGTTATAAAGAACAATCTGATCAGGTATATGTTGTGTCTGGTCTGGATAGTTCACACAAGGTCTGTATCTATTAATGTTAGTATGCGGATGTGTAATCATAAATTAGTTCCTAATATTTCTCCCAATTAGTTTTACCATGTATGCATGATTTGCTACCATTAATAATTAAGATCTACTAAGTGAGAGTTTATGGTTTAACCAACCATTATGAAACATGTATTTGCTATTCTTTTCATTTTCAGTTAGTTCTAATATCATATATTCTCAATATTTCTTAAATTGTAATTCTCCCTAATATTCATACCAAGCCAACTCCATATAGAACTTTTGGTTGTTTTTGCAATGATACTTTGCAATTTTGACGATCTCACACTGTATCTTCTATCATCGTTATTATCAGGAATTGACATCTCAAGTTTCGGCTGAGACTGACCCTGTATCACTTCTGCCAAAAGTTGTGTCTTTACTCTATGTCCAGGTAACTTGAGTGCTACCATCCACCCGACAAATTAAAAAAACACTTATTTGCATTATAAACATTGATATTTGTATTAATAGGCTCACCATAAAGCTCTTCAAGCCCCTGGAAGGGCCATTTCTGTTGCTATTTCTCAATTGAAGGTATGTTCTTTATGTCTGTTGATTTAGTTATGCATCAAGACACAACTGAAATAATAATAATCACACAAGCCGAACCAAACCAATTATAATGACTGACATAGTCACCAAATATGTTATCCATTGTCTATTAATTTTTCCAGTTGACAATGAGAAGTAAAAATTTGAGTTAAAGCCTTTAATAAAATGTGGTCTGCTGATGATATTTGACTAAGATATGACGTGTTTGGAGTATTCCCTCTAGACTTATTACTTGTTTTGTTTTTTAAGTATCTCATAGATACATAATAGAACCTTTATTCAAGCACACACTATCCCATATTACACTTGAATGGCTGTATAATGTAAATCTAGAATTCATGATTCGTCCATGTTGATTTTTCTTTTTGAAAAAATCGTCTATGTTGCATTTAACCATCTAGGATTTTATATTTTCAAATTCGATATGCGTTTTTTTTTAAATAAGATACACAGTTATTTTATAGTGATAAACACTTGTCACTTGTACTTCTACACATCACGTGCAATATGAATATTTTAGGCCCATTTATGCAATAACTTTGACAATAATGTGATCTAAGATAACCAAAAAAAAATAAATATCTGGGTTTCCAGCAAGAACAATGAATACTTAGGACTGAAAACTCGCAATAGTATATTTAACATGAGTTTTATCAAAAGCTGAATATCTTAGGGCACCTAGAGGGGCTAGTGGGGTGGTTGTAAGGTACTAGTTAAAACCTGAGTTAAATATCCACAAAGTATTGTACCATTAACATTTTTGGTAACTTATCTCTAACTTTCGTTCACGTGTTTTATTTTAATAGGATAAGCTAGACGAGTCAGCATGCAAGATCTTAGCTGATTATCAAACTGCTACTGTGACTCTTTTGGCCCTATTATCAGCTGCTCCTGATGATGTGAGTAATTTCTATTAATGCATTATTCATATATATACATGTCATTAATTTTGATCATTCTTCCTCTCTTAAGATGTCAAAATAATTCAAGTTATGTTCTAAACGGTCTTCTGTTAAGTTCTAACGTGCAACTATCAAATTAGACTTGGATTCTGTTAAGTTCTATTGGCAAGTGCATTCAAATTAAGATTTCTCGTTAAATCTTTCCAATGTCTTCATTTAATAGCTAGATAAAAAAAAAATCCCAATTTCACATGAACTCTTTAGCATTAGCTTTTTTTAAAACAAAAAATATTAAAAAAGGAACATGTGATATATTTTTTACGAGGAGGATGTCTGATATTTTTGTGAATGTTTTGATCCGCCCAACTCAATGGGTAGAAGATTATTTTGAACAATTGGATTGTATAGATTGAACTGTTTTTTTCCCATGTGTAGAAAGAGAGTTGTGCATCTGATAGAATTCTGAGTAAAAGAGAGCTTCTGGAGAGCCAAATGCCCACCCTCAAAAGCTTGGTTTTGAGCTCCTCACAGTCATAAATATTTTTCAAGTCAAATCTACCACCTGGATGGAGCTCTATTGTAATTTGGTACAATGAACGAATTTGATGTTAGTTTAATCTATACAACTTGTATAATTTTCCTTGTTATTATCAAAATAATAATAATAATAATAATAATACTTTAACCAAAATTGTCAAATTTGCAACAGAAAATTCAATTATTAGGGTTTATTTTAGAAAAATTGAATATTTTGCAGCAAAAATGTTGAGGTGATTAAAAAAACTGAGAGACTAAATCGTTTTTTTACTATAGTTTTAGGATTATTTTGAAGTATTTTCATAGTTTAGAGATTATTAACAATCACTTAATAAATATAATTATTGGAGGGACAAATTTGATGAATGGAGAAATAATTTAAAAACCTTTTAGTTGAGTTTAATAGTGTTTAGGGTAGGAATTAAATTGGTAAAAGAGTGTTAGTTTGACAATTAATTTATTAGTTTGTTCCATAACTTTGAGTAAGATATGTAGCTAGTTAAGAACGTGTACTACTACGTTATTTTTACAACAATTGAACTTCTTTTCTGATGTATTTTCTTTTTCTTTAATTATTTGTTTTTGTTTTAATTTTTCTGAAAAATATGGAGAAAAAATGACTCTATTGTAGAAATCTTTAATTTTCATAATTTAAAATATTAATTGGGAAGCATACTTTTAAATGCTCAAATCAAGTATATGCAATTTTACAATAATGGAAACAACATCAAATAACCGAGGCATAAA